>VWZW01001851.1:1529134-1554280 GCA_013397115.1 Edolisoma coerulescens | reverse complement strand
AAAAAAAAAAGGAGAACCCAAAAATAAATTAAAAAAAAAAATAATAACAGCAAGAAAATAAACTCAGGTGGAGTGGGCTCGTTGTTGTGCTCCCGTAGACCCTGAGGTGTGAGAGCATGGTGTAAGGGACAGGGAGAAGCGCGGATGGGCTGATCCGGGTTAAAAATAACCCAGCCAAAAAAGCCACCGCAGGGAAGCGTGACCTTTACTACTACTACAGGAGGGAAGCACGCTGCACCCTGTGCCTGCCTGGGGAGGGAGAGCTGCTCCACAAGGCAGGATTCAAATTAAAAGTGGGGGGGAGAAAGGAAGATGGAGAGAAAAAAAAAAAAATGCTCCAAGAAAAACAGATATCGAATTAAAAAAAAAAAAAAACAACAGCTTTTTTCCTTCAGAAGTGGCTTGTTTTTCTCACCTCCAAAAAGCAAAACTCTCAGTCCTTTGCACACCTCTTTGGAGGGAGTGACTCTGAAATATGGTTTTGTGGGGGGAGAGAGGAAGAACCAGCTTCGTTTCTTGCAGATTTTGTGATCATGACGATTATAATATTAATAAAAATAATAAGTACAAACACTGTATAAAATATATAATATAGATGTAACATATACTATATATATTACAATATATCCTTTATTATTGTTATTGTTGTGGTTGATGTTGTTGTTATTATTATCATTATTACTACTATTACTATTATAACTATTATTATAGTTTTGGAGGGGAAAGGCAATAGAGAGGCTGCAGTTTCACTCCTAGGCAGAGCTGGCCCCCAGGAGAAGCTGCAGCAGGGTCTTCACCTTCCTGCACCATCCCTCCAGTGCCAGGTGCTAGCAGCGATGCCACAATAAAGCCCATCCCTCAATCCTCCTGGTTTACAGCCATTTTCCTCCCAAATCATGTTTAATCCCGATGGAATGGCACTGCTGCCTGCAATGGAGACTTCAGCTGCTACTCACATACACCAAAAACATCCTTTGACCACTCTGCACTGAACTGCCCCCAAATCAATGACCCGAGGAGAGTTTTGTGACCACCCCTTTGGCCTCTCCCAGCGAAGTGACTGGAGCTGAGGTTTTCACAAAAAACAGTGGGTTTTGGTCCTTTCCTCTCTGTTGTGACATCCCTGGAGACAGAACATGTATCCTATAGAGAACACTCAAAATTTCTTTGATTTTTGGGGAAGAGTGGCAGGAACTGGCAATGACGTGTCCTGAGCAAGTGAGTGCACATGAGAACAATGAAACACATTATAAATTGGGCATTTAAAAAACACATCACACCTCAATAAGGGTGGAAAATGGGGGAACAACCCTGCATGCCAGCAAACATCAGA
Source organism: Edolisoma coerulescens (assembly GCA_013397115.1). Lineage (NCBI taxonomy): Eukaryota > Metazoa > Chordata > Aves > Passeriformes > Campephagidae > Edolisoma > Edolisoma coerulescens. Next base: position 1,552,947 of record VWZW01001851.1, on the reverse strand, counting down.
GACCCCCTCCTTTCCCTCCCACTCCCCTATTTCCCCCCCCCCCAAATGAAAACACTTTGATTTTGCCAAGACAGGTGTTTCAGATACAGCTTGGAAACTAATTAAATCATATCTGCAGCTTGAAAACTAATTAATCCTTTATTCCCTATTATAATAGATAATTACAATGCATGATAGGAAACAACTTGTCAGGTTTTCTGTTCAAAATCCTGGCATTTTATGGAAAATAAAATGGGGGAAATGGTTAGGGGGCCTTCCCATTCTTCTGCAGCTCACCAAAGGGGGCTGCTAAAAGGGTGGATTTTTTTTTATATGGCATAAACAAAAATTAGTTACTGAAAACAGCTTGGAGAATGAAAGATTTTTGGGGTGATTTGTGTTCATTTGAGTGTATGGCCAAGGGGCTACTGTGAGAGTTGAACCCCCATGCAAACAAAGAGCAAAGCAAAACATCTGTAATTAGAACAACAAGCAAGGTAGGGTTCAACATGTGAAATGGGCAATAGAGATGCCCCTTGCTTCCTTCCAACACCTTTTCCTCTTCCAGAGTCACACAAAGCCAATAATCCAATGCCATCAGGAAGGTGAGAAAACACCCACACTTACTCAACAGCAAAGGCACCCCAGAATCCACCCCCTCCCAGATTTCTTTTAAATGCTCTGGCATCTTTACTCCCACAGCAAGGTAGAAAACTATGATTGTGCTGAAAGTTTCCGTAATCCCTTTGTAACAAAATTAAGTTCCCAGTTTTGCTCTGCTTTAAAAAAAGGAGAACTGAATGGATCAAAATCTACTTGATCCAAATTCTCAAAACCATAATTCAAGGGATGAGGACTTTGAAGGTGTTGATGCACAGACTGTCTATGAAGGGTCTAGGGAAGCAGCAAATTAAAGCAAGTCTATTGATCTATTGCCAATATTATTAAAAGGCGCTCCCCAAGATCTGTAAATCCTTAGTAAAAATGTGGATGGGCCCACAAAACCACATTGGATGGAACCAATCAGGCACTAAAAAACAAAGTCATTCCAAGAGATGAATAAAATGTTATGATGTGATTTTCACTCGACAGAAAGCAGCATGCAATGAAAACACCAGGGATGGCCATTTTCCACCAAAAGCTAAACTAACTCCAGTCTTTTTGAGTCTATTTTTGCCTTCTCTTCCACCTGGTTGCTATTCTGCCAAACTTCATGACCTTGATGCAGCTCCATGTTGTCACAGAGTCCCATTTTGGGGAAACCACAAAGAACCAAAGCAAGCAATCCTGCTCATTACTTCTTTTGATTTACATCTTCGTTTTTAAAATTTATTTTATAAACAGATTTTTCTAAAGCACCCAAAGGTGAGAAGAACCTTCCAAACCCCCCAGCTCCCCACTAAGTCCACACGGGCTTCTTCTCCAAACTTCTACCACTGCCTCCACCCCCCCAAGCAGCACTGAAAACCAACCACTGCCACGTAAAATGATTAAAAGTACAGTCAAGGTTGTTTTCTTTCCAAAGAAACTCTCTGCTGCTCAGGAAAACCTCCAGAATCTCGTGTAGCTGGCAGCAGGGAGAGGGATGACACAAGCAATTAGCATCACAGACAAAGATCTTCAGCACGTTCTGGTGCCAAATGCACTTATCGGAGAGTCCCTGAGCAAGACATCCTCGGGAGCGATCGCCCAGAGATTGATTGAGGCCCTGTAAACCCCTATTAATGAGGTTAATTAAAAACTGTGTAACCAGCAGGAGGACTAAAGGGTGTGAAAATAACTCAAAAGGGCCGTCTCCCCTCTTCCCTTCCCAGGGAAGGTGTTACCCAGCCTGGTTTTCCTCTTACTGCAGGAGGATGACCAAAGGTCCTACATCCAACAGCAGTTTTAGACCACACTTCATCCCAGCAAAAAGCATCCCCCACCTCCAAGGCATCCAAACTCCTCCTAAAGCAGCCCTCACCCTGCAAGACCCAGCCTCCCAACCCCAAAAAGGTCAATACACCACCCAAATTCACAACCGATGGTCTGCCGCCAACAGGATGAATATGCAAAAAGATTTGGGGATGGGGAAGCAGAAAGAAAAGAGGGGAAATGGGTTTTAAATCAACACAATTAATGGGTTTGGTATTTGTTCATATATTAGATTAGGAGACTCTTAGGCAATTAGGAATCCTTGATATGAGGATGCCCCGTGGCAAAGCTTACCCTGCTCCTCCTGCCATTTAAGAGTTTGGGATGGAAGGGAGGGAGGAAATTCCACATTTTTTGTTAGTTTTTTAAATTATTTTGTGCTAAAAGAAGATATTTCCAAAGTTTGCACAGCTGGTTAAGATACTAATTTCAAACTAATTATTTGCATTTATCACTTTCCTTTGGAAAACGGAATTTTAAGTAACTAAGAAGAAACTAATAGTTGTGTATGAAAGAAGAATATTATAGAGAAATTGAACTCTCTGCCTTATTTTGCCTACACTGATTTATTTTCTGTTTTTCACCCCAACCCAAACCCATACTCTTCTAACAATATTTAGTGAAACCTATAAAGGAAAGAAGTGTTTCTTCAAGCATTAAATCATCTGAGGATATTTAAACTGACCTTTCATATAGTAAAGCCTATAAAAAAAAAATCTCATCCCTTCACATACTACTGATTTCGTTTTCATTGCTGTTGTCGGTATCCCACGGACCTTTCCACGCATGCGACAAAAACCCCGTCCAAAGCCACTGAAGCATAGCTTTGGGGATGGATTTGAAATACAGCTGAGGTTATCTCCTAGCTTTGATCACTCGAGCACAGCTCTCCCTCCAATTTGGTATTGCTTAATCTCCACCACCATCCTAACGCTGTTTTTCACCCAAACACTCATTTCCTACTCTTCCCGTAATTAAGGTTGTAATGGAACAGCCTGGCAGCACTTAATGCTGTTTTTATTAATGCCATAATGACTTGAGTTACAAGATATTGAGCCATTTTCATGTTTTTTCAAACGAGGGTAAGGGTTCTCCCTGCTGCTGCAGGGTTTCTTGTTCTCCATATTCCTATTCAATGGATCATTTAGATTCCAGGGCAACGCAGGCATTCCTAAGGAAGGCACAGCCCTGCAGACTTGCCAATTGAACTATATAGTCTGGGAACAGAGAAAGAATTTTTCAAAACTAATTATATCATAGCCTTCATTTCTTCTGGTGTCCAATTGGGTCCCAATTAAAGGGTCCCAACTTTCTAAGACAGCACCAGCTCTTTATCCACTGAATATAAACCCCTTTAAATAGATACCTCTATTTTTAAGCCACTGAAGGCACTGACAATATTTGTAAGACACTGACCCAACATCTTGTTGTTATGCTGAGAGCAACTCAGTGGCATCTCTTCTGGTCAGTAGTAACAATATTTTCTTTAAGGAAACTTTGAAGTGGTTTCAGGCAAGTTACAAGACATATTAAAAATGACACACCATCTGCTTCCCAATGTGATGTTTTGCATTGTGTAACTAAACCAATTTAAGAACTGAAGTCTATTTGACATCTAATTAGTCTGTTTGGTAGCCTGATCACTTGTAGATGTTCTGGAGGGAAAGAGTACTCTAACAATCTTGATCTTTTTTTTAAAAAGACAACAATTAAAAATAATTAGTCACAGAACTGCTTTCCCTTCCTAAATATTTTCTTTTTTTCCTATTTAGGAATCAAGACATATGTTTCTGCTATGCTACCCTCTATTTCTGGTATGTAAATCTAACCATCCTTTTTTGGGTACCACAATCACAGAGCTTTACCAGAGCCCTGGAAAAGGAAGAGGAACATTCCCTGGGTTGCAGAATCAAAGGATCAATCATCAGCACCCAACACCACACGGCAACATGCCAGGTCATCCGTTTGCTTGCTCAAGTTAATGGTATTCCCCAGGAAATGCGTGGTCACCTCAGGAGTGATTTATCCTGGCAGGGGAGGACTAGGGGATAGAAGCGGTAGGCGCAATCCAAACAGAAACAAAACAGCTCATACCAGAGCATTTAAAATTCAAACTCTAGACTCCAGCTTTCAGGCTGCTGCAGCTTCCTCATGGGCTACTCCAGCACGAGGGGGAAGACTGCAGATAGTAAAATATCAAAGCAGGCCAAACTCAAAATCAGAACCTACTGCCATCTGCCCACCACGGATGGGGATGTTCAGATTCACCTATCCATTGGGAAGGCACAGGGAGAAATAATTAAAGAGCATTTTACTAGGGACAGCCTGTATGGTGGTCATACCCAGGAGAAATTACTGTTTTTCACGAATGAGTGGATGATGGAGAGGGAAGGGCACACAGCATCTCCAGAAGTGTTTCAGATATGCCTTGTAGAAACCAAAGAAGACAATTTCCAGTGCTGCAGACCCATTGCATGCTCCAAATGTGGACACAGGCCAGAAGACCAGTGAGAAAATTTGATTCCAGCATCAGCCATGAACAACAGCACTGCAGAAGCACAATGCATTGCTCCACACACCATCCCTCCAGAAAAAAATCTCGTGGTTTTAATCCATGGCATTTGTGTCAGGTACATCCATACCCTGATGGATCAGCTGGGGGAGTTAATGACAACATCTCAAGCCTTTCCCAGGAGCAGCCACATCCATCCCACCTCTCTTTGGAGACAACCCCATCTCCAGCAGTCTTTGCCCATAACCCACACCTGCTGCAAGCCCCAAACCTACTTGGAGCTATTTTGGATAGGGAGGGAAGATGCATGAGTGAGAATTACAATCAGGCATGGGTAACAGTTGGAGGGAGGGTCGGATCAGGTCACTCCCAGAGGATGTTGTTCCTGGAACAACAGCTTTGTAACCTTCATCACCTCCTACAATGAAATATGACCACTCTTCTGGCCTGTCTTGTTTTCCAAGTTTTATTTTCTATTGTTCTGTGCTAAGCAACTGGCTGCCCTTATCAGCACTGTCCTGGAGCCACTTGTTTTCCTGTTACCTTCCCTTGTATCACTCCAGTTTTTCAGCCATTCCTGGACGGGCATTTGGAAGATGTGATGAGTTTGGTAGCCTGATCTAATTACCGCCTTCCCGAAATGAGTCAGAAAGAGAAGAAAGAAGGAGGGGAAAAAAAGATCATTTCAGCTAGTTAAACATGCTGCTACCCAAAAAAAAGAGTTGGAAGGAGACGGGGGGAATTTGCTAACTTTCACTCAGCAGCAGAGCAGGGCTGCTTTCAATGTGCCATATTGACTTACCGCTGCTGGAGGCACAATAAAGGCAGCCCTTGGAGTCAATGCGGGCTCCCGCGGCTCTGTGTAAACTCCGCTTAAAATGTATTTCAAGGAACTTGATCTATTGACATGGCAACTGTGAAAACTTGAGGCCATTTGAAATTTAAATAGCATTTCCACCCCTCTGTAAATGCCAGCCACGGGGTGGGCCCCACGGCCCTTGTGTGGAAAATGCTTTCACTGGAAGACATCTCCCCCAACAGAATGCCTCCAGACACAACTGCTCTCCTCAAAAGCAGCCAGCACAACTGATTGGGACCCCTTTTTGATGCAAATTCATATTATTCTGTTGGGGAACAGCAGGTGTTCAGCCATGCTTTCCTTTAGAAAAATTAGGACCTTGCTTGCTCCCCCTCCTTCTTGCACTTGGTTCCCAGTTAGCTTTGATGGCTCTCACCCTCAGCACACACTTGGGTGCCTCCTGGGCTGGGAAATACAAACCAGCACTACTGAGGAATGGGGCAGTGTGTTCTACAAATCAGTAAACACCACCTTTATTAAACACGACAAATGCCTGCAGAAGAGTGCCCCGAGTCTTCCCGCTGTGGTGAGCACACATCCTCTTTCCAATGGCATGGCCACTGAGAGCCAGTGTGACACAATGCGAGGTTAAAATATAGGGGAAGCATTTCACAATCAATATTTTGTTTGGCTTATGGAGCTGGGCTACTAGGGGCCTTGCCAGCAATCATGCCCCATAAGTAACTTACTCCAGCTTTAGGAAGGAAATAAGTCCTTGCTGAGTATCACAACGTCATTGTGGTCCATATAAGAGACATGTGAAATTGCCTGCCCACACAGGGAGTACAAAGTAGCCCCAGGAAGGTGCCAGGGGATGGTTATGTTGTGGAATTTTGTGTGTCACTCAATGAAAAGGCCTGTATTAAAGTAGTATCAAAAGGTCTGAAACAGCACAAAGCTCTCACAGTGGTAGGAACCATCAAAAAATGTGTTGATGCGGTGCTTAGAGACATCTGGTGGGCCTGGCAATACTGGGTTAAATGGCTGGACTCAATGATCTTGAAGGTGTTTTCCAGCCTTAATGATTCTATGATTCCATGAAGGGTTCCTGCCCTTCCCCCCTCTCTGCTCTGCCACCTTGTCATTTGCAATTTGATTTGAGAAGAAACAATGGAAAGGGAGAGCAATAGAGATAAGAACAGAAATCCACAAGACACAGATAATGTGATTTATACAGGCACCACCTAAAATTCATCGGGTTTGGAAAGTTCCCTTATCATCCTGTGGAATTTTATCTCCAGGATTCTCTGAATTATCTGAGTAAATCTAAAGGGCCTTTTTCCTGGTATGTGTGAATACCAACCCTCTGTAGGATCCTTGGAGTCTTAAAGAACAATTAGAAGGAAGAAGAAGCATCTTCATGGACCCATTTAAGGAGCACTGAAAGAGCTGCTGTAGGCACCCACAGCAGAGCCAGATAAATGGATGATTAAGGCCGGCATGGTCCAAGTGAGGACCAAAGCACCACATCACCTAAGTGACTGGGGATGGAGCTTGAAAGATGAGGAAAAGGAGTTTAAAAACGGGTTGTGTTATACTGGGGCTGGAGGACATGTTGGAGGGGGAAAGGAAAGACTGGGGGATGTTCAAAGAAGTGAGGGGTGGCTGGAGTGCTGGTGGGTGGAGAAGAAAAGCCAAAGGAACAGATGCCAGGGGCCTTGACATGAGAGAGTATATACCATGTGTCCATCACTACAACTTACTTTAAAAACTAAAAATTAAGAAAAAGCAGCAAAAAAAAGGGTGGAAATTTATGCCTGATATCTTCTACTCAAGCTTCAACTCAAACGTGTTATTTGCAGTTGAAGGCACCTATTAAAAAAGTTACACAACCAATATTTCATCTGACCACTAGAAAATACTGTCATTTCTGTCCTCTTCAATAATAAAAAAGGAGAAGAGTGATAAACCAAAGTGAATTTATTTCAGCTCTTCAAAGTCAAAACAAATTGTGAAACCTGTGGGAATATTAGGCTAACTTAAAATTCCTAATTTGAGACCCATTTATTTAAGCACAGTGTTAAGATAGACATCTGAAGTTATGAAATCACAAGACACCTCCAGCAAATTTGCCACTTTTTATTGCCAATAATGATCACTGTCTCTATTACAGGCTCCAGTTAGGACTCTATTATGCTGGGCTCTTTATAAAATACAATCCACACTATTAAAAATCTACCTGGCTCTCTTACAGCAGTTGGATTATACAAAGAAGAATAGCTAATAAAGATCTGAAAGAAGGTTTGAAAGTCCTCTCTATATTTCTTTTTATGGAATATTTTAATCAAACAGATCATTACTCAGTGGTTATAGCTGCAATGCTTTTTTAAATATTTTTATATATGTATATATATAGACATGCACACGCACATGTAGATATATATAAATTTTTCCTTCGTTTGTAAAAAGCTCAGGCAGGTCCTCTTTGGAGCAGCTTGATGTAAATAGACAAGCAGAGCCCACAGAAGCAGTCCCAGCAGTTTAGCAGAGATGTAGAGCACAGGCTGAGGAATTCATCCACCAAGAGCTGCTTGCAGCACTAACACTGAAGTGACAATCAAATGTTCAGTAGTGAAAGTTGAGATGCTTTTCCTTTCTTCCCAGCCACAGAGACATAGAGCAAAAGCAGGAACATGCTGATGCAAACTTACTAGTTTTAAACTATATCAGACTTTCAGCTCTTATTTTCCACCAAGCAATCCATGTCTACTCATCCACAGCTCCACTTGAAACTATTCTTAATGCAGGAAGACCCATCTCTGTAATGGCACAGCACTTCTCAAATGAGAAAAAAAAAGGTAAAAAACTAAGTAAAAAAAATGTTTTGGAGGACATACAAAGAGCTATGCTGTTAATAAATACCCTTCAAGATGAAAGGATATACAGCATTTTCAGGAGCACCCTGGTCTGCCAGGAGCATGGCTTCTCCTGTGACCAGCATGCATGGAAAGGAAGCAGGAAGAAATCCAGATTGCCAGAGAGAAACATGGGAAATAAATGCAATATTGAAAGAAGAGGTTTTACAATAAATGAAAAAAAAGTGGGAAAAATACTTGTGTTCCCATCATTTCATATGCCTGGCTAGATAGCCTTTAACAAATTAAAAGAGACGCGCTGAATCAAAGTCAATGTCAAAGCACAATGCCTGACATTTGTTTTTCAAAAATTAGTTATTGGCAGCATCTAAAATGCACTGTCACACCAGAATTACAGCCATATAATTCACTTTTTAGCTGCTCAGAAAGAAGGCTAACAAAAATGTATTGGCCAGTCACACCATGGTTCATATTAACAACATTCCCAACATCTGAAGTTGCTTCATTCTGCCTTTGGCAGAAGTTTAGAGTTTCATTCTTGAAGTTGTATAATAGATACTTTTGATTTGTGACTGAATGGAAGATTATAATCAACCTTGGGACATTCATTCACTCATGGAATAAAGCCGCTCATTCCACTATAAATATTTATAATTTTCCTCACATTTGTTAGTATAATTAAAGAGAATGAAATTCAATGCAACAGTTGGGGGAGGGAGGGAGGGAAGTAAAACCTGTTATTTACAGTGTCCTCTAAAATTAAATGTATAGACATTAATTGCTTATTACACACACTGTTACTCGACTAGCACCACACAGAGAAAACTGAGCCAAAGAGAAGAGTCTGCTGCTTAGAAACACCCTGCAATAATTTGTCCCAACCGGTCATTCAGACAAGAACAGGCACAGGGCATCTTTTTCACTTCCATCTGTGCCAGCAGTGAATCCAAGATGCCGCGGCAGCAGCGCGGTGTCGTTTTGCACCGCAGCACCCCCGTGAGTGACTGCGCTGTGTCAGGTGCCACCAGCCCGATTTAGGAGCGTTTTATACCGCTGCATCCCAAGATAAATTCAATTGGCCCCGTTATCACTATATATAAACCACCTACGAGCACCTGGCAGGAACACAAGGGCATAGAGGTAGGGAAGTGCGGGTTTGTTCCAGCCCCATCCTTGCTGCTGCTCCTCTTGGAGGAACAAAAAAAAAAGAAAAGAAACCAAAAAATGCACCCATCACCTGGGTACTGAATTTGCGGAGGTAAACAAGCAGCTCGCCACAAGCTCAGAAATTCAAAGTTTACATTGCGGTCCCCAGGGAGAAGCTCCAGTTTTCAAACAGGTCAAATATTTTCACTTAGAGGTTTTTAAAGCTTCTCTTCAGCGAGAAGAAGGGAGATTTTATTCTGGTTCCATCACCTATTCATTCCTTCTTTAATAATGCATGGTTCTGTTAAAAAGGGCAGAGCATTATTTTTAGACTGTCCCATAACATATAAGAAAGCATCAGCTAGGGGATTTTTTTAAAGCCTGGTACTGCAAAGGTTTGGGAGTCTGGAAAAATGGGGCACAGGTAGGAGTTGGTCTCAGGTTGCAGGGAAAGATTGGCAGGTTAGGTGAGAAAACACAGAAAATGTGTCTAGCTTTCTTCAACTCTTCTCAAACCTGAGATGTGCCGACAGAAAAGTAGGGAGAGAAAGAAAGAAAACAAAACCACTGAAGTGCTATTGCTTGGAAACCACCTTAATGAAAGCCACTGCAGAGTGTAAGATACTGAACATACCCTGACAGGGAAAACAGGCAAAGAAAATCCACATAGCCACTTCTACCTGCCCTCCGCTACAGAAATAGCTGGATAATAACAATTTCACAGCTCAAGACGTTTGCAGGATCCAACACCTCTCTGAATCTAAAGACAGAAGGAAACCCTTCTGGAAGCATCAGCTTTGAGGCAGAAAGATCCTTCTTTACTGCTACTGCAAAGGACAAAGAGCTTATTGGAATTAAGGGATGTCTTAGTCCCTTCTCAATGAAATACTGGTTCTTCTTATTTGCCTTGTTATAAACAGTCTTAGATTTCTTTTCTTTCTCTCCTCTCTTTTCAACACAGGAACACAGTGCAGAGAGAGTCTCTAAGGGATGATGCTTATAAAGAAAAGAAAAACGGGGAGGAAGGGGAAAAAGAAGAGATGGGGGCAAAAGGGGAAAAAAGGAAAAAAATTAAAAGGGAAAAAAAGAAAAAGTATTTTTGCCTTTTGGCAGTGAAACTGAGCTCCTGCCTCAGGATTTGATAAGAATGCTAACTTCAACTGATAAAGCCCTGACTCCAGGCACAAATGCAGGACATTCAGACACCAGGCTCAACAGCAGGATCACATCCAAAACAATACACTTGGAAAAGGTCACTGATCCAACCTTTACTCATTAAATCCTTCCCAGAGCCCAGCGTAGTTTGCTGACTGGATATAATGGCATCCCTCAAAAATGTGTGACACCTGAGCCTTAAAGCAGATCTCTGAACCCAAAAAATAAATACCAAGCCAGAGGCATATGCCAAGGGACATTTTGCTCATATAAACCCAAGTGCATTTTAAACCTGCTCTGTTGGATAACTGTGTCCATCCAGCACAACAGGCCTACCTGGACATACTCTTGTACCATCACAGGGAATGTCACTTGTTTCTCGACCACAAAAAACAGTGAGAAGCTAAAAAACAGTCACGGGATGGTTTGGGCTGGAGATGATCTCATCTTTAGGAAGCCCAATGGCAAATGGGTAAATCAACAAGGAAAGAAAAAACAAACCAAAACCAACCCAAGCCTAAAACTTGAATTACTGTTCTCTAGCCCCAATATTTAAAAAAAACCACAAACCTGCTCTGCACTCTTCACACAGCCAAGCTGTCATGAGATTTGTATCCTAATCCCACCTTTATTCTTTTCAGGCCATCCACTATTTTTTAAAGAAATCTGAGTTCAATGGGCCCAGGCTTTATAGAGCATGAGGAGAAGGTTTTCACTGTCTTCCAGTAAAACCAGGAAGTGACCCAGCCATGTGCTACCTCTTTGGCCCAGCAAAGCTTTATGACTGAGCATCCTGCCCTGTCAGCTGGAGCATTTGGAGGTGTCAGTGCAGTGCAGTGGCTCTTCCAAGAGCTTACACACGTATTTGCTGAGCCTCCAGCCCAGAGAAACACTTCTTTATGTTGCAACACCAGCATGTACCCCTGCTGCAGTCAGCCTAAACTGGAGTCCAGCTAACCACCTGGACCCCACCAAATTCATCCATGAGGGTGACAGCCAGGGACAGAGGCTCAGCTTTCTGAATTTTTCTGTATCCTCTGATCCCTCCTCCAACACCAGCTGTTGCAGCACGGGGATGGGAATAGCCCCCCATTAATCACTCCTCGTTTCAGAGAGAACATATTCTTCTGCCATGAGAAGCTACTCTGCGACCAAGGAAACACCACTGTGACAGTCTTCACCTGCTAAAGAGCAAGGAGAGCTCTGCCCTCTCCCCCTTCTCCTGCAGCAGCAAGATTTCCGTACCACAGATCCGCTTAAGAGCCACCACTGCTCCTCACCCCTGGGGAGACTTAGAGAGCCTCAGCAGGAATACGTGCAAAATCCTCATCAGCTGATCAAAAGCTTTGCTTACTACCACCCCTTACATAACCAGCAGCATCCTAATTATCCAGCTAAACGTAACGAATTCAACTCGCCTTGGCTCCACACACTTTCACTAGATACAAATTAAGGCACCGGGCGACTCACCCCATAGCACTTTAGTGAAAACTAGAGTGTTTGGGGAGGTGGAAATGCTGGGTGAAGCCACCCAAGTCTGCAACTGAAACGTTAACCTAGATCAGGACCAGCAAAACCTGAGTATTCCCAGAGGAAAGTCCCATTTACTGCTCGGGGTGGGGTTTTCCAGTGCTTTTTGCTCAGCCAGAGATGGAGAAGCAACAGAACAGCTGCAGCAGAGGAGTAGATGGATTTTTTTTTTTTTGGTCCAGTTCCCTATCGCACTGTAAGTAATCTCTGCTTTCATCAGCAAGAATGCTTGCAATGACTGCAGAATGTAACCAAATTTTCTCTGTTGGGTCCCTCTACCCTGACTTAACATCTATATTAAGCCTATTTTCTACCCTCGGTTTTCAGCTTTGGTTGTCGTGTTGGGATTTTTTTTTTAACTGAAGCTCACTGTACTCCATCTGAGCCTTGCACGTAACGAAGTAAACAGCACCACAATGCATTCCTCAGCACAAGCTGAAGCACTAAATAGCTGCCTGGAGTCTGAGGCCGAAGCAGCTGGGTGTTGGATTACAAACGCAAAACAAATGCCAAGGCATGGCCATAATATGTGCGATACATTGATGACCTACTGTGCTTAAATAACTCCTTGGAAAGCAGACCGGCCGCTCAAAACGGGTTTTTACACCTGAGAGAGAGAAGAGAAAGCGATTTGTGCTGATAATGCAGATTTGAAAAATACGAGGGAAAATTTTAGCAGGGATAAAAATTACCCTGGCCAGAGGGGGCAGGGGGAAAATCCAGCCCAGCGCAGTCGGCACGCTGGGAGGGACAGCATTTCATGCTTCTGAAACATTTCCAAAGGGTGAAATCCCTCCCCACCGACGCCAAGAGCAAGGCTCTCACTCAACACAGCCAGGCAGAGGATTTCCGAGGTCGATCACAGCAATTTGAGCCCCCTCAGATCCTTGTTTTCCTGCCTAGAGCAGAGCAGTGCTTTCCAAAGCACGTGGAGTCCCCAGCAAAAATCCCCAGCCACAGCGCACATGGCATTTGGAAGCAGTGTATCAGCATACCACAGTCCCAAGTACACCCAAGTAAAGCTCTCCTGGGAGTTTGCTGAGTGCCTTTGGGTTCCAGACAAGGTATGTAGGGTCTCTGACCCCGTGCACAGCAGGATGAAACGGGGTGTTTTCATTCAAACGACAAAAATAATTAAGATAGAGCAGCTAAAGAGTAAAATTTCCCCTAGCTTGTATTTTTACCACAAGGTAACAATTGCACGATAGCTCTGCCACTCTGAAATCATCAGAAAGGCAAAAGCAGGGGGGTTCTCACCCACAGTTAAGTGAGGTCCTGGGAGGTCACCTAACCACGTCACCACGAACACTATGTGTGTCTCATCTCCAGCAAACTTCACGGCACAGGAAGGAGGACGCAGTTTCTTGCCTTCCCACCACAACACGCCTACTTGGGTGCTGTCACAGCTCCTCATCACCTGGTCTTCCCCAAAATCAGAGCATGGCCTAGTTTAAAGCTGTTGTTTCAAGCCACGTGTTGTTGGACCACAAGCAACACTTCAAAACCTTAGTTTGATGCTGCAGAGTCAGCTGTGGGAGTCTGCACCGTACAGCTGCCACTCTGCAACAAGAAATGAGCTGCCAGCTCTCCCAGTATCCCGCTTTTGCTAAAGTGCATCAAAATGGAAGCAAGTCTTTGGCCAAGACTGCACAGAGTTGTAGCACTTCCAAGGTTTTCTGTGGAGTGACAGAGGGGCTAGCATCCACCTCCTCTTTTGCTTTTAAATGCTATGTTCAGTGCAGACAGGAACCTCTCAGTCTGCAAAGACTACTTCAAAGCGGTTCCAAGGAGTCAAAACTTCTCTTGTAACTCAGCAGCCAATGGGATGTGACCAGCAGCACTTCCCCAGTTCTGTCTCTCTGGTCAACTGGTTGGAGCAAGTTACAGACTCTTGAACACAACAAGAGTCATTTGGAGATTTTTCCTTTAGGAGATTGGAGAAAAGGTCCCCGTTATGTTCAAACATCATAGAAATCCTAGAATGGCTTGGGTTGGAAGGGACCTTAAAGATCACCTGTTTCCAATCCCCCTGCCGTGGGCAGGGACACCTTCCACTAGTCCAGGTTGCTCAAAGCCCCATCCAACCTGGCCTTCCCTGGGCAACCTGTTCCAGTGCCTCATCACCCTCACAGTGAAGAACTTCTTCCCAATATCCAACCTTAACCTACTCTCTCATTTTGCAACCGTTCCCCCTTCTCCTATCATTACATGTCCATGTAAAAAGACCCTCTCCAGATTCCTTGTAGGCCACCTTCAGATACTGAAGGTCATGCTGGAGCCTTGTCCAGGCTGAACAATCCCAGCTCTCAGAATTTCCTCAACGGAGACGTGTTCCATCCCTTTAATCATCTTTGTGGCCCTATCTAAGCTGCTAAATATCCCTGAGAGCGTGGCACTGAATCTGGATTCGTCCAGTAGATCACCCCAGCCAGAGATGGCAAGGCTGTGTCTGGACTTTGCTGCTCCTGGACAGAGTAGCTGTCTCCAGCTGACCTGGGTGGGTACCTGACAGCAGACAACAAGCAAATGCAGCAAGAAAACAAGAACAAAATTCCTATCTATGTGCACCTGATTGAAAACCTGATGGATTAACAGGCGACTCAAACTGGGAAGGAGAAATATTTAAAGAGTCAAAGAGGACATATGCTTCACAAACAAGAATTTGGCTCTCTCCATTTTGCTGGATGATAGTATTCTTCCTGGTGAAAGATGGGAGATGCTGCTAGAAGAATTTTTGACAATGCATCCAAGAGAAGGGTAACTCAGAAGCCTCTGTGGCAGACCTGTGCCCAGTCCCCATCCAGCCCACCACCCCTGCCCCAGATGCTCGGGCAGGGAGGGAGGATGGCAAGCCCTCAATGCAAAACCACTGCCCTCATTTAAAGGGTTCAGATAAACTCTTGGGAAAGCAGAAAATCTCTGAGAAACTGGACAGGGGCCTGAGAGCATTAGACTGAGGCAGATGTGGAGACCACTAGGGGAAACAGAGACGTTCACAAGTGCCAAACTGGATTAGGATCAAGGTGGGTGTACCTGTCCCCAGTGGACCCCTCCTGCTCCCCACTGCACGTTCTGCTAAGTTATCTCAATTCCTGCAAACTTTTCCTCTATTCCCTCTGCTGCTGGGCCACCAGTTGAGTGCAGCAGAGGAAGAGTCACCTCTTCAGGGGGGTGGAAGAGCAAGGAAAACTCGGCTATCAGAGGAAAAGCAGCTCTCTCCACTCCGTGCCCTCACACATGCCATTGTCTCAGGTCACCAACTGCCTGATGGAGGCACAGGAACCAGCCACCACGAAGGAAACGACTGCCCTTTCATGCTGCAGACTTGCAGCCCTCTCCTGGTGCTGACACAGCTCAAATTTTAATTAAAAAGTGCAGGATTGTGCTTATAGGAGAATAAATAGGGGGGAGGAAATCACTATGGCAAAATACTGCTTCTTTTTTTGGGACCCACTGTGTATGAAACCCTGGCTGGTTTTGCCAACAGCTGGTCCACAACCTGCACAGTATTTCCAGAAGAGTTTCCAGTCCAATCTACTCAATTTAGCTAGAATAACTCACTCATTTCATAACGGCAGCTGGAGAGGTTTGAGCACTGCTGCTTTTAAAGAGGAGAAAATGTCTGGATGATTTTTAGGAATGCAAACAAAACTGAAAAAAAAAAAATTAAAAAAAAGAGATGCAAATCTTGATTCAGCTGTGATTTCACATTAGATGGCACTCTCAAACGTGATTCTACCAGGACAGCAGCAGCTTTTCCACACAGAGATTTTTACTCAAAGCAGTTATTTCTCAGAAAGAAAATCCTGACTGCCTCTCCAAAACACACACTACTGCCTGGAAACTGCCATATGCACCCTCCAAATGCATGCAAGCCCCCTTGCTGCCCTGGGATGACTCCTCTGAGGATCCTCAGATCTCCTTCACCTTCCTGCTGCTCCCCCTATCCCACCCACTGCACATCCTCACACCCCTTTGGCCCATCCTGATGTCCATCTGGGGTGGGATGGCTGTGTGGATGTCCCTAAGGCCACAGTGGTGCCTTGGAGAGCAGCTCCTGTCCCACAGCCTGGCTGGTGGCCCGTAGACCACACGGAGCCAATGCCTGGATTACAGTGTGGTTTAAAGGGCACCCAGCAGGGTATCAGGGAGACGAGTGCTGGGACAAGGAGAATCAGGAATGTTGGACGAGATGCAACTGTAGAAGGGGGTGTGGGCAGAAAGTGTAACAGCAGAGCACCCGGCTGGCTTGTGGCTGCAGAGCTCCTCTCCCTACATCCTCGTGGGACAGGGACCACCACATCTTCCTTCTGGCTCTTCCCACTCTTTGGCTGCACCCAGCAGAGAGCACAACGAGAAATGCAACCCCAGCCCAGCACACTGCTACACCAAGTGGGATATAGATGGGACAGAGGAGCAGCCAGCTCACCAGCCAGCTGCTAGATTTTGGGAAACAGGATGAACTGAGAAGTTGCTGCCTTTCCTCCTGGAGACACCACACGTGCCAATGAAAACTGAGAAAAACACGATCTTTCTGCAGCTTCTGCTCCCAACGACAGGCATTTCATTGCCTCAAACATCCCTGCAGTGGCTGCACCTGTTCTGCCAGTCCAAGCACCAGGAGCTGGAATAAGGGCAGGGCATGCAATGGCTCCCACGCCAAGGCGGGACTGGCAGATCTGTTGCCTGCTGATGGCACGCTCCAAACTGTACAGTCATGGGAAGCTGGACAGCAGGCTCAAGAAACCCTCACCCTGGCACAAAGTCAACAGAAAGTATCACGATGCCTCAAAGCCAACGCTGTTACACCAAGACCAAAAAAAGCAAGCAGAGCAGCAGTTGGAAAGTCCTACCCAGGCTTATAAATACTAGACTCCATTAAAAAGAAAAAGATTACAGTATGGAGAGGTGCTTTATTTTCTGTAACCTCTGGCTGAATGCTTCCTAGCGGAGGGAGACTGCATCTGCTGGAGCTCAGGCAGGATGCACTGGTATTTCCTTCTTCTTGGAAGCACACTGCAACTTGCAGCTCCTCAGTGATGGAGGGCTAAAAAGGGAGCAAGAATCTCCTGCCTGCACTTACAAGTAGGAAACATGCACCGTATCAGCCATAAAAGCAGAGGGATCATTAAGGTTTTTGTTTGACAGAATGGATGCACGAGTTTAGGTATACAACAGCATCCCAACATGCTCCAAGTGAGGCACCAAACATGCCAAGGACCCAACCAAACTTAGGAGACCCATGGAAGAATAACAAGTCTTTACCACAGAGTGAAAAACCCCTCATTCTATATGGTTGTAATTCAGCCTGAAGATTAATACATTGTAAGGGTCTAAAGCAACTCTGAACCAGCCCCGCCACTTCCATTTCAAACCTCCTCTTTTCAAATAAGCGAAATGTCAGATGGCATCAGGTCAGCCTCAAATGGGATTTCTCTTCCCCTGCTCTGACTGCGAGCCACTTACCCAGCTTACCTTGAAGGACATGTGGTACAGATCAGCCGAGGTGAAGCCTGGAAGGACACAGGCTGCGTTTTTCCCTTCGCAGATGGAAGGTTTGCACACACACACGGTGACCTCCGCGCTTTGCAGAAAAGATGATTTTTTTACTTGAAAAATATTTATGTCAGCCGCCGCAACCACTTGAGGAGGAGAGGTTGCAATGTTCTATGGCAGGCAAGAAACAAGAAACCGCTGCTGGGTTTTGGAGCAATATCCCTGTTACAGAAACTCTCTGCGGCTGGGTTTTGTCTTTTCTTGGCCAACGCAGGGGCAAGATTTCCAAAGTGTGTACTTTTACTGACAAATGAGGGGAATTAGTTCATCAGTCACTTCCAGAAAGTCTATCTCTTGCACCAAAATCTGATCTGCGTCAGCCCCAGCATCCAGGCCTGGCTAAATGCCACCACAGGTCACAAGAGGGTTGAGCCTCATGCCTTTACAGAGAAGGAAATAGTAAGAAAAAATTAGGTAGCTACATCTCATAAAAAGATATCAGCCTGAGAAATTTACATAAACTTCAAGCTGTTTTTTCCCCCTGTATTTCCTGAACACCAGGGATTTCCAAATATCCTCTGGTACCCACAAATTCCCCACTGCCCATGCATGTTCTCAGCTACACATCTGACAAGAAACATCAATGTCTCCATGAGAAATGCAAAGGGGCACCAGTGCTGAGGATGCTCGGAAACACCTCCCTGTTACTCCATAATCACTAATTCACATCCCAGGGAACCTGAAATAACACCCTGTGCAGGCCACACCCCTGTGTGTGCCAGCACCTTCCTGCACCCCCATGTGCCCAAGCATCCCTTGTCCAGCCCCAGGGGATGAAAGTCAGCATTTCAACAGGAAGGGTTTAGCAGAGGGATAATCAGACAGGTAGGAGATGCAGACACCATAAAATAATAGAATCATAGAATAGTTTGGGTTGGAAGGGACCTTAAAGATCATGTAGTTCCAGCCTCTCTGCCACGGGCAGGGACCCCTTCCACTAAACCAGGTTGCTCTAAATCACGTCCAGCCTGGCCTTGGACACTTCCAGGGATGGGGCATTCACAGCTTCTCTGGGCCACTGTGCCAGTGTCTTACCACCCTCACAGTAAAGAATTTGTTCCCAACATCTAATCTAAATGTCCCCTCTTTCAGTTTAAAGCCATTATCCCTTGTCCTATCACTCCATGCCCTCCCCAAAAGTCCCTCTCCAGCTCTCTTGCAGCCCCCTGAGGTACCATAAGGTCACACCACGGCCTTCTCTTTTCCAGGCTGAACAATCCCAGTTCTCTCAGCCTTTCCTCACAGGAGAAGTGCTCCATCCCTCAACGTTAAGTGTTCCATCCATCAACACTAAGTCACGTGATATCAAGATCCGGAGGCAGAAGAGGACAAACAAAAAATAATGGGAGCACTGACAGGCCGCCTTGTCTCTCTTCCTGCAAATCTTCCCGTTACTCCACTCCTTCCTCTCTAAATCGTGTTAATGCTCCATGTTCCCCTTCCTTCTCTTCCCTGGGAACTGGACCCTCTCAAGCTCCAAAACTGTGATAATTAAACCAAACAAAACCAGCCAAACAGAAACACCCAACGCTTCCTCCCCCCACAAAAAACCCAACAAACAACAAAACAAAGAAAAACATCCTCCACAAAACTATTCCTTTTATACCTTATATCTTTAAACAAACTTTGTATGCCACTAAACTGTAGTATTATTTTAAACACTTATTTTCTGGCACTAGATCAGCTTTGAAAACAGAAAGGAACTGCTGCTTTTCCTTCTCAGGTTCATCTATAGTAAATAAATACCACAAAGCCAGAGAAACAAGAAATTCCAAGCTATTAGGGTTTTCTTGCTTTGTTTTTGTTTGGGGGGCTTTTTTTCAAGTGCCATTGAAGAAGAAACACCTAAACAAAACCATTACATTCATGATGCTGACCAGGACACTTTAAGCCAGTGAAACCTCAATAAATATTTTTACAATGAAGCCTGCAAGAAGAGATAATACTTCAGACATTTATGGGACTTTTATTTCTCTATAAATGTATCGTGAAAGTTGAAAACACAGAATTATTATTTCCACTCTAACTTTGAAAAAATTAGGGAAGAAAGGAAAAAAGATGCCAGAACATTTTACCAAGAGGAAGCTTTCGTGGAAGACCTCTCTCAGGAGCTCCCATCAATTCATTCTTACTGCTTCTTTGAAGCCACATCAACAACGATAATTTAATTTATAGTCCAGATAAAAAGACGTTTCCAAAGACGTGAGGGGAGGGAGAAGGGGTTTAGTAGGGCGTTCCCAGTTTAATTCAGTCCAGCTACCTGCTGCCTGTTTGGGATCTAACTCCTGACAGCTCATCCTCCACCAAACAACAGAGCTGCAGCAGATAACCATGTCCCAGATGCCCAGGGGATGGAGGAGGGATGAGTGTTACACCAGAGGACCCTGCAACATCTTAAAATTGCAGCCAAAATGGATCGAAGCACAGCAGGCACCTCAAAAAAATGTGGCAAGCGTGGTCCTGCTGGGAACAGGAGACGAGCCCGGGACAGGGGGTGCTCCAGACAGAGGGTTTGATTCAGCTCCCCTCCAGGGCTCTTGGAAGACAAGGAACAGGAAAAGAAATAAGCATAAAGCATTGCAAGCATCCACCCCCAGACATCTATTTAGGAGATAGATAAACAAAAACCTTTTATCAGGCATGGTTTTAAGAATAGACTAATGGCAAATTGTCACGAGAACCCAAAACATGGGAGTCCTCAAATGGTTTGGGTTGGAAGGAACATTATAGGTCATTTCATTCCAATCCCCTGCCATGGGCAGGGACACGTTCCACTAGACCAGACTGCTCCAAGCCCTGTCCAACCTGGCCCGGAACACTTCCAGGGATGGGGCATCCACAATTTCTCTGGACAATGGAGAGGATCACACGCTCAACGAGGAAAGAGCAGGGACAGGTTTCTCCAGTTCCATGGAGGCTCCTCCAGCTGTGAGGAGGAATGAGCACTTGGGGAAGGGAAGAGTTCACTGCAAACACAGAAGGATCGACAGGACCATCACAGCAGGATGATCTCTCCAGTGATGGAGATGCTGCAAGAGGGTCCCTGCCCACAGGCCCCATCACTCCTCTCCTCTACTGAACTGTGAAGATTGACTTCAGGCCACCCTTCCCTGCAAACTGGAGACAAAAATCTGCAAAGATATCTAATCTCTACCAGAGTCTGGCTTTCCTGCCCAGCACTGCTGATGAGCTCAGCAGCAGTGTCCATAAAAATACCCTGGCAAAATCCCTGCACACACACAAACAAAAAAATCCACCAGGCTCAGCTGCTTTTGTTCTGGTAAGTGAGGAAACAATTACTGAAGCTGGAACAGACGACTTCTTGTTTAAGAGAAAGAAAGGTGGAGAGGACACAAACAAAAAGCAAAACAACCTAAATAATGAGAGAAGTAGGCATGAGAAGTGATAAAAGAAAAAGGTTAATAAAAACTCACAAACCAAGCTCATGTATCACTAGCTACTGGCCATGCTTCCCGTTAGGAGAAACCTCCTGCAGAACACCTGAGCACTGAGCAAACCAGGATGGACACGAGTATGAAAAGGAGGTGACCATCAGGAGGGAGGGACAAGGCCAACACCTTATAGGAGGTGCTTGATCCTGCAGCCTACTGGGTCAGGAGGCCAATGAACCCACCAGACAAGCAAAGTGAACAAAGCTGCCCTAATCACTGGTGGAGAGCAGGGATGACATTTTAAAGCTGCAGTAGGAATGGTTTGCCTTTCCCAGGAAAATTTCCTCCATAACAAATTGCTCAGGGACATCAACCACATTCTGCTCCACATGGAAAGCCCCCACAAGGTCCAGAACTCTCATATAACCCATCCTTCGAGTGGTGCCTTAACCTGCAGCAACAAGAGAGCTGCTGGCAGCAGGGTGGTACCATAAAACAACAAAACCACTCTTTGTTTGGAGAAAGCAAGCAATGACAAACACTGCCTCTGCCCAGCTGACAAGAGCCAACCTGTCCCTGCAGGTATGGTGGCATCAGTTCCTGCCCTGTTCTTCCTTCCCAGGATTTCTCACTACCCCATGAGCAGCAGGAGTTTTGCTGCTACATCCCTCAGGGACATTTAGAAGATGTAAAACATTGCTTTTCATTTAAATAAAAATATTTTCCAGCCCTCAAAGAATGGGAAAAGAAATACAGAAAAGCACAACAACAAGATCAACATGCATTCTTGCACCTGAAACCTCAGAAAACAAAACCAGCCTCATTATATTTGTTGCTGTCTGCTTTCAATTCCCAATATCTAAAGCCAAGTCTGCCAGGTTTTACTGGGAGGGAGGGAGCAGAACAATGAACTCATCACTTCTACCACACTGAAAACAATCTGCTTCTCCGACCTGTCTGTCCAGCATGGTGATGGAAGGGGACGAGCAGCAGTACTTCACACTCCCAGATCCATGGTCTACATCCATAATCAGCTCTCCAGTACCTCCACACACTTCAGGAGAAGATCCAAGCAGATTTATAGGAGGCTGATTCTGGATTACTAGTCCCCAAGGAAATTTTCCTCCCAACACCCACAAGTCAGAGGTTGATTTATACCCAACCTATAATAGCCTGTATTCCTTAGAGACAACTCCTTGTCTTCAACCCTGCTGCCATTGCTGAAACTGGAGGTTTAGCTTGGTTTAACAGTTGTAGGGTTTATAAATACTAAAAGCAGCACTCCATTTAGGCTGGAGACAGTTAAACTACCTTAGACCAACAGGATGCCACGCAGTAAGGAACAGTAATGAGACGATGACACATTCATAACCCAAAGTTTTCATTAAAAACTCACAGCCCGAGGAAGCTCACCCCTCCAGAGCAGAAACATTCGGTTCTCCTAATCACTCAGAGAGCAAATTTCTGCACAAACCAGGGAATGCAGGGGAGAGCTCCTGAAGAGCACATGTATCCGTTAGGCAGGAGATGGGGAAGTATCAACGAGGGGGTTGTAAATGAGGTGGTGCACAACCCATTTCTGATGCCGCTCAGCACCTCAGCATGCATCACGCAGCGAGCAGCTGCTGGTGAGGCTGGGAGCCCCTGTAAGCAGATTCAGGGAAAAGCAGGACTCCTGAAAAGAAGCTGCTAGATACCAAAGTCCCTGGATAGAGCTTTCTCCATCTGCAAGCACAACACAGTCTCTTTTCCAGTTTTTACCTGTTTTTAAAGGCGTAATGTGTTATCTGAGCAGAGTCACAGCACATACACCCACTGACTGCAAAGCTAGGCAGTGTTTGTCACATCATCCATCCAAACAGAGGTGATGGAAGCCACCAAATTTTAGACTCTCCAAAACCTTGAGAAGGAAGCTCTGCTGAAGCACAGATCTAACTTTTATAGCTGTGCAAAGTCAGATCTAACTGCCGGTAACTGGGAGAGATCCATTTGTCTATCCAACTAGAAAAATATCTGCTGGTTAAAGAAACAGCAATCAAACAAAGAAATGGCAAGCGTTGGCTATGTTTTACAATGCACAAGTCAGAGCCACAAAAATACGTTCCTGGGAGTGCCAACATCCCAACGAAAACAAATCCCAGAACAAAAAAAAAGGGATAAGAGCACAATACAAACCTCTTTCTTTCCCCCACAATTCTGCCCCGTGACCGTGTGCCACAGAAACAGAAATCTGGCTTGGGTAGAAGGCTTTTTTTTCCACTAAAAAAAAATTAAACCCCTTTTGTTTGGGTTTAAAGAAAAAGTAATGCCAACAACTAATAAATTTTGGGTTTGTGAAGTTTTATGGGGATTTTTTTTATTGTTTAAGAGCACAAACCAAACTGAGTGATTGCTCTTTCCAGAATGTCTCCTCCTATTTCTCAACACAAGATGAGGAGGTTGAACATCCCAGCTCTCATAACCATTGTCACAAAGAGGAGTCTTCTGGGAAAGAACACCCCAAAAAGAAGAAACCAGCAACTTTTCATCCCAGGTCATTTCTCAGACCCTTCTCCTTCATAGGGTTCATGGAGCAGGAAAAGAAAGGGAAGCTGTAACGCGAATTCGGATACAGAAGTACATTTAAGAAAGCAAAGCATCAAGATTGATTAGAGTGTTCCTCTGCTTTAATAAAGAGCCTAATGATGTCCAAATTATAGCAAAGCTCAATTGTGTAACCAAGGAGCCAAGATTTCATCCTTGATAAGGACATGGATTTCTGTCTTGCAGGAGAAGCCTGCAGTTCACTAACAAAGATGACCTTTTATATTATACCCTTCAAGGCCACAATTAGCTGGAGAAATACTGGACTAACTTGGCAACATGAGTTTTTATACACTGTGTTAATTTTTAGCAGAACCTTGCCAGGACCATTACCATCATCTAACAAGACAAAAAAAAAAAAAAAAAAAAAA
>VWZW01001851.1:1518504-1529125 GCA_013397115.1 Edolisoma coerulescens | reverse complement strand
CAAAAAAAAAAACCAAAACCCACTGCTCTCCAGACCCAAATTACTTTCCTCAATTCAATGCAGTTTTAATTAAGAAGATTAAATTACAGCAAAAATGATTAAGATGATATCCCACAGCAAACCACTAAAGGTATAACACCTTAATCCAGAAGAACCTGGCATGCACATATTGATGATAAAGTGTTCATGAAAAGCTAGAATTTTACACATGAACCAATTTTACATCACTCAAACAATACCTTGGGAGATATTTGTCACAAGTAAAAAAACAGTGACATCCATCAACAGAGCACAGATTTTCCGAGACTACACAGAAAGAAATCTACACAGAAAAAAAATTGAAAAGGCTACAATTACTTTGACAATGTTTCTACAGCTCAGAGGAATTTGGGGGTTGAAATAAGTGGTTTCCTTCTCCTTCACAGGGCTCCCAAAACCAATTTTATATATAATTCTTTCTTTTTTCCATTTACTTCTTTTTTATTTTTTTTTTACCAGAAGTCAGATCAGAAGTGCATGTGAAATCAGGTCGCTGCAATAATCATGTACATGGTACATTTCCACTATTGCCTATTAACTATGAGGTTTAAATGAATGAGCAAAGTCTCAGATCCATATTTCACCAGTGGAAATTATTAATATAAACATAGCACAGCTCAGGTTTTAACCTTACCATCCAACTGGGCCTACTCTCCTTTGGAGAAGAGTAAATGGTATTAAATTAACAGACAGGGTTCAAAAGGCAGCTACATGGAGGCATGGATTCCATTAAGACCTGGGAAAGGATCCTGTGATAGGAGCCCTGGACTTCAGGTAGCTGCTTGTGATGCTTCAGCACTGGATAAATTCCAACCTGTGATCTTCAAGGAATGGTAGCTTCAGCGTGTTTTTTAAAAAAGCTGTGCCACTGTGATGAAAAGAAGTGACAAACCAGCTATTTCCAGGTGCAATCTTCTGGAAAACCTCCAAAGGGGCAGAGGGAGGTGACAGAACATGGTGGGAGAGTTTTGCAAGGAGGAGGATGTGCAGGATGTAACCCCAAATTGTGTTAAAAGCTGTGGCTGAATACATGAGAAGGTACCAAGCAAGGAAGCTCTATCTTGCTCTGGACCTCCAAGACTGACCCACACCAAGGGGTTTTGCAGAGTTGAGTGCATCAGAATAAAGTCCCAAAATGCAAATCCATTCCCAAAATGCTGCTACGCTTTGCATCTGAGACTTCTTTGGGTCTCTCCTCTGAGACAAGAGGCCTGCTAGCTCTCAAAATGGGGAGGGGGGTGGAAATCACTAAAAGGTAAAAGGAAAGAAGAAAAGAAATCTGCATGTTGAGTTGCATGGCCATACTGGGGAGCTACTAACACCTGAATCACCTATTCAGGACACAAAAACCCTGAAAAGCTCACAAAGAACAAGTGCATTAGAGAAACTTAATGATTTTGTTTGGTTGTTTGTTTAATTAATATAGCTCTGAATGGCCCAGTCACCAGACAGCTTCCCCCCAGTTGTAATGGATCTGATGAGAGGCGAGCCTCAGCCCAGGTGAGAGGTTAACTTTATATTTTTCTTAATTAGACGAAGAAAAATCTAAATCGAAAAAGATAAAATTCCAACATAAATCCCCCACCAAGGCTGCTATGAAATAACTCTTTTGTTTAATTATTATGAGCTGGATCGGCAAACACTGGATCCCGATGGACAGAGAGCAGCTGTCACTATAACAGAAAGACATTCATCTTCCCTTCTCGGGACCCTGAAATTCTATCAACAATGCCTGTAAAACGACTCTCAGCTCCTCCCTCTCCCAGTTTTTGCCTGTCTTTCATATTCAGACCTATTTTTAGCCACCTCTATTTTGTTGAACCACACTTCAAAGCTGTGCATGTTAGCTCGTTCGAAATCATTTCCAAGTACAAAAAGCATCGGGGTGACTCTGGGGTGCAGGAGAAGGGCACGTCCCTCGCTCAGGGTTTCTTCTTTCACCAGGGATTCGTTGAGAAGGAGCCTACAGACACAGTTACCCAGCCACACACACTTGCATCTCCTTTACCTCTGAGGCTCACAGTTACCTTGGAGGGCTTCTTTTAGCTGCTGCCTAATAAATACTCAATCTGTACACGGTTGCATGGGAAACAAAATTCTGTCACCAATTAAGAGGAAAACAAGTTTCTCATGTTTGCTTTTAGCAGCGCTAACTCTGTCCCATTAGATGATAACAGAAGCTATGTATCTAGAGAAAACTTTCTACAGCAATGAAAATTAGCTGTAAAAGACTTCCACAGTTATCTAAGGCACAAAACAAATGTTAAAATACCCTCCAGGAACGGGCACATCCAGCCAATCTCTGGCCCATGTGAACAGGCAGAGTGTCAGGGCATCAGGAGACAACAGCCCTGGGGACAGCACATTCAGTGGGTTGGGTTTTTTTCCTTTCCTTTTCTTCTTTTTTGCATCCATCAAAATCCAGGCTGAATGAGCTCTGTGCCACCAAGCTGTCCCCACGAGAGGAAACACCCAGTTACAGCAAGCGAGCTCACCAGAAGGCTCCATCAGGCATTGCTGGTCTTTATCCCATGCCTAAAGAAGCCTGGAAATTGGGACTGAAGAGCCACCGTGTTGTTTCAAACACTATAAAAGGTGATTAAAATCTACACGGGAATTTCTTGCTACTACTGAGCCCTTCCACAGAGCCCAGCTTCATGCTTTCACTTTGCAAAGATGCTGCAGGAGACTGAGGAAGAGACTGAAGTCTGTCGTAACGCTGAGGCAGTAAAACAACAGCAATCAGATCAAAACATTCATCTCCATGAGTTTTGGGTTGTTGGGGAGATTCTTTTGCTTTTTCTGAGGTTTGCTTTTTTGGGTGAGGAAGTTGGGTTTTGTGTTTTGGTTGTTTTTTTTTTTTTTTTTTTTAATAAATNTTTTTTTTTTAAACATTTGTCTTTGAAATATTTCAAAGGAAGCCCAGGAACATGGATGAGACAGCTCAGCAGCAGGGCACACCCCATGAGAGCATCCCCACCTGATGTTCCACGCAGAGATGGTGATGCTACAGCTCCAGAATCCTCACCAGACCCGGGCACTCAATTCCACACCACACCTGCCAGCAGCCAGAGCCAGCATCCTGGTAAGGCAGCACCAAGTATCAAAAGCACCATCCTGCTCCAGGTTGTGTTAAGCTTTATCTGCATCCTAGGCTCCTTACAGAAAAAGGAATTTCACAGCAGGGAACTGTTCCAGATGTGTCAGCACCAGTGCCTACTGCCCACCACAAAAATTCACTTTTTAGGAGCCAAGCAGGTGAGTGTTGTCCAGCAAAACTGCAATAGGTATTTGGAAAAATGCCTTACCCCAGGTGTAAGAATGTGCTTTAACAGAAACTCCTATAAAACTGAAAGTGCCTGATAAGCTTTGGGTGCATGTGAAAGCAAAGGATTATGAGTTCAAACTTTTGTGCACCCAGGAGCTGCCCAATAGCTGCCGCCAGGCTGTAACTGGATACTCTCACCACAAAAACCCAAGGACAACTGAATTTCTCAGCCTGCAAATATACAGGGGAATTAGCATTCTTAACCCATTAATTACTCTTAGGAGCTAAAGTGGCCATACAAATCCCACTGTTTCAGTTGCCATACTGAGGGAAAAAAAAAACCAAAGCATAAAGACTTGGAGAAAGAAGAGAGCTGTGAGCCTGAAGGTCACATTGCCATGGCTCTGTCATCCCAGAAGTCCCAAAAAACCACCAGGATAACCACAAATCTGCACTCTGCTGAGCAGTTGCATCCCAAATCAACTGTATTTTCCCTCTGCTGAGTACAGGGACTCCTGCAAGTCTATGTGGCAATGCACAGGTCAGAAGCAAAGCCAATGCCTTCCCACACTTGAGCGCCTACAAAGCTCACAGGCTCTTCCAAGACCAGTGCCACAGCCTCCTCACAACTCTCCTATTGTAAAGCTCAGTTTGCTGCCTCAGAGAAAGGCCTGAACACTGACTTAGCAAAGCTCAAATGCCCTCTTCTCCCAGAAGAAGAAAGTATCAGTGGCAAACAAAGCAACTGGAGAGAGGGGAGTTTGCAGACAGCTCAGCCAAACTGCAGCAACAGCCACCAGCCCTCAGGAGCAACCCAGAGACTGCAAAACATGAGAGCAGCACTAAAAGGGCTGAAAAACCCTGCAATATTCTCATTTTCTGAAATGCTTTCAGAAAGTCACAGAAAGGAGACAAGAGTTTTGACTGAACATTTCTTCACTTCAGACGCGCGGCTGCATTCCTCCCTCCCCAGGAATCCAGAGCAGTCTGCAGAGGTAAATTATGTATAAGCAAAATATTCCTAAAAGCCAAATTTTAGAAGTTGCACACATTACACAAGGCACTTTTAAATAGCTAAATGTGGGAGAAAAGAAGGGTTAGCCACCTAGATTGACCATTTGATAGATCAGGCACAAATGGAGCTAACTTCATCCCTCTCATCCACTCAAAGGCTTATCATCTCACACCTTAGAGAAATAAATTAGGAAGAAGCAGTACATTAGCACTACTGGCACCACACAGAAAATTTACAGTTCTGCTCCCATTTAGAAAACAAGTTCTATAATGGGAAAAAGCTTTAAATATAAATAAAATTTAAAAAAAAAAAAAAAAAGGCAGAGGCAGTCCCAGCACCTAAGATCCTACAGCGTCAGCTACTATGGAATTTTTTAAATGACAACCTTTGTTACTGTGGTTTGGGACTCATTCAGCACAGGTCTGGAATTTGGGGCTGGTGCAGAAAGTGCCCAGAGACACACTCATTTCCCCCAGGTTTTGTTTATTTCTCTGTAAAACTGACAGCAATACATTCCATTTCCAGCTTTACTGGAGGATTAACTCACCCCCTCTACTCCCAGGAGCACCTTTTTCTTCTCCCCTTGTCACACAAGGGTACATATTAGACATAAAGAGTCCAGTTCAAAATCCACATCTAAATTTGCATGAGTATCCATTTAAGTGAAAATTAATGGAGCTCAGATTGCAAAGCACTGCATCTTTTCATGCATGTGCTATATTCTCTTTATTGAAAGAGGAGGCACTCATACACTATACATTACTATGAGACTGAGACAGGAGAAAAAAAACTACAAAATGATACCTCTGGTTTAATAAAATTACCAGAAGATTCTATTTTTCCCAGCAAATTTAATTCCAGGTGGACAAAAAAGGATAATGTGGTGGTCAGAGCACCAACTGTGGACCCAAGAGGATGGGGAGCAATGCCCTTGCCCTGCCACTGACTTCCAAGATCTCAGAAAAGTCACTCCCACCAGGGAATAACTGGTAAAAAACATCCAGAGATACAAGTATTACTTCTGGAAAACATTTTCAGAGGGTTGTTTCAGCTCCTTAATACCCCAAACCCACCAATGAGGCAAAAAAAGGGTGCTCCAAGCCTCTTGCCCTGCAGCCAGGCCTGGGCCCTCCTCCAAAGAGGGCTCCCCTAAAGTCCGAAACCGAATCTGTGGTGAAATGGCACACCAAGGTGGAAATCACGGAATTATTGATGAGAAACAGCTCATTCACATCTTCCTCCAGCCGGGCACAAACAGTCTGCTCCTTCCTCTGCATGTCTTTCTGTACACCTGTATGCGTGAGCCGGTCCCTGCTTGCAGGCAGCCCAACCTAAGAGAAAAGGATCTTTCCAAGACCAAAAATACATCAGCCACCCCTAGCGGAGTCACCAGAAGAGAAGAAATTCAAAAATCGCATCAGGTGGACAGAGCACACTCAAGCTGATCCCAGTTTTACCCCATATCAAAACACTTCCTCACGTGGATTAATTTTTCAGTACAGGTACAAAACATTTGGTGTGACCTTGGGTGAGCCACTTCATGGTGCAGCAGGGAGCACTTGCAGACAGCGGAATTTTCTCCCTCTTGGCCCCTCTGCTCAGTGTTTTTGGGGCAGGGACCTTCTCTCTACACAAACAGCACTTTGCAAAGAGAGGAGCCGTATTTTTCTGAGGCACCTGAACACCAGTCACAGATTTTTTTCTTAAGTAGCAAGATGGACCAATGCCACATGCAATAACCTAATCAGAGTAAAAGACTCAAATACTGGCAAAATAAGAGGCACTTGTGTGCTGGAGGGAAGCATATTATTATTTTGCAGTGTACACTGACAATTGCTGCTCTTAACTTTTAGTTTGAATTGAAGCTATACCGTAGTAAAGGAGGAAGATGACAGAGAGAAAAGAACATGAAATTGGTGAAAAAGACCAACAGTTATATTCAAATCCAAGCATAAAATGTGCTGGGTCTGCAGAATGCAGAGAGAGTGTTTCATCTTTAATTTACTTCTTTCCCCCTCTGACTTCAGTGGCTCCAAGAAACCTCACAAAGAAGATTGGGGGGGAGTGATGTATATTTTTCTAATATACCTTAAAGGAACAAATGACTAATGAGATACAAAATTATTTCAGAATGAAGTAATAATGAAGAGATTAGACATTAGTTGATCCTCAATGGTTAACGGAGGGGAAAAGGAAGGGGAAGAGTAGAGCTAATACTGGTGAATACTTCAGCCACAAACACCTCTCTTAAACACATCCAATTTCACTGATGTGAAAATCTCCACATGAAGGAACAGGCGAAAAAGAGCTTAAGTGGGAACAGGGTGCAGAATGCCAAGTGCTACACTGAATAATTCAGATCCAGGCAGCACTATTGGCCAGGCAGGAAAATCACACTCCCCTGCTAGTTTCAAAATCAAAGGCCAAGGAGGGATAAAAGAGAAAGACAACACCTCTTTAAAGCAGAGATTACACTCTGCGGTTCCCATTTCCCAACTTCCCACAACGTTTTGTTGCAGGGAGAGCACTGGAGCCCAGCGGTGCCAAGGCACAGCACCTCACTGCCCACCTCACTGCCCACCCCACTGCCCACCGCTGACCAAGGGACCTGGGAAACTTGGCCACCTGCCTTGGTGACACCACTCCTCCAGCCCAGCAGCAGGAAAATGCCAACTCGGCAGCAGGCACCCACCAACCCTGACTTCCCAAGCTGCCTTCACAAGACTTTGAGCACACAAGCACTTCTCCGGTTGCCAAAGCCAAGGGCAAGACCCATCAGGGCTTTCACTTGGGTCTAGATCACCACTGAACACTGTGCAGGTTCTCTCCCCTGCCTGCACCCTTCCCGAATCACACTTCTCCAGTGCCAGCTGACAGGGCTGGATACACAGATTTCCAGGCAAGGGATGGCAGGCACTACAAGGAGAGGCTGTGCCTGGCACTGGGTGTGGTGCTCCCTGCAGAAGGGGCATCCAGGGCCTCTCTTTGCCTGGGCCCTGCATAACCAGAAGCAGGGGGTTATCAAGCCACTTTCACAACTTTTAGACCACTGTCCTGGCTGTGTTTGATAGAAAGGTGCCACATTTCATGGGGATTGAAAGGTCCTGTGCTCCTAAAATCCCATTTAATTCCAACTATTCTAGTGCAGCACCACAAGGTCACCTACTTTTAACACTAAATTTTAGAAATTCTTCTAAAAGCAGATCCTGAAACATGACAACCAAAACACCTTCTGCTACAAGGCCCCAAACATGGAGTAACTTCGACTTCTGTTTATTTTATTTAAAAGGTGTCCCAGCTTTCTAGGAACAGGCACCTTTGCCTTTGGGCAGAGCACACAAACACGTCTCTGACAGGTGCCCAGTCTCAAATCTCTGCCACATACCTCCTCCACCCTTGATAAATAAACATCCCTTGGTTCCTTCTACACCTGCAGGAGGACCCACCCCATGGACAGGCACGATGCAAACCACAGCAGCAGGGTTCCTGGGCCGGTCCATCATCCCATTACCAACATTTCAAAAGATGCCCTCTTCCATCTCAACCTGTGCACTGGCCTTGCTCCCCAGAACTGGAGAAGCCAGGGAGCCCTCCTAGGCTGATCTGCAAAGCAAGGAGTGTGTGTGTGCATGGGGAAGGGGGAAAACGGTGGGAGGGAGAGAGGAGAACAAAAACAACAACAAAACAGAAAAGAAAAGAAAAAAAAAAAAGGGGAGGGGGGGGAGGAAAAAACAGTGAGGCTGGCCTGTTTCTTTCTTCTCTACCATCTATTCAGTGTCAGCAGGGGAGGTCCACAACTGTTGCGTCACATGGAGCACAAAAAACCCTGACAAGCGTGTTTTAGCTGATGGAGAGCAGAGTGGACAGGAGGCTGGTGACAGCTCGAACGCGGCGAGTGCGAGCCCTCCGCTTTAATTGGCTGCTTCTTCCTCTCGCACCCAGCGAGCCGGAGCCTCGCAGCCTGCACGGGCTGCTCCAAGCCACCAGCGATGGCAGAAATTTCAGCGTGTAAATACTTTAGTTAACTCCCCAGGCTCAGGTTAGACCCTCACGCTGGTCCAGGGATCCGGGATTTTTAACGCTGCTTAGTCCACAGAAACCAAAGGGAAGATGCAGGAGATGCTTCGAAATGGAGAGGGTGGGGGGAAGGGAGGGAGTTAAACCACAGGTTGTGCAGGACCTGGAGAGGTGTTTATAAATAATGCCACTAAAAATAATACACTGATCGCTGGCGTCTCCAACACAGCATTTTCTTCTCCACAGAACTCTGACAGTGGTTATCTCGGTGGTATAATTATCCAAATTTGATAGCAGATTAAAAAAAATATATATCCTAAACACCTGTTCAAGAGTTTTGTGTTTTTAAAGGCCATTGCCATTAACCTTGGGCCACGCACTTCATTGAGTTTAATTAGCAAGCTAATGAAGCCAGTTTTATTCCCTTTCTCAAGCACAAGAAGATAAACACAAGACAGTGAAAGAGGAGACCAGATCCATTTGCTGCACAGTTCATTGCTACATGGCATTACTTAAACTTGCACCGAAATAAAAGTAATGCAATGGCTCGGAAAACATGTTAGCAATGCATTCTGCAAGACAAATCCTTTTACACCTTCTGTATTTTCTCAAGCTCATCGATTAAAACATGATTTCTGAACATTTGGGCTGCAGAGAATTTGCAAACAAAGGGCTAAAAATGAACATAATGTTTTCCTCAATGAATCCTCAGTATTCCAAAAAATTAAGCATAACAGATTTTTTTTTTTTTTTTTTAAAGAACAGCAGCCCGTGCTTGCTTTGTTACAGACAGCCAAGGTAGCGATGAGAAGCATCAACAATGGAGGTCAAGCGATTTTCGAAAAGCCCACCACTTTCACAGAGCCCTAACGTGTTCACACACAAAAGACATACTTTGAGCAAAGCCCAGTGCTCTGAATCCCAGCAACACATTCCAACTTTGGGTATCTGAGCTTGTTTTTCTCTTTTCTTTTTTTTTTTTTTTACTGAAGAGCTTTAGAAAAAACTGGACAATGAAGATCACGTTGATAAATACTCATAAATGTAACAAGAAAGGCAGAAAGGCTTTAAAAGAGAGGGAGGGTTTTACAGAATGGCTAATGCACTGATTTAGTGATCCAAGAGGACCTTTCCAAATAAACAGAATTATATTCATTTTCTGGCGTTTCTTTATTGTGTCTTCAGGGGGGCGAGGGAAAAGTCAGCATAGGTATGCCCTGTCAGATTATCTTTTTCATAACATGATACATTTAAGAAGCTTTCAGGGTGCTTTTTTTTTTTTAAAAGCAATTGCTTTTTTTGTTCCAACTTAGATGCCAGTCACTCTGTGCACAGAGCCATAAGATCAGGTTAAATACCAAAACCAAACCAAACAAAAACCCAACGCCATACCCAAAACAAAACAAAACAAAACAAAAAAAATCCGGAAGCCATCTCTTTTATTGAATCACCCGAGATAAAAGGATTCCAAGATATATGGAAAGAAAATACATTGACCATAAATCTCCTTTATGCACATAATAGAATTTTCCAGCCAGGAGAGCTGTTGTGATGATAGCAACGCCGAGCACCAGGAATGCTGCTGGCACCCACCCCCCCCCCCCCCCCCGCCTGCTCCTTCCAAAATACCTGCTCTCCTCAGCACTGCTATGTAAATACAAACCCGCACAACCCCCTTCCCAACACATGGAAACAAAGCTGCGTACAAGTGTCCCAGCCATCAGATAAAAAAGCCCGAGCTGGCTTTGCTCAATAAGACATTAATTTTTATTTTTTTTTTTAATTTTCATTGTCCGCTCCCTTTTTATTGCCACTCGCTCACACTTTCGGTGTGACTTAAAAAATAATGAAGCGCTGGCACCGCCGGTAATGGCAGAGGCAGGCGGTGGCAGCGCATATTTAATGGGCACTCGGAACAAAGGAAGCCCGGCTGCAGGAGCGCCCCGGGGCCGGCTCCGCGCCCGCTCCCCCCGCTCCGCGCCTTCCCCGGGCCGGGGGACACGGACACGGACACGCGGGGAAACCCCCCTGGCCCCCACCCCTACAACGGAGCGGAGATGGCAGAGCCACCGGGAACTCCCCGGCTGCCCATCGCGCAGCGGGCAGGGCTGCAGCATCGCTGCCTCCCGCACCCTGCCCCCGGGAACCCCCGGCCACAAAGAGCCCCCCCTCGGCCCCGTCCGCCTCCCGCGGCCCCCCAGCCCCCGGCTGGGAGATGATGGAGGGGATGTAACAAGTCACTGCTCAGCGCCGGGGCGGGGGGCTGCGGGCTCAGCCCCGGG
>VWZW01001851.1:1430713-1515800 GCA_013397115.1 Edolisoma coerulescens | reverse complement strand
TGGAGATTTAGGGCCAGGAAGCGGCAGAGGGTGTGTGTGGATAGGGACAGGTTTAGGGTCAAGGGGGTGGCAGGAAGAGACTATGGGGCAGGGGGTGCGGGAAATGCAAATAGGGCGCAGAATGGCAGGGGAGGCTGGCAGNAAGGATATGTGTGGATAGGGGCAAGTTTAGGGACAGGGGAATGCAGGAGGAAGTTTAAGGGGAAAGGGGGAGATTTAGGGACAGAACTTGGCAGAGGGTGTGTGTGGATGGAAGAAGGTTTTGGGGCAAAGGGCTGCAGGGTGGAGGTTTGAGGGAAACGGGGAGATTTAGGGGCAGGGAGGAGAGGAAGGGAGGTTTAGGGGTAGGGGGGCAGTTTTAGGGGCAGCGGCTGGAGAGGAAGGTTTAGGGGAAGAGGNGCAGGGGTTGGCAGAGGGGGCTGGCGGGGGAGGTTTTAAGGTCAGGGGGTGGCTGAGGGGTATTGGGGTCAGGGAATGGTGGAGGGCAGGGCTGTGGATGGGGTGGAGGGAGGGGTAGCACACGGCAAAGCCACCTCAGTGTCTTGGAGCAATTCTCTGGCCCCTTGCTTTCCCAGAGGAGAGGGCAGCACAGCCCCCACCAGGGGAAGGAATAAACCGTGTCCTTGTAGAAAAAACAGTCCTCCTCTTCCAGGCAGTGGGAGTGTGTGCTCCCTGCTCGTGTCCTGGAGCCCCCTGCACCCACAACAGCCCCTTGACCCCAAGATCCAGCAGGAGCAATGGCTCAGTGAGAGTGTCCAGGGTCCCCAGGGCTGAAGGGGCACCTCAGCAGAATCCCTTTTTAGGCCATTTCAGGGTTAATTAGGTTTTCTCCGTTGCCAGGATTACAGGAATTGAACGCTCTCCACAATTTATTTTAATTCTAACTAAACAACAGGACAATAGGGAGCACCAAAGGAGTCTTGGGGGAAAGGAAGAGAAAGGGGGAGATGCTGAAGTTGGGTCATTCTCAAGACTTTGGGTCTGCAAGGTCCACTGACTCATCAGAGAAAGGGCTGTGCCATGGATGGATGCTGTGCACAGCAGTGAATCGCAGGTCAGCTCCCTCAAAATTGTCCGATGGGGACTAAGGCTGAAAATATTCCTAAACTCATTTGCTTTTTCCTCTGGAGGGAGATAAGAGTAAACATGAATCATTCTTCTAAAAGTTTGAGAAGCATTTTGTTCCAAGAAGAAATATGTAATTTTTTTTTTTCCTTCTTACAGTAACAAGTTCACAGAAAACTTCTGGAGGCTTTTACAAAGGCTTGTAACCACTTTGAAGCTGGAAAGTGTTTTTATATACATACAGCACTTGCGTAACAAGGTCTTGACAGTGAATGGGATTCCTGGGTGCAGTTGCAATAAAGTGATTAATAGTATCATTCATGGTATCATACCTCATTCATAGGTTTCCTGTAAGTTAAGAGGAATACATTGGCAGGAACACAGTGGTTGTGACTTTAAACACGATACTCTTAGGGGAAAAGTTACGGCTAACACACGCACTGAAGGGCAGTGCAATTAGTAAAGCTACGTAAAGGGCTCAAGAAAATAATTTTTAGAGCAAAAAGGGTGAAAAAACAAGCCCACAAAGATCTAGTTCTGAGCTAGTTCTGTGGCACAGAGAAAGCAAAGTGGATATTGCCACACAGCCAGTGAAACCAAGGACAGAAAATAGTCTGTGTCTGTCAAAGGGATGGGTCAGGGCTGATCACTATTCAGAAACACACAAGTAGATTGTGGGTTTGTTTGTTTGGGGTTTTTTTCCATCTGGACACAGGGAGGACTGATTTTGTCACCAAAATATTTGTCACTTGGTTGTGGCACAAATCACTGAGAAGGCCAGGCAAGATGCAAAAGGGAATGCAGAACCCTTGTCAAAGGAGGAGTAAATGTCCTGACTGTGGGCTGCAGCAGCTCAGGATGCATTTAGAGCCTCAAGAGAAGTGACAAACAATGGGTCAATATTTCTGCTTATTTCGTTGGGGGGAATAGGTCGTTAAACAGCTCCCCACCACGCGGCTGAAGCATGGAGAAATGTGCGGGGTGGTAAAATCTGACCCGGTGTTTCGCTGTACCAGCACCCCCACGATTAGCTAAAACGTGACATTTAGCTTGGTCCAAGAAAACATCAACCCTGGGGAGCAGGCGGGGTGAGTAACACCGGATCGCTTGGGCTGCGTCCCTGCCCGGTCTCAAAACACTCCCCGGCCAGCGCTGCTCCTATTTTTATTCTCTGTGCTATGAAAAGCCCGGTTTCGCAGCACCTGAGCTGGCGCTGCGCAGGCAGGGGCTCGGCAGCGCGTTCATCACGCGGCTGTCATCGCTTTTGAGGAACCAGGGCGTTTCGGATGTTGTCCCAAAGCCACCCGGTGCCACAGGCACAAGAGAACCGATCCACCCTCGAGAGCTGGACCCCGGGGCGTTTTTGCCCACGGCTGAATGAAACCCTGAAGTTTCATTTATTAACTTGCCTCCCGTCTTGCTTACATTGTTTCACGGGGAGGTGTTTACCCGGCCGAAAAAGCTGAAATGTTTCTTCTACTTGCAACACAAAAGCCCAGGAGTCAGTGTTGTCGCTGGAGATAATGTTACAGCTTTGGCAAGATGACACTTAAAAACTTCATCAGCCTTCCAAGAATTTCGGAAATAGCGATGAATAAAGGCAGCAAGTGCTAAGAGCAGGCAGTGCTTGCAAGAAGTGCCCTTACCAGCAGCGCTTTCAAGAGATGTTTTCTGTTTTCACTTATCACTAGAGCTGCACAGCTCAGACTGCTTTTAAATAATTATACTTAACAGTTAAAAACCCCTCCCGTGCTATAATAAATTTTAGCCAAGATGGTTTATGCTTTGCAGCCTCACATGACGCTCAATCTTTCTCGTGTGACTCTTGTAACAAGTCAAATTCATGTATTTTGATACTGCGCACGTGATTAAGATACTTGGATCACTTAAGCCTGCACAAAACTGCAGTGCTCGCGTGTCATTTATCTTAAAATCCTATTGTAGCGCTTGTGAAGTGTAATTTCTTCAGTGAATGGAAATTTATACTGACAGGGGTGTTATAAAACATGGAAAATACTGGGAGGAGAGGGCCCAACATTTTCTTTATCTCTTCAAGTGTTCACTAACGGGGATTTATTTTTCAGCTCGGCGCAGGTTACAGAGCTCTGTGCAATTAAAGGGACCTGTTTCCAGACTTCTTGAGCAAAACTCCCATTACTTGCAACAGGTGGGAACTGTGTGCTGCAGCCTCAAGGCAGCAAACTGGTTCACAGGCTTCACTTTCCACGTTGGTCCCTAAAGCTAATTGCAGAAAGTCACCTGAAGAAACTCCTGGGATCCCAGCTTCTACCTCCCCATTTCAAAATGCATGGGTAAGAAAAAACCAATTTATATTCATAACCTTGAGTAAATAAATTGTCATTTTAACTACACATTTTATTGTAATTAAGCGCTTCCCGGTAATAACCAACCCACACTATGGAGCTGTTTCTTAATATAACAGTAAGGCAAGTTCTCAGCTGTGAGCAGAATTAGGAAGGTTTTAAAAGCACAGACCAGTTGATACAGCAGGGTGATGTTGCACGGTTCTCAACATGTGGAGAAAAGGTGGTTTTGCTAAAGAGCTTTGTCCTTATTTTCAAGAAGTGCTCTTGCTGTGTGGTCAGCAAAATTAAATCTCACCTGCAGAATTTCCCAGTAGGATTTTTACCCAGTATTAGCTTGAGTCTGCTCCCAGTGGATTTGCCTAACTCCAAAGGGAGCACGACTGAGGCAGATTTAGACCTTCCCCAGCTTTCTAAGGACTCACTGCTGTCACCTCTCCATAATGCAGCTACAATTAACTTTGCTGGAATTTCTATATTTGAAGCAGCTTGAAACTAGAGTCTGAACTTCCAGACGTGGATGCAGATAGTCTTTGCTACTGTCTGTACGAGCCCTTGGGCTTCACACCAAAAAAGCCCACCCATGTTGACAAATTTGCCCTTTGCAGTCTGGCTTCATTGCGGCTGGCAAAAATAGCAAGTGATACAGCAGACAGAATGGGCCCTAAACTGTATTTTTTGATAGCTTTTCTTAGCTCCAGACTAAAGAGCAAGGCATCAGATGTTGACAAATTAGCAGGGAATATACGGAGCAAAGGGATTTGTTACTGAAATGCCCACAATCCAGCAGTTTTGCCATCCCCCAGAATTTGAACTTTTCCCTTGGTTTTCAGTTGTATTTTGATTAGAGTGTAAATACCAGCCACTGGCACATGTCAGCTGGCATCAGAGCCACGTGCCAAAGCTTTGTTCAGGTTGGAACTTTAGTGTCGTTTTACTCATCCATGGATTTTGTTAGGACTTCTGGGGCATAGCTCATTATTTTTACTGCTGTAACCAGCAGTCGTTGTATAATTATTCCTCTTTAAATCCAGGAGAACTTGTCTGGCCTTTTGGGTGAGGAACTTAATTGCACAAAGGCTCTGGAGGACAGCTGATGCTGGAGAGTAACTGTTCCACTGGCAGGTTACCTGTCCCCAGAAAGGAGAATCCAGGCCCCAATCCATACCCCCAAGTCCTGCCAGCTTGCTGGGTACCAAAGCACGCCCACACTCGAGTTGGAGACTTCTGTGCTCAGACAAGGAGAATTATGGATACCACGTGACTAATTCTGCAGTGATGGTATGTGTTTAATTGGTAAAGGACTGCATTTTCTATCCTTTTTTAACCCAGGTCACAGTGCCAAGGGACTGCCTGATGTCTGAGGTTCCTTTCAGGTATTTTCTTCATTGAAATGCACTGTACTTAAGGTTACTGTTGTTGCCAGCTTTGTCTTATGCCCTCAAGCATTACTATGCCTTTTAGTGTTGAGAAACCAGCATTCAAATTCCCCTGAAACACCAGGCTGTGCTGCTTTCACAGCTCACAGAGGGCCTTCCCTCAGCCTCAGGTACAAAAGCTCTGGCTGCTCCAAAGCCAGTGACCAGGAGTCAGGAAAAGCACAGTTTAGATAGATAGATAGATAGAGATAAGCAGGCTACAATCCCAAACTTTAGACATGTCCTG
Source organism: Edolisoma coerulescens (assembly GCA_013397115.1). Classification (NCBI taxonomy): domain Eukaryota; kingdom Metazoa; phylum Chordata; class Aves; order Passeriformes; family Campephagidae; genus Edolisoma; species Edolisoma coerulescens. Next base: position 1,510,746 of record VWZW01001851.1, on the reverse strand, counting down.
CTTTTAAGCTCTCTGCCTCAGATTCCCTGTAAAATGCAAATAACAACATTGATGATGTTTAGCTCATAAAAAAGTAAATATTTCTAACTTCCAAGAGCGTGTGTTGCAGCCAGCTGAAATCAATGCAGCTTAAATTCAGTGGAAGGAAGATATTTCTACCAGCTGATGGTACGTGACCATTCAAACAGTTTACCAAGTGCCACGGCAGCAAAATTCCTTCTGTTTAAGACTGCCTGGTTGCCTGGCAGGAAAATGTGTTCCCAAATTGGTGTAGTAACATTGGAATTGCTTCTTGATGACAGCCCTGTTGACTGACAGCCTCCAGTAATGGCAATCTATTAATCTCCTGCTTTGTGGCCATAAAGCACTCCGTCCTCCTTCCATTAAAAGCTGAAGGTAAATAAATACAGGTCCCATCATCAGATCATTTCGCTTGCATTCTTGCTGTCTTCAGAGCCTCTGCATGAGATGGACAAGCAGAAGAAAATGTCCCCATCATTGGCATTAGGCCAGCCAAGGTGTGACAGTGCAAACGTGGGGCTCAGGAGCTGCTGAGCTGCCCTGGTTGTTCCACTTTGCTGTGCACAGCAACCCACGTTGCTGTCACTGGGGGAAGGGCGAGGTGTGAAACCTGCTCTGAGCTTGGAGTGTGTTTGGGCCAGGTCAGGGCAGCCTGAAGTGCTGCGTGCCTTTGGGTGGCTGCCAGCAGAGCCTCTGGGGTTTCACAACACCTGAAAAAGAGCCTGGGAACACAACAGCCCTTGAATCTGCAGAGTGAGGAGAGCCCTTAGGCTGCCCTCCACCCTTTTCTGCTAAAGTCACCATCCCCTGTAAAAGAAGATAGGAATTATTTACCCACATTGTGTTCAGGTGTTGATGTTTTACCTGGAAACAGAGTGCAGGTCTTTTAAAGCACATATGGTGGCTGCAGCAGCCTAGAGCCAAAGCCTGTCATCTCTCCCGCTCCCTCGCCTTCCTCTCTCCCCAGGTGTTTAGTTGGCAGAAAAACGTCTTTCAAATTCCAGTATTTTATTTAAAAAGCTCGACTCGGGGATTTTAAACTGGTTGCAATTAAGATTTCACAACAGGAAAGTTCCTACAGAGGTGCCATGTCCCTTTGAAATGGCTTTGCTGAAGGAAATCATCCCTATCCATCCTGCAGCCAGCTGGACTGCACTGCAGGGTTAACTTTCACTGTTACCTGTGGCCCTGTGCCTCCTGACACACTCAAGGCATGTGTGGAAGGACCAAGAAAATATGTCCTGGAGTGTTTGGTGTATTTTTAGAGTTTGTCCCAGATTATTGGCCTTTGTCCCAGATTTCAGTGGTTAGGGTATAAGAATGCCCGGTGGGCCTGAGTGCTTCCTGCCTTGCTCTCAGGAAGGCTTTAATCAGGAAAAATACCCTTTCAGAGAAGGCAAATAATTAAGTTTTTGTGGCAAATCCTCTACTGCCATTAGCAGGAGATGATAAACACTCAAGACCACAGTATAAATAGAGCAAGGCAGATGCACTAAGATTTAAAGTGCAACATTATTGTGTTACGTGGTACTGAGTAATGAATTGGACATTACAACAAGGTAGTTTTCCTTTTTTCTTTATTGGGATCAGAGTTTGTTTTTACACTGTAAATTGTCTGTCTTGTGGGGAAACGCTGGTGCAACCCTCCTGGAGGAAGCTCATCCCACCTGCTGGCAGTGTGCAAGCAGGCAGCGAGCGATGGGAGGGATCTTCACGTACCATCCCATCCATCCTCCTCCCTTTGGCAGTGGTTGATTGACCTATGGCATTCCTGGTAAATGCTCATCCAGCCTCCTCCTGCAGTGCTCCAGCCTCCCAGGGCATTATCAATTTTGCATGCAGAACTTTTTTCCTCCTGTGTAACCTCAGCCTTTCCTGATGTAATTTGGTCCTTACTGAGCACATGGGGAACAATTCCTCCTTTTCTCTCTTCTTCAGCTTTGTCACATAGGAAGATTGTCTCTCTTCATCCTGCCAAAGCCAAAACAATCCAATTCTTTTGTCCTTTCCTTGTGTTTCTGGTCATGCAGCATGACCCTCACTCCATCCCTGGGCTGCTTAGCCATATCTCAGGGGCTAAATTCCCTTGCTGAAGTCCTGGACTCCCCATGCCAACATATCTGTCATCCACTCCTCAGCTCTGGGGGACTTCTCTGGATTTGTCCCTCCCAGTTACATTGCAGATCGTTGGGATGCTGAAGAGCTCCCTGATGGACTCATCCAAGCAATGTCTGGCTTTCATGTGCTTCCACCTTGGTCTTGCCTCTTTACCTGCCTACCAACTACTTCTTGCCAAGCTGCCTCAGTGCACTTCCTGCATAGGACATTCCATGTGTCCTAACAAATACAAAGTATAAAAACTATTCTGTGAAGGTTCCCGTCACTGGTTCACCAGTTTTGTAGGGACGTGAGAGTGACACATTGCCAGTACAGATGCAGATAAAGTCCTGCTGCACCCAGCCGTGCCTGTCAGAACTTGCTTTCCTTCCTAGTGCTCCCCAGTATTCAGCTCTTGGACATTTTGGCACATTATCAGTGATAAATGTATTCACAAGTGAGAGCAGACAGCCCTGCAGGTTCTGATGCCAGGGTATTATGGGTTCTTGGCATCGGCAGTGCCTCTCCGTGGATTGCAGACGAATGAAACAGAAATATTTTTATAGCCAGCCTCAAGTTTTTATCTATTTGTAGGTGTCTTGGTGCTCCCTAAATAAGGATTAGGTCCTTTGGAAGGAAGACTGCATTTTATGCCTTGACTTTCCTGGCCCTTTATGCATCCCGGCCTCTCGTGCTCCCGAAGGCCACTGATCTTGCCCTTTATTTTTGCCAGTCATTTGTGCTGAGAAACAGGAACTGGCAGCTGGGAAATTATCGGTAATACAGGAAGCAAACAATCTGTTTTCTATTTCTTGTGGCCTATCCATGCTGTGGGATGGTGCACAGACCCTTAATTATTCACCTACATTAGTTCAAATGCCTGCAAGTGTCTACTAATATCAGGTGTGAAAATAATTCAATAATAATGGAGGGAGAAGGAAGATCTTTTTAAAAAACCAGCGATAGCATGAGACAAGGATAAGGGTGAAGGACATATGGCAGAGGTACTGGCTGGGGTATTCTGGTGTCCTGGGTTCCAGCTCAAGTTTCTGCAGAATTTCTGATAGGCTTCTCTTTACTTATCTCTTAAGTCCAGATCAGAATGGGAACAACAGACTTTATCCACAGAAGTAATTAAAGTGTTGCGCTCCCTGGCAGGGGAGTTAAAATCAATTTCTCAAACGCAAGATGAAGAGCAATTGGCCAGGCTTCTGCCATGTGGAAAAAGATCCAGGACTGTGATGCTTGGGAGTACGGCAGAAACCCAGTGCTGCAAAAATCCAGCAGTTCTCCTGGGATGCCTGTTCTGAGGGGCACACACTGCAGAAGACATGGGACAACCCTTCCGTTCCACTTGGCAATGATCTTGGCTCAAGGACAATTTCCACACCTCAGGAAATGTGGCTTAGCTGGGAAAAGCCCAAAGAGGTGCATAAAGAGTGGCTGGAGGTGTAGAAAACTTGCAATGGAGGTCAAGTTGGGAGAGAGAAGTGTGTGGTCTGAAGAGGGGGCTGAGCTGAGACAAAACAAGTTGCCAAATGTGTACAAGGCTGATGCAAAGAGGAGTGGCACAAAGGACCTTCTGCAAGTAGGGTGAGTAATGGGCTTCAGCTCCAGCAGGAGCAACATAGGGAAAAGATTGGGAAAAAATTTCCGGTGCTGTGGATAGTTCAGCTCAGGGATATTCCCACAGACTCTTGTGGAACTGGCACTGCAGGAAGTTGTTAAACAAAGCTCTTGCAGGGATGGTTGAGGTGTTGTTGATTTTACTGGGAGCCTCTTAAAGGGATTTATCCAACTGGGTTTTTTTTCTGTTTCTTCCAGTTGCCACTGAAATCGTTGGAATTCAGCTCTTCAGCGTTTGGGAAGACCTGCCACAACAGCAATCCCCTGTTTGTAATCAAAAGGATTGCAAGAGCAATCAAATGCATATTGAGCTGATGTGCAGCTCCCAGGATTGTGGGGGGCACGGAATCAAGCTGGGAAGTACGTGTGCCACAACTGTAAAAGTTGGTTATTCTAAAGGATTGAAAATCCAACTTTCCTTTCACAAGGAGATGCTGCACATGAGGAATCTCACAGGTTATATTTAGTGTTACAGAGGCACAAGGGAAATCTCATTAGAGCCCAGTGACAATGATCCGTTATAAAGGGAACAGGAGCAATTTGTAAGCCCTCCAAAAAATAGCACGTCTCTGTTCTGCCCTGTCCTCACTGTCTGCTGCTCTGGGACACAGCTTTCCTGAGAGAAGGATCTGTGCCTGCCTGCTCAGTTAGCCCTGAAACATCACGTTTTATTTGCTGGGGGACTTGAACAATGAGCAGCAAACACTCCTGTTCCTATTTTAAACGCATGGAAAGTGCAGTACAGAGAAATAAAATGACTTGCACAGAGTCACAGAGCAATTTCATGGCAGGGCTCAGAGCAGAGTCTAGCTCCCTTGCTCCCAAACTCATGTGCCAGCCTTTCTCTTCATTGACCCTTAATTTTAATCGCCTTCCAATAAATTCTGTTGGCCCCTTCCAGTTGACTTCCATGGGAGTAATGCCAAGTATCAAATGAAGTCACCGGGAATAGCAAAGCAAAAGAAGGCAGTATTAGATGCAAAGAAAGAACTGATGGAAGGGGAAAAGTAGATTTTACAAAAAAATAATAAAAAGGAATAAGTTCTACTGCTGCTTCCACAATGTCATTCCCCTTTTAATTTGTGCCTGAACAAAATTTAAAAAAAAAAATAGATTGCTAATATTAATAAATGAAATGAATCTTGAATTTTATAATAGTGGAGGAAATGAAAGGACCAAAGTAATATTGTGTTGTTAACTGAGATTTTAATAATGATTCTGTCTTCAGTTGGTGCATTTATTCCACAGAAAGTAAATCATTAATGAAGAGGAGGGGAAAACAGTTTTGTGGTGATGGATTTTTGAAAGAAAAGTTTAATTTTGCTTAACTTGTAGAAACTCTGAAATATGCTTGGAGCACTAAAACTAAACTACCACCATCTCAAAAATGGTTTGTAGAGGTGGAATTTAGCCAAGGGGCTGACAGTGCCTGGGGTAGGATGGAGAGATGTCCATGGCTCCATTCCAGGAGAGCTGAGGTGAGTGAAGAGGTGGGTTAGAAATGTTGGTTTGATGGAGGAAGGAAGGTTTGCTGCTGTCTGGTTGCATTCTCACAGAGATTTCTGAATGGCACCTGGAGAGCAGCAGGACATCATCCTGACCCTAAACCAAGGGAGATCCAACTGGGCTCACCCCACATTTTCTCTAGACTTTAGCAAGATCTGCTTCCACCATGCCCCCTGCAGTGGGGAGGGTGGACTCAAACCCCTCTCAGTGCTGTGAGGGTATTTGACTTCCCAGGTGTAGAAAAAACCCACCAAGGCTAACGTGTCCACTACCCACCACTATCTTCAACCACCTCCAAGCAGTCCCCAAAAAAGGACTCCCTGGAGCAGCCCCCTGGTTTGAAAAGTCAAGCACAGGAGGTCTCACAACAGTGGAGAAGAAAAACATCTCTGTAGCTGAGATTTGCTGCCTAAGAAAAAGCAAATACAGAATATACATCCCTGTGTGTGCATGAAGGAGGTGGGGGAAAATGCAGAATTCCCCTGATTCCTTAATGAGCACAGCACCCCGACAATGAATGTAGAAATTTGCAAATTAAACCACATTTCTGTATCTAAATTATCAAATCAATAAAGGGATGTAAACATTAAACAACATTATATGAGAGCCTGGAGTGTCACCACAAAAAATTAAGACTATGTAATTAAAAGTACAATGCAATTTATTTTTATATCGTTCTTCATTCAAATCAACAAATCTTATTACTTACCCAAAAATGTAAAGCAGGCTGCAAACTAATTCAAAAGATGAAGACAAAGTGGCTATTGAAAAACCTATGTTTCTTGTTCCCTTACATCTGGCAACAGTCATGATTTAATATTTTAACTACTGTAATAGGTTATACTGCTGAAGAAAAGTGCATTAATTACTATGGGAAACCTAAAAAAATCTAATTAAGAACAATAAAATCACTCTTATTGACTGGGAAAAATAAAACTATGTAAAGGGAAATGAGGGATGAAAAAACTGACAGCACACAAATACTAATAAATGTCTGTGCAGGGTAGAAAACACACTTGTGCTGTTACTGGGGGTGTGGATTTGAAGTCTGGCTAGAGATCACAGTTTGGCTAAAGCTCTTCTCTCACCCACTGGAAGCTCCTTCTAATTATCTGCAGCTCAAGGAGTTGAGTTTGCTCTGAATTCAGCTCGACATGTCCGTGCAGAGTCGGCCCCACTGGCTGTGTCTGAAAGAGCACACTAAAGCAGGAGATTGAACTGCACTTCTGGGTGTAGTGTGGAGTAATGGAATAATTATCTCAATAGGTGCCATCCTGCCTGCAAAGTCAGAGAGGACACATGTGAGAAAGCAGCCCTGTGTCCCAAACACCCAACGTGTCCTGCCTGGGGACACCACGGGGAGGAATTGCCACGGGCAGATGCAAATCCATCTTTCAAGCAGCCACAGCCCTTTGAAGTAATGTAAAAGGAACCTTTCTGTGTGAAATATCCACCACCTTGTTTGCTCAGCCCCAACTAAAGCCATCTGTTGGCTTTACCATCAGGAAGGACTTGCACCCCCATCCGTGCCTTCACAGGATCCCCAGGGATCCCCAGGGATGCAGGGCTGCTTTGGGAGCAGGTGCATCTTGTATTGGTCAGAAGCAGCAGCCAAACGTGTTAGGAGGTGTTTGTCTGTATTTTCCAGATGTGAAACTAGGTGGGACCGTCTGGTTTTGTCATTGTGGGGATTGGATTCTGGGGCTGTGGTTTTGAGATTTCAACCCTCATGCTCGTGAGCATTCCTGTGATGGCAAAACTTATTTTCTGCCCAGCTTTACTGCCCTCATTCCTAAAGATCTCACCGATGTCGAGATGTCTGCGGATTTTAAAAAGAAGGGAGAGGATGCCATAGGGTCAACATCTACACTAAATATTTAAACAAATACATGTGGTTTAATTACTTCAGCTGATACTAGTGGTATTAATGCCTTTTCAAGCCAGAGGTAATCCTTTGATCATGTGTATTTACTTCTCACATAAAACAGACTGCAGCAGTTTGGCCAGTTCTCTGGTACCGAATCCAGTAGCTTGTACATCATTAATGTCTCCAAATTTGAAAAATTAGTAGTATAAATTTTGCACAGTCCTTCCAGGATTGAAAATCTTCATCAAAGGCAGGAGGAATTGTCTGAGGGATAAGGATTTCTCCATTCAATGAGTGCACACTGTGCCAGAGAGGAAGAAATGAAGTGAAATCTTTGCAACAGATGATGCTATTATGGGTGTGTACTTGCACAGAAAGCCAGAAAAAGGGCACTACAGCACCTCAGCTATATTTTGGAGGTATCACTGACACCCAAAGTTGCACAGCTTTGTGCTCAAAGGTAAGCACGTTCTCCTTTCCCACCTTCGCCCACAGGAAACAAGGTTGCAAAGGAAAAAACATGGACAGGGGTTTTTTGAAGGAGTTTTGATTGACTGGGGGTTGTTTTCAGCACAGAAACATCCGAGCAGTAATGCCTTTTGATTAACAAAGAATTTTTATGTTGAACCTTGCAAAACACACAAGGATTACTCGGGAAGAGTGTCACATAGACCATGTGCAGTTATCTACACACGGGCTGCTGAAACAGCCTTTAGATATAAAACAGGAATAAGCAAAGCTTAAATTTGCTCTTTGAGAGGAAGACAGAAGGGGCTTTGATGTGGTAGCATCTGAAGGCCATTGTATTAGGACTTGCCATGCTGTACATGCTCTACTAATCCAGGATCCATAGACATCAGGACTTTGTATAGTCTGTGTGGAGCTCTGCACTGCCAGACAGCCAGGGCTGGTGCAATCCCAGCTCACACACTGCTCTGCCTCTGCCTCGTGCATGGAACTGGGGGCTTGGGGTCTTAGGGGCACACAGAGGCTGTGAGCTGTTGCTCAGGGGTGGAATGTTTCAGCTACCTGAGTTTGGGGCTGCCTCTCTGCTGTGGCATCCCTCAGTCCAGCTGTAAATCTCTGCACTGCAGGGCGCAGGGAGAGGTGCACCACCAAATGCCTGAGGTGCACCGAGAGCACCAGGGCAGGGGAAGGTCGTGAGTGCAGTGGTGGCATTAGACTCAACTCATTTCAGATATTCACAGAGTCGACTTCCAAGCCTGAGCTGTCACGCTGGGCTTTCCAGGCAGCAAGGAGAAATAAGTGGGTTTATGATGCCGTTCTTCTGCTCTGTTTTAACCATCTCCTTTAGGAAGAAATGACTCACTGTAGACTCCATCAACAGTATTGACCAGCTCTCCATTGACTCGTGAGGGAGCCACAGGTGACCTGCCCAAGTGCAGATTTCTGCTTTATTGGGGTGAACCTGCCAAGAGCTTCGTGCCCGTGGTGTAGGACTTGGCTGCTCTGAGCAGCTCAGACGGTGGCATTTCAGTCAATAACTGCTTCGGCAAGCTTGGTATTTTTGGAGAAGCAACACCCCTCAGGAGGAGTTTGCAATGTGAAGTAGACAAAAGAAACAGGAGGTGGGAAAGAGAGGTGCCCTGTGGTCAGTAGGAAATAAAGTCTGTGCTTCCTGCTCCTGCAGCACATGCCTCAAAACCCACGTCTCTTTTATAGCAGGTTTTCATATCTTCACAGAGAGATTAGTTCAGGTGTGAACTCATCATGCTGATGATAAGTTCATGGTGACTGCTGTCATCTCCCTCCAAACTGAAGGGGTCCTGTTGAAGACAAATCTCATCCCCCATGGCTATTGCTGCACCTTATCCTCAGAGCATCAGCTGCTTCTGAGGAAGCTTTGGGTCACCAAGAAATAAACTGTCTGGGTCATCAAGAAAGCGTGTGCTCGAAAGAGAGAAAAAACCCATCAGACTGTAGGAGCAAAAAGCAGAAAACCAGCCTACACATGTAAGAGTGGCAGCCTGTACAGTGTGGTGTGTGTCCACACGTTGTTTCAGAAGCCATCTCCCTTCGGCTGTGATCACTCTCAACTGTTTGCAGTCTGTGTGCGGTGACGTGCAAGGAATACTACTACGAAAATGTGCATTCTTGTTAATAGGTATGGTTTAGGATGATTGTTAGCAGAGCATAAGGCCTTATTGATTGAAAGTGGCATATGGCAAGGATGTATAATGATTCACTTTGGCTGCTAGTTTGAAATCCTATTCACGGGTGAAAAAAATACCCCACTCGCCTTTGCAGTCAGGCTTCATTCTTTCTGCAGCATTTTTTTCAAACCGGGCCATTTTACAAGTGATCCGTAGGAGAGATTTCCTGCTCTCCTGGGTGTGTGCTCAAAGCTCTTTTCAGTCTTGCAAGGGCAGGTCACAAGAACAAAAGCTGAAGTTATCATATGCCTCCCTTTGAGGGAAAGGTTGGTTGTCTTGCAATTCTCTCTCTAAAACTCTTTTTCTGGGCATTTAGAGTTTAGGAAAGGTGGTGGACTTGAAAACCTGATCACAATAAATGCCAGGGATAGGTACAAGGCCGGTTTCCAGCAGCATTCCTTGGTGCCTGGCGGGAGAGGGTGTAAATCCTCACCTGCAGCAACAGCCTTATGGGAATGGGTTTGGAATTTTTTTCTATTGCATTTTTGAAAGGCAAAGATGCCAGGGCTCCAGCAAGCTGCAGGAAAAGTGATCTCTTCTCTGGATCCAGTTTCTCTTCACCGGGGGAAAAAAATGCATGTTCCTACACGGCATTAGCAAATACAGAGTAATTAACCTGAGGTAAAATCCCAGTGAAGGCAAAGCAGACAAAGTATTAATAAATGTGAACTGACAGAGATAAGCCCTGAGGACCTCATCTATCTTCCCTGTGTGTTAGCAGGTCCAAGTGAAGCTGAAGTTGTCTCACCTGGTTTGCCTTGTGTGGACTGACAGGGTAAGCACAGACCTTGCACTGGGTAAAGGTGGCACCTTGTGAGTCCTGAATGCCCCCACCCCCCATCAGTGGTGCTTCTGAGGGATCTGTTGAACCTCAAGAGAGTTGTCCTGAAGGATGACAGCTCAGAGTGGCACTGTCCTGGTGCTCAAGAGCAAATATGGCTGCAACTGATCCCAATGCCAACCCCAGCACCCCCTCACCCACCACTGCCAGGAGGGCAGTGCAGGGAAGGGTTTTGCCAGGTTGGCTGGACACTGGAGGAGAAGGTGGTCCCAGCAACCCAGAGCTATCTGGCAACCTTCACTGAACAGGGACAAGCTGCAGGGACTGATCCTAACCCAAACGGATCAGCTCATACAGGAGGATAACTAACTGACAGAGGAAAAGAGTATGATCTGTGCCCATTCCTACAGGCCTGCAAACCCCCCTGACCTTTATCTGGCTGATATCTGGACACTTTTCCTGGCAACAGCACTAAGAACAATTCAAATGGCATTCGCTTCACTACTGGAGGCTCAGCTCTTGTGTTTCCCCACCAGCAAATAAAGAGCAGAGCCTTCATATATGTCTTTTCTGGGAACTGATGCTTTCTAGGAATTGCTTACAAAGAATTAAGTAATCTATTTGATTGTCATCCAGAAGTCCTGGGCTTGCTAAATGATCTTGCACAACTCTTTTTTCCAGGAAGATACTCCTTCAAGATGGTCTCAAGGATTTGCCTGTGGTAGGCAAAACAGGGCTCCCTCGAATAAAATAACTCTGAACAGGCAAATAAATGGAATGTCTTTCATTATACCTGTCACCAGTTTATTTACTCTGTGTCCTCTTTCTGCCATAAAAAGTCTTGAGTGATTTCAGCACAGTAAAACATCTGCACTCATTTTCAGAAAATAACAACAACTGCCAATGCATGAACTCACTATTTTCTCAGAACGCCTATTGTTCAGTGTCCAGCCCTTATTGTTTCTCATCTCCTGTGAGTGGTTTACAATCAAATACGCTTTATTTACAGTGGAAAGCAAAATATGTCAGAGCAGGACAATTGACTATAAGCCTTCAGTCAATAACAGCTTATTTTTGTGCATGCTAAAATGTAGTCATTTCTTGCCTTCATTGAAACTGGTGGCAAAATCCCCATTTGGAGGTGCCAGTTCAGTCCTGTGCCAGGTGCTGGGCTCCTGCTAAGCCTAAGCTGGTACACCTAACCATGCACCTTCTCAGCCTGGATCCAGCACACACAGACCACCTTTCCATAGACTCCACAAACCATCCTGCAGTGAGCACTCACAATTAAGGCCTTGTATCAAACAATACTTTATCATTGTTCAACTGGTTTGGTGATTAGGGACTTTTGCAAGATACTGAGCTGTCAGCAAGCAGATCATCTCTATCCCACAGTGTCTCAGTCTTTACTCTTGGTTTGTGGCCAACATCAACTCCCACTGAAGGCCTTTCTTATATAGTTTTCCAGTGAATGCTTTCCATGGGGTCATCACATCTCAGAGATAAACACTGAAAAGCTGAAGCATGCTATTAAGCTTCTTAAAACATTAGAAAGACAATCATTTTGACAGAAGAGATGTTAATCACACTTCTATAAAAGCTTTTCATCTTCAAAGCATTTAACCAACATTAATTACATGTAATTGGCTTTTCCATGTACATCATGCAAAACACACCTTTCATGTCACTTGTCGCTGCTAACTTCCCCAGGATTTCTGAGACAAAGCTGTGCCTCTTCAGTGCAGCACAGCTTCCTGAAGCCACCTGAGGCCTCATCTTGCAAATCCCAAAGGGCAACATTTAAAACAGCAGTTGCACAGAATGTAGACACCTCAGCTGAACTGAGAGATCTGGGAAAGAAATAAAGCCATCCCACTCTTTGGGTGCCTGCAAAGCAGTCTCTCCATTTCCCTGACAAAAACCATCTGAGGAGACTCTCTGAAGTTTTGATGTGCCCCGTGGCTGGGGATGTCCCTGTCTTCACCAGGCCCATCCAGGTCCCATACCCACACACTGGTGTCTGCCCAAAATGTCCAGGATGCCCTAGCCAGAAGCAAGGTCCTCTCTGGACTCCAGCAGCACTGCATTCGACAGGCTGGAGTAAAAAGAGAAGGGACCACATTTTCCATGGATACCTTGTCTTCAATCACTTACCCGAGAAGTTGAGAACTTGGGTCCATTCTTTCCATCTGCTGGAGGAGGTCTGAAACCCCCATCTGCCACCACCTGCCTTGCTTTTCTTGCATGACCTTTTTGTTGAAGCAACTGCTACTTTCAGCCACAAACAACTTGAAAAAGTTAAGATTTTTATTCCAATTTGCAGCACGTGTGAGACAAAAAATAAAAAACTTTCTTGCCCAGTGAACTGTCAGGATTCAGCTAGGAAATACGAGTTCCATGTGTCCTTGGAAGAGCTGGCTAGTATTCAAGCTCCCTGAAGCTCAGGGCTGAAAGAAAAGGATTTTGGAAGCATAAGTCACAAAATAATAAATTTCACCAAAAAGGATAAATGAAGAAAATGTCCAAGAAAAGAAAAAAAAAAAAAACTGCTTACAGGGACTAACGCACAGAGAATTTATCTTATCCTGGACATGAGCACTGGTTGGAGGATAAGGTTCACAACAGGTAAGAAATCAAACCCAAGCACTCCCCGGTACCAACAGCACCACTCAGGTCAGGAGATAGGTGAAGGTCCTGATAAGTGTCTTCCCTCTGTTTGGCTGCCTTTCAGAAGGCAATACTGAAGGTGATACTACGCTTGTTTTCATATTGAATGTAGAGCCATTTACAAGCTGATTAGCTCCATCACTGTTTATATATGTAGCTAACAGAGCTAAAAAATGTGCTGTTAGTTCAATGGCTCATGAAGGTATGAAAGCTCCACCTGGCAGCATGGCATTCCTGCATTGCCTTGAAGCAAATAAAGGTGCTTTCCCAAAAGTTCAGGACTTTGCTAACTTTTATTCTTAGCCCTCAACTTTTATTCTTAACCCTAGGTGGCTACAAAGCCCACCTGCCCTGGTAGCTGGAGTGGCTGTTTATTTTGCAGACATCCTCACAACCTCATTCTCAAGATTATAATTCAGTTGTTGGCCACACAGTTCTGCCAGACTACTCCCACCCTGGAAGTTAAGTAAATGGTTGTTAAGTAAGTGTGTTATTGGTTCAGAGCTAGGAGACTCCACCTTGCTGGATTGAGCCCTGTAATCCGTTGGTTTTTCCTTTTCAGCTTCTGCAAGTAACCCCAAACAGGCTGGGAACACCGAGTGCAAAGTTTCAGGAGATGACTGTGGCAATTTCTGAATGACAAGAGCATTTAAAAGAAATGTCAGGAGTCTGTGGGCTGCAAGCTTTTATGTTTCAAGGAGAAACAAGAACAAAGGAGGGACAATAAATCAAACGCAACAGCTTAGTATGCTCCATCTCTGAGAGTTAACCTCTTGAAAGCCACGTCCCCGACACAGCGAGGGCCACACTCCTTTGATCGGGTCCATTATTTTGTGCAAAGTGATGGAAGCAGCAGGGTGGGCGCCTCCATGCATGCCCAGGGGCCATGTACACTGTGCTTTGCTTGACATGTGCTATGCATTTATGGGTTAACATCAAACATGAGCTGATTTATAATTTTTAATCAAAAAAGGATTATAACCTAATAAATCCTAATAACGTATTCTGTCTGGAGGTTATGTGGTGTAGTCATATAATATACTGGTAGCTTTGCTCTCCTGAGCCTGGAAGATGGTGTAAAGTTTTTGATTTGTCAGTAAACTGTTCCTTGGAAATGCTTAAATGGATCCAAACCCTCCAAGCACCATGATGCAAATGATGATCCCCTTGGGTGGAGCCTTTCCTGCTGTGGCAGGTTTTGAAGTACTTGAATGAGACACACTTGGAAGCTTGCAGCATCCCTGTGTAATGAGTACCTCCTCTCACTTTCAGAGGCCAAGTATTTCTGGTTAAGTGCTAATTATTGGCAGTTAGCTAGTTGAATCTAAGCATTAAACGTATCAAACACATCACTGATGTTAGTCAGAGCCCTAAGGATTCCTCCAGCCACCAGAGGGTAAGAGTTGGTTTGTAAGGGCCCATAATTTTTTGAAGTGAAAAAATTATGACCACACAAAGGAAGACTTAACCCTCGCTACCGGATTTCCTGGGTTTTGGTTCTCCACCCAGATAGACAGGTATTATCCTGGGGAATCTGTGAGCAAGCCAGACCTGTCAATTATCAGAGGGGATTTCTGAGCCTTCTGTTCCCAAAGAATGATCATCTTCCCTCCAATCCATACTCTGCCTCCCAGCAAAAGGCTGTCCTGGAAGAACATTTGCTTCCCAGGAGACCTAATTAACATTACAAGACTAATGGAGACTAAGTGTAAAGAATTTTTAAAAAGTCCTTTGACTGCAGTGCCATTTTTAAAGCTGCTCCTCCCTGCTCTTTGTTTGCACACAATAGCTGAAACCACCACAGTGGGGATGGGGCAGGGGTCAAGAGATCCAAGGTATTTTCAAGCTAGTTTTAACTCTCTTGCTGTTACCTCATGCTCTTCCGCTATGTTTGCACCCATCTGTTGTTTTTTTCAGCCTCCTCCTAAAGCTGCCTTCTAGCCAGAGATGTTCTCTTTGTGTGAGTGCAAGTGCATGTCCTGACAAGGCTCGATGGGTGGTCAGGAGAAAGACCTCAACAGACGCTCTCAGTCTTGTCACATCTTCACCACTGCTGGAGGATAATGTCACCGGGAGCCTGATCCGAGCCATAGGAATCTCAAAGGGAGTTTGGAGCTATTCCTTTACCACTGGTTTACTAATTAAGGAAAGATTTCCAAATCAATCAGATAATGAAATCCATCAGGATCAACCAAGTCTATGTCACTAGAGTCGCTCTCACTCAGGTGTCACAGAATCACAGAATTATTTGGGTTGGGAAAAAGTCTCCGAGACCATCGAGTGCAACCTTCAACTGACCATCGTGTCAACTCCACCATGGCACTGAGTGCCATGTCCAGTCATTCCTTGAACACCCCCAGGGATGAGGACTCCACCACTTCCCCGGACAGTCCATTGCAATGTTTAACACCCTTTGCCATGAAGAAATTTCTCCCCATTTCCAGCTTGAATCTCCCCTGGCGCAGCTTGATGTTGTGTCCTCTCAATCTGTCAGAAATGAGAATGTGGAGAATGTGTCCTGTGTCAAGAGGAGAGGCCGTTTCTCAGAGGGGATCCACTTACAACCCTTTGGTTAGGAATTTTTTTCCAGTACAGCTGCGATCTTGTGGATATATACCTGGAAAAGGCAACTTTTTGAGATTTTTTTCCACTAGGCTACAGCTGAAGATTGTACTTCTCCAGGGTTCAGCTAAAACCAGCCTGGGCTGACAGTCTTCAGTTGCAATCTTTTGTGATACTCAACTAACAGTGTTTCCCAATAGGTCTTGGACATAGAATTCACACACTTCCATCTTAATTTTACCAAAGCATCCTAAAATACAGCTCCTTCCACACTCTCTGTGTAAAGAGGACACATAGAGTGTCTTCTGTCTCCCTGGCTCAGAGGAAATGGTTGCCTTCAGTTTTTATTGTACTAGTATTGACTGTATTCCTGCAATAAAATCATCTGCCTGGTATTTCCAAAGTCTTCTTCTGGGAAATAACAGCTGTGCTTTCACTGTTTCATTGAAATTCTGGATGAAAAGGGGTGTCTCTCTCCCCACCTAGGCCCAGATATCCTCACCATTTCTTTCCTCGCACTGTTTGAAGACATCTTCTGCCCTTCTGGTACAAAAACAATAAACACAGCAGTGCTGTTCCTAACAGCCTGGGAGCCAGCCAGGCTGTGCACAGATGAAGATGTTAGACCTGAACCTATTTCCTGGGAGAGAGGGATGCCTGAGTGAACAAACAAAAGCTCAGCCAAGCTCTCAAAACAGAAAGTTTTCTGAAATCTCTGAGTGGGATTTATCCAAAACCCTGTCATGAAACTCCAGATTTCCAAGAACAAGACGTGTCGGACCTGACAGAATCCACCCAAAATTCCTCCAACTTAAATATTGCTGCAATCAGAAATGAAATTAAAAAAAAAAAATCTCAGTTTAAAGCAAAGCCCAGCTCCAAACAAAGAAATGAAAAGCAGAGAAGTCTGCCTAATTCAGACAAAGTGCCACAGAGAGTAGCCTCCTTCACTGCGGTCATTCCCTTTCACCAGCATCTTTCTGGAATGTAAAAGCTGGAGTTTGGAGAACAGGTATTTCACAGACCCAGCTCAGCTTTTAATTCTGCTTTGCTCTTAGCACATCTTGACCCTAACCCTGATGCAAAAGGATGGATGTTACTAATGGCTGCATTCAACAGGCAGAGTTCTAATCTCCTCTCCCCTCCAGCCAGTCTCCGCCGTATCTGCAGCATCGGACTGTGCCCTTAATAGGCAGCTGGATGAGCCCATCTATTACCACCACAGTCTTTGCCAAACCCGAAGGCTTTCAAGCCTAAAATGAGGAGCTGCCACAGTTTGGATTAAAGACAC
Organism: Edolisoma coerulescens; assembly: GCA_013397115.1. Classification (NCBI taxonomy): domain Eukaryota; kingdom Metazoa; phylum Chordata; class Aves; order Passeriformes; family Campephagidae; genus Edolisoma; species Edolisoma coerulescens. Next base: position 1,494,154 of record VWZW01001851.1, on the reverse strand, counting down.
CAAAGGCTGTCTTGGTGGAGCTGCAATAGATCATTTCTCAGAGGGTGAGATAGCAAGAGAGTCATGCAACACACACATATGGCTTCTGCCACCCAGCTTCCCAACCCAACTTCTCAGAGTCTCTGCACAGCCAGTGTTTTGGGGAGCTGAAGGCGCAGTCTTAGGGTACAAAACAATTTTTGCGTTCCTGCTGGATGAGACAGCGAGCTGGGAATTCTCAGGGAGGTTGGTTCTTTCACATTCTGTGAATGTCCCTCGGAAAAAAGCATCTAAATAAATTCATGCTGCAGTTTTGGGTTCACAATCAAAACCTGAGACTTTATTGCAGGTCTTAAGGAGTTGTTACCATTCTTTATGAAGGCAAAACACCCATTAAGGACTTCTTTAATTGCACATAAGACCTGATCTTTGTAGCTCCAATTTTATAAAATGTGTTCCGCTCTTATTGCCTTAAACCATCAGAGGTTACAAAATTGTCCCCACTTTTTTAAAGACCTAATTTTTCAGTCGCGTTTTAGGATGTCCTGGGACTGTTATGAAAAATGAGGCTTTAGCCTTGTTAATAAAGAAGTGATAATAATTAGAAAATCTCCTGGCCAGGGTAGGTTTTATAACTCCATAGATACCGCGGTATTAACATTCTGTTTGTCCACCTGTTAGAAGAAACAGATCTGAAGAGTCATAACTCTAAAACAGTGGGTGACAATTTAATGAAAAATTGAGCTCTGCATTTAATTTCCTTTTAAGTTCAGTTGAGCATTCTGCAAGATCAAAGGGGCTTTGTGGCTTGCAAATGATCTATGATATCAGAGAAACAGATTATAACCCAGGCACAGTTTGGTATTTAAGTAAGTATCCGCTTTTAATACTGATGTTTAAAGTAGGCTAATGGAACTAAAGCACAAGGATAATTTCCTATGATACAACTCTATAATCCTGTTTAATATATCAGTTGAACACTAAAAGCATATTTTGAATTTATTTCAATGCTTTGGCCCCCTGTGGAAAGTATCCTGAGACACCATAAAACATTTTTAACAAAACAAAAGGTTCTGCCTTAGTTTATAAGATTTTGGGGCAGGGACTGCACTTTTGCACTTGCAGAATGCCTTGGGTTCAGTGTATGAAGAATAGTTAAGCAACAGCAACACTGCATGTCAGTGAGGACTACTTTTAGTGTGGATTCTGGAGTTCTGCTTAAAAAAGTTGCTATCTCCTCCCTTCATATCTATGCAACATTATCTTGGGCAGTGGGCTTGAAAAAAAATAAAAAGAAAGAAAGTTATTCAAGGCTAAAAGGTGCCTCTGTTTTGTTTTATTGGGGTTCTTTGGTTTTGTATTTTGCTTTTTTTTATAACAAGTCCCTACAGCAGCAGATATCCCTTATTTTCCTTTTCAGAAATGGTCATGCTCCAAATTACACCTAGCCAGGGGTCTCCCTCCATGGCCTAGAGAAGATGCCACTACAGACTCACTTCTGTTGCTTGAACTCTTCTTCCTCCTTACTACCTTAAATTTATGGACAATTCATTCTTGTTTATTCTCCTGCTAGTGTTGTCCTTCAGGCTAATAGGTCTATTCCCCCCTTAATGTTTACCTTGCTGATAGGTTTATAAGCCATCATTATGCACATCTGTCTTTCCCAGGCAGAAGGAGGCACATTTGTAATCTGCTCTTGCAGAGCAGTTCGATGTTTCCCTTATCAGTGGTCCTTCCTGCCTCCATCTGAATTCATCAGTTTTGAACACCAGGGATGGGAATTGTACACGCTGTTCCAGAGGAGGCTTCACCAGCCACGTGTATGGTGGCATTAATGCAGCTGCAGCTTTGCTGGAAATGTCTCCTCATGCATCACAGGCTTGCATTAGCCTGACATGACGTGACGTGATGCTGGTAGCTCAGACATCTCATGATTAACCAGTGGATCTGGGTCTTTCTCTGCAATCTCAGTGAATCCACAGAATCTTTGATTATGTCAGGAATTAATGCAAAGTGCACTCAGGGTTTGCAGTTTCACCCCCTTTCTGCTGTTTTAATCTGTGAGGCCATCCAGACATTCCTGTAGGATATCTGGAGCCCCTTCAGGACTGATAATGCCTCTCAGCTTGATGTCACCAACACGTTTCTTTCCCTCCCTTCTACCCTTGGTGCCAAGATCTATCTGTATCTTTTGTCCCCTAAAGAAGTCACTGCTCAACTCAACTGATTCATACCTTCTTGAGCTAATTCCTTGCCATTCTCATAGTCTACTGCTTATTCTTGCTTTTGCCAACTAACTCATCATTTCTCATGTTCCATTGCATAAAAAACAAGATGAGAGGTTTAGGTGGATGGAGAATGATGATCAAAACTCCAGTCAAACTAGCACCACATTTGGAGTTAGATCCATTTTACTAATGCCCACAAGGACCAGTCTGCTGCACATCTTTGGTCTGGAATATTAGTTGTCTTCTCTGTGAAAACAGCAACAACCCCCCCTCACGTTGCCCTGATTAGAGGTACGTTGGAGATTTTGATTTCCTTATCACTGATTTGTAGAGATGAACATTTTGCTGCACTCATGATTAAAGCAGCTCTTTGAGCTGGCTCGGGCAAAGCTGTCATGGCTAGTTTGGGATGCTGTTGATGCTGTGGTAGTGCTGCTACCCGTGGCCTTGCAAGGAACAAGGCTGGTATTTTCAAACAAATCCAGAGTATATGCTGAAATATCAACTGGACCTGATGCTTAGTTCCTCTGCTTCGAAAGTTGGAATTTACAGGAGTAATGCCTTCACATCCCAAATTTGATTTATCATATCCCAAAGTGAAGGAGGAGGCATCTAACTGAGAATGAAAATGCATGATTCGGTTGTCAAAATAGGTGTGCAGTAAATGGATGCAGGGATATCCAGGACACTTGGGGCAAGTCAACAACATATAAAATCTACTTGTGCTCCTCTGCAGCAGCAAGTGGGAGAAATTTGACCATTTCACATGGCACTAGACACATATTTCCAGGGAACTGAACATGCTTCTTCTGGCTAATGGAAAGAATTTGCTTTGAAGAACATTATTGGACAAATGGATACAAACCTATTGCAAAACAAAGACTGAAGTTTTGGAAGAAGCTGAAGAATAAAGATTTGAGGTCTGCAGGGAGCCTGTAATGCAGAAAAATTGGAAGAGTTGGGTCGTGGGAGCAGGGCAAGAAGGAGAACAAAGACCCCAGACTGCATCCCAAAGACTTCTTTAATATCATTGACCCTACTGACCCATTTTTAACTGAGTTCCCTGTTCTGAAGCTGGACAGACTGAGGTCTTTGCTTGGACAGGAGGAGTAGGAGAAGCACAAGGGAAAGTATCTTAGGATAAATGAAAATATAGAAATATCAAAACTTGGTCATCAGTAGTAGAAGAAAAGGATAGGTGCTTCAGTTTTCACCTCATTAATCCAGTTGTTCCACTGGATAAACAACTCTGCCTTGCAGTTAATCTTCAAATAAATATGCTCTTAAAATCCAGTGGGCATTTATCTAATATAGGATAACTGTCTTAGTGAAGCTAAATTAAATGCCTTTGGATAAACTTACTTTGGCCTCCTGCTGAAAAGGTTTTCTGAATGAGATGGAGAGGAAATGCTTAACTCTTGTTTGGAGAAAGGATGGTGGCCCTCACTGATGGCCAAGTTCCCCAAATAGTCTGTTCATGTTCACCATGGCAGAACTGAGTTTTAACTCCTCACATGAATGCTCAGTCCCTCCTTGAATCTCCTTGAGTCCTTGACCACTGCAACACCCAGTGGAACTGAGCTCCACAAACCTGTCACGTTTTACATGATGACATCTAATCTCAAAGTTCCTGCCTTCTACTCTTTCATTTTGCACTGTGTGTTGGGACACATGAAAAAAACCCAAACATGACCCTCCCTTCCCTTTGGAGCCCGCATGTCCTCCAGCCTAGCAGGATTTCTGGCTCCTTCCTGATCCTCCCAGCTCTCCCATCACCCTGCCTGCTGCCTTTCCCAGCGGGCTCAGCAGCCCCTCTGGCTGCAGGCTCAGACACTTTCACACCTCCTGGGTTCCTCTCACCACTCCCCCTCTTTCCCTTGCAAGCCTGACAGCATGAGCTTTTATCACAGCCCTTCTATTTAGCTCCCTTCCACCGTAAACACCAGTTATCTTTTCAATCTCTCTCCATATAAGACTTTTTTCCCCCCCAAGTCTCAAATTATTCTTGTCATCCTTATCTGAACATCCTTTAATTCCCTTGGCAGTGACTTATAGCATTCCAGATGAGAGAGAAGCCTTGGTTTTATACCACACTGAAATTTACTCCATCCCATTTCTTACACATCCTAACCTTTTGTTTGCCTGTTTGACAGAAGCTGCACCTGAGCTGAAAACTTAAGTGAGAAGGGTGCAACAATGATTCAGAGATCTTTTCTCTTGGTCAATGCTGTTTCTAAGATAATTCATTGTTTCTAAAGCTTTCTGTAAGGGCATTCCCCCTTCGAGCTGGTGTTTCCAATGCAATGCTCCAGATAGGGAGCTGCAAACTACCTCCCATTGCTGCCAGCAGTTCAGGTCCTCCAGGGTGGAGGAGGCACCTGTAATTAGTGGCTGCAGACATAAACATTCACTAGTCCCCATAGAGGACTGGTATTGAGCCAATATAAGTCAACATAACTCAGGATTTTTTTTCCCCTGATTAAAATCTTTGTGATTAATAGAAGTTTTTTGTAAACCTTTTGAAGTCCCTTTAAATTACCCTGAGACCTCCTGCCATCTATCACTGCAGCAGTCTTATGATAGTGCTGCATCTGCAACTGATAAGCGTTCTCATATTCCTTGCTACCCCTTCTGTATGGATTATTTTCCATTCAACAGCAATGGTTTAACTGAAGGATAGCAGGGCAAGGTCTCTCACCTCGATGTGGGTTTATACGGTGCCTAACAAAGTAAGACCTTGATCCACAGCTAAGCCCACAAAATAAGGCTGCTGCTAATACTGGCTTGTCAGGTCCCTTCACGCTGTCCACTCTCCTGTTTCAGTTATGACCTTCAGAAATTCTTTATCACCTATTGTGGACACAGGAGTGATGTTAGCCATAAATTTTACCACCTTGCTTTTCCATCCTTTTCCTGTATCGCTCTTTCTTCTCTATTAGTTTGTGTCTTCTTGCCTGTCAGTCCTGCATTTCAAGTTATTTTGGATTTAAATGTTCCCTTGCTGAATATATGGTCTAACATGCTATGCACTCTTCCAAAAATAAATATAAATTAATAGTACCTTTGTCACACGAACCAGCCCACTGAATTTAAGAGAACTCTTGATGGAAAAGGGCCCAAGGTAAATAACAGTAGTAGAATGTGTCCCTAAGAGTTTGTCTTAATTAAAAGTATAACTACACACATTAATAATTTACAACTGAAAAGGTTATGAGTGTGTAATGTTTAATAACAGTAATGCAAAAAGGTGATATTTAGTTTCCAGCACTCGCATGAATGCTCATCCTCTGAATTTAGAAATAACTGTGGCTGTGTGGTTTGATCTGTAATTAAGATTTAATTAATCCCTAAAGCTCAGTTCAACTTAGATTAGACCTATATTGATTTGAAGTTCTTTACAGTTGCATTCTTGGCACAGCAAACTCACCTGCTCCTCATGTGCTGTTCATAGTGTTAGCAATGCATTTCAAGGGTCTGACCTTTAACAAGGGTGTCACCAAAAATCCTATAGAAAAAGTGTCCACATCAAGGAAAATCATCCAGCTCACTTTGTTCTGCATGCCATAATGAGCAATTACTGATGTGATATGAACATCAAACATCACTTCTTCCAGAACTTGCTTTTTACCTCTTGGGGCTGCGTGGTAGGAAACACAAACCAACATTCATCAAAGTCGATGAGAACTCTTTCCCCTTGATCACAAACACACAGCTGTGGATCTGACCGTGAGTTTATCTTCTCAAAGAGGAGGCAAAATCCCCAGAATGGCTTTCATTGCCACTGGTTACCAGAACTGGAGGAGATAAGGGCACATCTGTATGAAGGTAAGTTCAACTCTTTCCTGTGAGGGTGGTGAGGACCTGGCAGAGGTTTCCCAGAGAAGTTGTGCGTGTCCCATTTCTGGAAGTGTTTAAGGCCAGGCTGGACAAGGCTCTGAGTAACCTGGGATAGTGGAAGGTGTCCCTCCCCATTCCAGGGGAGCTGGAATTTAAATGACCTTTGAGGTGTCTACCAACCTAAGCATTTTATGACTTCCCAAGGCAGAAATAGACCAAAAATCATCGTGCAACCTCTGTTGTAAATCTCAGCGATGGACGCTGCAGTTCCCACGGGGACCCCTCACTTGGTCGTTACAAGACCAAGAAATCTTGAACCTGGTTTGTGCAAGTCCAGCTTTTCTGGCTTCAGCAGAACTGCAGATGATTGTGATGGCTCTACACAATGACCTTGGGACTCAGTCATTCAGAACAAACATACCGGGCTGAAGATCTCGGCTATGCTAAAAAGAAATAGGGAATAATAAAATGTTTCTCCTAGACTTCACATTGGTCATCCCATAATAAGATCAGGGAATCACAGAAAGGGACTTCTAACCCTGACTGAGGACTTGGAGAGCAGCACTCCCCACAGAGTCTGCAACAGCAGCTCATCTATGTGTTGGTGGCAGAGTTTTGGTCCGAGTCTCTTCTCCCATGCCTAACCTTGCCCCCTCAGACAGAGATGGGCTCAGCTGGAAGGCTACCTGAACACTCAAAAGATCCTCCCACAGATCCTTGCCCTGTGCCTAACAAGCAGCTCTTCTTATCCAGCTTCTGAATGAAACCATCTGTTAAACAGCTCCCCTGATCCACATCAGCTCTACAGGGGCTCTGGAATTACGACTGCAGCGAAGCAATGCAGCCAGGCTTAAAATGCATTATTAGGAGGATTCATGGTGACTCCATAATATCCAGAGAAATTCTGCTTTCCAGAATTATTTGGTTGAATATTTGTTTTCAGGACCTGCCGGCTACCTATTAGCAGCATATTACCCTGAAGTGGCACTTCTAAAATAGCAAATTAACCTCCACAGGGCAGACAGCATCCTGCCCACAAGAGGATACCTGGAAAATGAACAACATTTGTTTTCCATGTAAAACTGCCTGAAGTGAATGGCAGCTTGTTACAGCCATTACAGCCGGAGTGAAAGGGTGTTGGACTCGTGTCTGTTGCAGTGTGGTTTTTCCCCTGGGTCCTTCCATGTTTTAAGCAAGGTTTCAGAACAGGGCACAAAAAGTCAGACTCACTGTTCAGCGATGACAGCTGGTGGGTAGGGATGGTCCAAAGGCAAAATCCTGAGCTCCACCCCGCAATGTGTGAGGAGGGGAATTTCAAAGACACCCACCTGAGAATGTCCTGGCTTTGAAGATGTGGTAACATTCATCTGTCACTGCAATTGCTGATACAAAACTTGGAATAAGAGTCATGATCCCTCCTGTTTAAATGTGCTGGCATCCCTGCAGGTGGAGGTAATGGCTTTCTTTCAGCTCTGAGAAATGGGAAACACTGCGTAAACAAGACTGGAGACTGGAGGCTGTGTTGTGCAGGTTCCTGAGGTCTGAGCTCTTTGCTTCTGTTCTCAAGGAAGGGGCACATCTGCAGAAGTGAAGAACGTGAAGACTACAGCAGCTTCTTTATTCCTGCTGGTGATTCACACAGTGGCTCTGCCTCGGGGAGAACAGGAGAGATGGTTCTGGGGAAATCATACAGACAATATGTACTGTCTGGGTTATAAAAGGAAAATCCTGGTTACTGTTCACGAGTCAAAACAGTGTGCACAGTATAGCTTTATATCTAACGCAATGTGCCAAGCAGTCTGCTGCTGGAGGTACAAAGGGGAAGGTTGCTGATCTCACCTTGCACACCAGAACCTTAACCTGGGCAGGCAGAGAGCTACATCTCCACTTACTGGGAAAAATTATTTTTATATTTATTTTTTCCCTCACATTATAACCAGAAGACGTGGTTATGGAGGTACCAGCATACATTACCTTTCAAACTCTTAACCTCAAAACCTGTTCGGTTTGAGAGGGTGATTTAATTGTTCACAGCTCAGGTTATAAGTCCCATGAGGATTAAAGCATTCAAATCTAAAGAGTTTCAGTTTGGGTTTCCTCTATTCCCATGCAGTCCAAAAAGGGTGCTGTTACAGGGTTTTCAGTCTATGGCTCCTGCTGCTTGAGGGGTCTGTCTGAAACAAGATCCCCTCTCCACAGATGCTGCACCCATGGTGGCTTTCCCTTGCTGAAGTGACTTGCAAGGTTGACAATTCCTGCCACTACTCAGGACAGGGGAAACTGGGGTCTGAAAGGGATAATTAGCATTCAGAAAAGAGCAGTCAATCTAGGTCTCTAGATGTCTCCAAATTTCTCTTGAAGACAATTGGCAGAGCTTCGTTAAGAACTGTCATCATGATGTAAGATTAAAGCCAAACTTTGGTCCATTAGTTTTGATCCTGTTGAGTCTAAGATCCCTTTAGCCACTGGTTCTGGAAGTGGCCTTTAAGGTCTGTACCCCTTCCTGCACCACATGATTCTTGAAGACCAGCTTATGTAGACTTTAAAACCAACAGGAACCTTCCCCCTCACCCAAAACACTTCCATACCATCAGCAGAATTCCTGGTCACCTTGACAGTGTGAAAGCAGCTAAAGAACTGAATGGCACATTTTAGCAGCACTCCTAAACCCTGTGCACACCAGACACAGACACACCATCACAGTTACAGACCTGCAGGAACACACGCCTGAAGCTCTGGGTAACATCCTTCCAGAAAGACCCCAAAACTTCCACATCTTCCCCTGGATCTTTTGTTGTGCATTCAATGAATCCCATTCACTGGAAAGAGTTTTGCTCATACAGTAGTTCTCTTTGGTTATCGTAGTGCCCTTTGTCAGACACTCACCTGAGATATTTCTAGGCCTCCTTCCATCACAGAAGTCCAGCCTGGAAGAACAACCTGGGTGGTAGCTGGATCTCCACTCACAGAGGTTTCCCTCTGAACAGATTGTCCTGGCTGGACATAGATATCCACTCTGTGTCTTGTTCTTCAGGGTGTTTTCTCTAATATTTCGTATCAAGTCCCCTGCACTCTTCAGATCAAGAGAGAGGAATTTTTGCAGAAGAGAAGTCGCAGTGTCATTTGGCAACTAAAACAGCATTCACAAAAAGAGTGAGTTCCCAAGCACTTTCATGTGCCTCTATCAAAAGTATCTATGCTGACCAAAATTGGTTCAGAGGGGAAAAAAAAGGATAACATGGAAGTTCCATTCCCAGTTCTGTCTCTGTGCCATTTAAGTCATCAAAACTTTCTCACAGTGTAATGAAGCTGGGAAAGCAAAGAGATAAAAAGCCATTTCTAGGAAAGGAAGACAAAAAAGCTTCCAAAATGACAAATTCCTCATTTTCTTAATTCATTTTCTTACTGAGAACTTGGAGCTGCAGAACATGTACCCATCGGTGATGAGAGCAAAGGTAATAAACACTGCCATGTAACCTTGGCTGTTCCCTGCAAACTGCAGTTACCCAGAAGCCCAGCCACCTAACATAAAAGGAAACTATCCACTTTAATTAGCAGAGCAATCAAAAGACTCTTACACAGGAAAGCATTTATCACCAAATAGAAAATGAATGATACTTTAAAATTAGAATATGCAGAATTCATAGCCAAAGGCACTCAGGGGAAAAAGAGCTTTGCACCAAACCAGACGGGGATTTTTTTTTTTGGCTTCAGTCTAATGAACTTTAACAATAGATATCAAATTCTGTCTGGCAGCACATTTTAGCGATGGATCTGATTTTTTAGAACTATTAAGCAAACCTCACCAGCTACAGGAGGAGGAGACTAGTATTTAGAAAACCATTATTAACCTGTATTCATATCTCAAACCCAAATCCGTGGAAATCCAGTTTGCAAAAAAGATCATTGCCTATATTTTCAAAGCACAGTACAAATAAGCAGCAGGGAAATTTAATTTTAATTGTTCATGTATGGTTTCATTGTATCCCACTTAAATGCTGTGCAGGAAGAAGCCAGGCAACACCACATTTCATCATCAGGAGTTTGGGCAAAGCTTGAATTGGAAGATGAAGAGAAGAAGATGAAGATGGAGAAGCAACCTTCTTGGTCTTCCTGTACTTAACAAAAAAAAGAAATGCCCAAAAATCAGGGAAGAGCTACAGATAAAAATTTCTTCCTCTCAGCATGGAAGCTTACAGGGATATTGAAGTATAGAAGACTGGAGGTGTTTTGAAAACAGTAGGAGATGCTGTCACTAAGTGGTCAGTCTTCCTAGAAATCATTAAAAAGCAAAATGCCAAGTTTTCCACTGGGTTTACAAATCTCGTCTTGCAAGGGAGCTGAGAGCCATGGGGACTAAGCTTTAACTCAGCCAAAATGCAGTTCCGTACCAAAGCAGTTCCATAAGTACTGCAAAAAGACAGCAGTAAGTCAGCCTGCTACAGACTCCCAAGTACAGATGGGATTATTTTGATTGCAACATTTCAAAATGCTCAAGCTTTGGTTCATATCAACACAAATCTCCCAAGTTGCCTTGGGTCTGCAAAATTAGGATCCCACAAATTGCATCCAACAGGAAAGTTGGTCTAAAAGGTAAGTAAGGGCATAATGACAGATTTACTCAGAAGCTACTCAGCCATTTGATGTAGAAAGAGCATAAAGGGAATGAGACAGGGTGTGGGTCCTGATAAACAGAAGGGAGACAAATCAGGAAGCCAACCCATATTCAGCCTATTTGTTTCTGCTTTCTTCAAAGGCCCTTTAAGAAGATCTGTGATTTTTACAGACCCACTGGGGTTTCCACCATCTGCCAACTGTAACTTTTAGAACTACGATGTACAAAAGTTACTTTGTCCAGGGAACGTAAGTTTGGGTCCCCAGTGTATTGCTCCAGCTGCATCTTCCTCAGTTCTGGGAGTGGGCAAGGGATATCTGTGCCTTTGGTTACTGCTGAACTCCCAATTCTCTTTTTACCAACCATTATAAGCAGGCACACACGTGGCTTAGCTGCAACAGATTTGCTGGATCACAAAGTGCTACTGCAGAACTGTGTAAACAAGAAAATCACGATCCAACAAGAAGGTCCTTGTCTGAACCCAGCCTCCCTTCACATCTCCACACAACCAAGCAACCCTAATTCCATCTACTTCCAGTTGGTACTTGCCTTTTGCTTTTGGTAACCAGGATGTTCTGCGCTTCAAAGACACTACAACCACCAAGATATTTCCTGAAGCTCTGTGCACTAAAGGTATAACTTTGTCTGCAGAGATTTTAGAAGCACTTAAAAACTCCTGTCTATCACCCTGCTGTTTGCACAAAAAGATCTCTTAATGCTTAAGTGCCCTTGGATGCCAAACTAGCATGGCCAGCACAGATATGAACAGGATAATCCAAATCATCCCTTGTCACATCCTGGTGGAACAATGACTTCCTTGCGGGTCAGCAGAAGTTTTGAACAACTTTGTTCAGCTTGCTTGAGAAACGTGTCTCACCCAGTAGCTGGTAGCAGTTATAAGCTGTGGAGTCGGGAGGGTGGTGTCTGGGTAGAGTCTTGCAGAACAGGTCCATTGCCATCTGCCAGGAATGGCCTCAGAATTACTCAGGATGGCAAATCCGTCACCATTTTTCCATTCGTGGTTTCAATGGAAGTGGAGCTGGAGGTTGCCTTTTGGATGGTCATATCCTATTGCTGATTTTTATTGTTTCCAGATCTAGATTTAAATGCCCCAAGCAATAGAGCTGCCACTGGAAATCACTCCATAGTGTAAGAGATTGGCTTGTTAGGAAATTACCTTGATTTCTAGGATGGCATTCCTTTGGCCCAGACTTCGCCCTCTTTAGACTGTCTTATGAACACTATAAGATGGACATGTGGAGTGATGGGAGATGCCAGATCTACTTCTGAATGGTCTGGCTTGACTATGCAGCACTACATTGGTGCCCTGGCTTTAATCAAGCCTCCAGTACCCACTGGAGCATGGAGATCTGCCCAAGCTCATTAGGCTTCCATCTCAGCTGCAGTCACTGCTCCAGATTTGGTAGAGTCCCTCTTTCCAAACTCCTCCTCTGCCTTTACAATGTCTCCAAGGTTATCTGTGTAGGGACAGTGCAAAGGACAAGCCTTTGCAGCAAAACCAGATGCAGTTGTAGCTGGAATGATTCCTCCCTCATTGAAAGGTGTTATAAGTATCTCCATCGTGAGTTTGCATGGATTTGATAATAGCCTGAAATGAAGACAGGAGACATCCATGAAAGTAAAGTTGGAAATGTTGAACACGCCAAACAGTCATGGAAGCAGCAGTCTGGCTCTTTACAGCATTAAAAGAAACACTGAGCTTCTGGTGATGGTTTGCAAACATGGGAAAGGAAAAGAGAAGGACCCTTTTCAGAGAGGACTGGAGGTAGCTCCACTACAGACAAGGCCTGAGTTGTCCCAATACGCAGCCAACACAGCTCCTGCAATTAGATGGAACTGTGGTTTGAAGAAGCAGGCAGCTCTTGGCAGCGTCTACCCCTCAAGCTGGACCTGTGCAGAAAATGGGATCAGCAGTTCCAGATAACCTGTATTTGCCTTGAGCCCAAAAGTTTCTTGCCAGCCTTGGTGAAGGAACTCAACTCTGGAAAAAAGGATTGATATCGCAAGGAAATAAACAAGATTTATGAAGTCACTCCCTCTGCAGGGAGATGCAGCTGGTTGAGAGCAGTGTGGAACATGTTGTTCTTTGGCCTCAGCATCTCTAAGACCATTCTGCCCATTTGGTCTCACCTCCCTCATAACGCAGACTGCAGACTCTCCCTATGGGAATCACGAATTAGACTCCTGACTTTTAGCTAATGTAGTGTATTTTCTAGGAACACATCCAGACTTGATTTAAAGCTGTCAGATGATGGGGAATTTAGGTAAGTTGTTCCAGGAGCCAAAAATGCCTATGGTTATGTGTGTATGTTCATTTTTAGGTTGAATTTTGAGATATTCAGCTTTCAGCTATGGTATTTTGTCATGGTTTTGATTTTTTCTGTTGGAGGAAAAACATCCCTATCCCAAATACAAGCTGTAAATATATAGCACACTGTACTAATGCTGCTTGTAGTAATTCTACTCATGAGGAAAATTTACTCCGCTTTGAAAGTGAAATGGGCCTCCTTGTACTTGCTGAGCCAGGAGAGTTGATGCACCCTTTACCTCACTGTGCAACAGCTTCCCCAGGTAGCCTTTAATCTGCAAGATGAAAGAGCCTTCTAATAGTGTATCAGGAAATTTACCTGCACAGTGTGATTAAGTCTCAAGTACATTTCTGTTTGCTAAGTTAAACAGAATAAACCTCTTTTCCCCTCCCTCCCCTTTCATGGCTGGTGCAGGAGCTATGGGATGTTCCGAATTCCAGGAAATCCTGATCATCTTTTGTCCAAAAGGCATCTAGTTCTTTTTTTTTTTTTAAGTCAGAAATTGCTAAAGATGCACATTTGGAGATATGCTGCAAACAGGGATTATTATTTTTTTCTACACTACATAAAATAAGGAGACATGAACAGAATGTCTATTAGGAACACATATAATATGAAAGCATAAAAATCTCCTTGTTGTTAAAGACTTTTATAAGATGCTGTAGGATCGCAGGCTATTTACTCTGACATCTTTGCAAAAGTTGCTGAAGCTGCCAACATGAAAAAAACCTTAGCAAAAAAGAGTGTCTTTAGGGATTTCTCCAATGATAGTTCTTTATTTATGACTCCATTTAAAAAATTTAACTCAGCGCATTTGTTTACTTATGATGGGATTGGCTTCCCCCACCCCACATGCCTTTGTAGGGGAACAAAGGAGTGCCAAGAGCTAGCCCTATGGCAAGCAGCCCCATGGGATGAGTTAGTGCTCTCTCTCCAGCATTTTTCCCTTTATGCCCAGGGCAGGGAGAGAGTCACAGCTTGGTATGTAGGAAGCTAACAGGAAATTAATCCCTCAGGCTCATCTGGGGGGCTCATACCCAGTCCTTGTCACAACTGAGACAGCATTCAATGCTCCTGGACGGGTACAAGGTCAACTTCCAGCATAGGAGGGGTGATCTGGAGAAAATTTGGGAAAAAACACAGTCACAGGCTGAATCCCCAGCAGCCAGCAAACCCTGACCCTAACAGCACCCCCATCACCCCCAGAATTAGCACCCCCTTTTCACCCCACCGTGGAACCAAATCCCTGCCATAGCCAGAAAGAGAGGGATGTACCTTCTCCTTGCTCCCAACTGGAAAAACCTCAGGTGATTTGGGGGGAAATAGCACCAAAATCTAGGAGGGAAGGCAAAAACGAGCCAGTACGGGACAGAGAATGACAGAGATGTGCTCAGTCAGCAGGCAGCAGATCACCAAAACCTGCACCCACTCGAATTCCCGCATCAGCTCGTCAGCATGGAAAGAGCTGACTGCCATCATTCTGTGCTTGAAACATCCAGAAGCGCTCAAGCAGAGACACCCCAAAGCCTGCTGTTAAAACTTCCTACACCTTAAATACCCTTGCAGTTTGCAGTAGTAAACGAGTGCACATTTTTTACATTAAAGATGGAATGAAAAGGTTTTGAAGGCGCTGGATTTCTGCCTGGCTGCAGGACTGGATTGTGTTAGAGAAACTTCACAGAGCTTTAAAAGGGATTGTGTAAGGGCAGCCATGCCCCTCTGAAATATAAATGTTTGTCCGGCCTGAGTTTTGTTTCCCCATTGTCTCCCTTCAGCAGCCCAGTAATCCCAGTGCTTCGCTGTTTTGCTCTGTGCTATTCAGAAGGAAACCCCTTACACAATGAGCCCCCTTTGGCACAGGCAGGATGTCAGGGGTGCTGAGCTGTGAAGAGCTGTGTCAGTTGTAAGCCCGGTCAGAACCAGCATGGGGTGGTTTTGTCCCCAAAATTTGGCTGAAACAGGGGAGAAAAGGAAGGAAAAGGGAAAAAAAAAATAAAAATGTGGGGGGCAAAGGAGTATGTGCAGACCTCTGAAGTCTTGAAAACAATAGGAATGTCCCATTTCCAAGTGCCACTCACAAGTGCAGCCACATGGATGAGCGAGGGGAGCTGGAAATCCCAGTGCTCACTTCCACAGGCAGGCAGATGCCCCCCAGGCTTGCAAAAGCCCTGGCCCCAGGGAGCAGAGGATGCTGAGCCCTGCTGGAGCCTCCCACAGCCCTGGACACACCATCAGGGACAGCACCAGCACACAATGCCCTTTTTCCATCCGTCCTCTTTGAGGATTTGTTTTTGCCACGCAAGGGCTGAATGTGAAGCTTGAATGTCTCCTTAGAGCAGCGATGATTTACCATGTTGGAATAAGTCTGTAAAGTGGCTTTTACAGAGCAGCAGGCCTCCAGCCAAGGGGGCTTTTTTTTCTGTATGTACTTCTGAATGGCAGAAATTGGCATTCATCTCTCCAGGCAGGTTTCTGAAATGTAAACTGTCCTTTAAATGATTCCTTAATATTTAATATCATGGTAGGATGAAGTCTGATTTTATGGTTAAAATGTCAATTTTCACAGCTGATTGAACTTATTTAAATGGCAACCAGTTTACTTGTATCGAAAACCATATAAACAAATCAACTTATTTAGTGACATTAAAAGAAGAGGGTACTTTATACTCCAAAGCCTTTCAGTTTTTGAAACTGAAAATGAGCTCAGATGACTAAGTTAATTTTGCAGTTTCCCCCCCAATGGCAGATTGATTGTAGTTTATAAAACAAGCCCATGTATCTGGCAGCAAAAGGAATTGCTTAAGATGCTAAGCCACCCTTTCAAAAGTCCTCCGTAATTAATTATCAGCTGCTTGCAAGTCCATTCTGTTTTTCCTTTTGTTTGTATTACTTTAATGGTGACTATAACATACATATAATGAGAAAAGCTGTGTCTTATAAACATACAAATAAATTTTAAGACTTTAAGCAGGATTAGGCAAGCAAAAAAAAACCCCAAACCCACCCTGAAATCCAGATGCTTGGAATCACAGAAATCAGCTTTGTTAATGCATTCCTAACTCTGAAGCCAATTAAAGCATTCATGGACATGAAGGAACCAGAGTTCATACTGGCACAGATTTCCTCTGCCTCTTCATAAAAATAGCTGGAAGATCCAGTCCGATGCCTGTGCTATTAAAAAAAAAAAGAAAAAAAGAAAAAAAGAAAGGTATTTTATTTTGATTCAAGGGAAACAGGGAATATAAAGAGATCTGGATGTGGCTAGCAAGTCTCCTGCCTCATTAACTGGTCTAAGGATCTTATCAAAATTCTGGTGGATGGAGGGGTTTGGAATCTATCCATTAGAGGGCAATGCACTGTCCATAGAGATGTCCTGGAGACAGAGAGCAGCAGCATGAACTTCAGGAGGGGGCAAAGAGAAGGGCAGAAGTGATAGGCAAAGAAAAAACCCAAGAATGAGGGCTTGAGTGGTGCCTGGAAGATGTGCTGGATGATGTGAGCCAAAAGCAAATGCAGATGACCAGAGGGTAACGTGGAGCACCAGATCCCCGACAACATCTGACTGATAGGACCTACAGGTTTGTCCTCAAAGGAGGGGAGCCCAATAGGAGGCTTCTTCACTGGAAGTTGTCATCAGCAGCTGGGCACCCTCATGCAGTACCCACAGGCAATGACCAGTGGGAACTCGGGGTTTGACAGATAACTGAGATCAGTCTTCAATATCTAAAAGGCCTTAAAATTTTGAGCTTGCAAGGGGAACCACCATCTGTCTCTGAAAGCTGAAAACAGTGAAAAAAAGTTCTTCTCTACCGAAGTGTTCCCAGGGACATGATGTTTTTAAGGAGCTTGCTTGCCTTCCAGTCCTTGCCCCCAGGGCAACTACTGAATTTGCTGTCTGAGGCAACCTCTAAGGCTTCCCTTGAGGACATCAATTCCACATCACCTTCCCACAGTGCTGATGGATCTGCTTCTTTAGAAACTTTCCTGGGAGCAGCCCCAAGATGAGGAAACCAATCCAACCTGCAATGTCTGGAGATGCCCCCCGTTACCCATCCCAGGCTAGACACAGGTCCACAGCCCGGCTGAAACCCCTCCCAGGAGACTCCCAGCTCTGTCCCCCCACTCCCTGGCTGGAACTTGCAGGGCTGCTCTCAGCAGACAGCTGTGATGTGGCCTCCCTTTCTTTTCAGAAGAAGAGTGTTTGCCCGCATGGGTTCCAGCATGGCCGTGCCAGTTGGCAGGAAGATGGGAGGATGGATGGCAGCCTGCTGTGGTCGCTGGTCCAGGCACAGCCTCGGGAAGCACTGGCTGGGAGCTAAGGAGCAGCACTGTGAGCCTTGCTCACCAACCACCTTTTTATTGCAGGGACCTTTGAATGACGGGGCAGAAATTGTTCAGTGAAGAGAGAGTGAAGAAGGCGCTTGGATATCACCGAGACGGCTGCTTTCAAGAGAAGAGTAATTTGTCTAATATACAATCTGTCACCCTCCATTCGTGCTGGAAAAGTGAGGAGCTGCTGGAAGCTAACCACACATATGGTGACATTGCTCCATCATTAGCTTGGGTAGGAGACAAATCTCCCCGCGTGGCTTTGGCATGCGGCACTGCAAACACTTATCTCTTGGGCTCGTGTTAAAGACTGGCCATGATGGACCCTTCTTTCCACCTGCTTTCCCTCACAGGCTGTGTTGTCACCACACAGCCTCCATCAGGAAATAAATGTTTCTCCTAACTCCAAGCAACTTGTCCCTGGAAAAGTTAACTGGTTACAGTGGAGAGCTGTGCAGCATATATTCAATGAAGCAAAACCCAATATATATAAGTACATATAAATCAGCAATTTTGGCTCCCAGTGTAACTCCTCCCTGCATCAAAACACACCTCTGGAAGCGGCATCTTCTGCCATATTTTAGAGTGTGCAGAAATTGCCTGCTGGGTGGGTGTGGATATTTCCTCTGGTTCTTCCTTCACTGCAGTGTTTTCCTAATAACTGTCTCCAAATGGAGCTCTTCACCCTTTCTGGGATTTCCTCAGGCTTCATTTTGAAGGACCAAGGAGGGCAAGGAGTATTTATTACACTAATAATAATAATTAAATAACTACTAATTCGATTACCATGTCTAATAATGACGATAACTGCCTGCAAATTGTTCTTTCAGGGCTCTCCCTACAGCACCAGAAATTTTATGGTGGCTCTTCCAAAGACGCCTGAGGAGAACTGCATAAATATTAATGGAAAGGGGGGGGTCTGGGTCTTCCTGACAACATTGAAATACTCAACCCCACTGGACAGAGGCTCATGCACAGCAGTTTTGAGGTGGTGTAACTCTAACATTGGCAGAGTTATTTCAGATTTACACCACGGCAGCCAGGAGCAGAGTCAGGCTCCGATCATTTAGCAGAGCCTATAAAACAGCGACACATCCACCCGACTTCCCGCGAGCCTTGACACCTCCACGTCAATATTTATTTCCAGCCCTTCTCACTTTCCTCTGGCGTTCAGACGTACGGCCAGCCTCCGCTAAATATTTTATTTATATTGCGTGTGGCTGAAACGAGTTTATGTTGGGTGAAGGATGGTGGTGGTGTTTGAGCACACGCCGTCTACAAGGGCCTTCTGTGCGCCGCGGCGGGCGCTGGCTCCGCTCCCCTCCGGCAGCTGCGGTCCCAGGTGTGCACAAACACCCTCACACGGCGCTCCGGTCCTGTTCATCTGCCAAAGACAGCAGCAAAGCTTGGAAAGGGCTGTGGGATGCAGACCCCAAAGAGAAACGCCCCCAAAAGGAGATGTTTCAGGAGGGCTAGGTGGCTCTCGTGTCCTTTTGCAACCAGCCGGTTTTGCTTCTAACTTGGACTACAGGAAGGTGCGAGGGCACGAAACCACTATGAAAGCAAAATAAACTTCAGGACTAAATGAGTGATGTTTTCTTGGAATAAAGGAGCAGGCACAATGAAGTAAAACAACATAATCTTTCCATGCCACCAGCCTTCCCCCAGCCTTGCTCCTGTCCCAAACCCCAGGACAGCAGGCTGCCTTGCTGTTTGCCTAGGAAAACCAGCTCTCAGGTCACTATTCTGGTGCACAAACCCGCTGCCAGGTCCATGGAGCTGGCTCAGCTGCCTGGATTGTGGATGAAATTTTATTCCAATAACGCTGAGGCGGGTTTCTCTTTATGCTAATCCCCCATGCTTCAGGGTGTCACGGTGCAGGGGAAGCACAAAATCATGCTTTATGAGTGTGATCTGTCTGCAGACCCAGTATCACTTCCCTCCCAATCTTACCTGCCACAGTCAGCCAGAGATCATAAATACACCCCTAATGCCACGATTAGCATACGCTCTTGAAAGAAAATTGTGCTTGTAGCAAGAGTCCCCAAGGGCCAATATCAACAGAGAGACATTACAGAGAGAAACTGGAAATCAGGGCTGAGCTTTCAAGTCCGTGCTCCCTCGCTAGGCAATGGTATCTGCAGAGATTATTCCTGCTTTTATCAGGAACAGACATTGCAAAAGGACTGCACATGGTGACTCTGCTTTGACTTATGGTGAGACCATCTTCTTGGTGGGGCAATAATCAATGCCAGGCCTTCAGCTCCGCACTTCACTCAATCTGGCTGAATAATTATAAAAAACCCAAAACCAACCACCCTATTCTTTAGCTTAATTTTCTTGCTCTTTTCCATTGGTTTTATAAGCTGCTCCTGGCAAAGGGAGCCAACTCTCCTGCCAGCTCTGACGAGACAGATTGACAGGGTCCCTGCACAAAGCAAGAAGGACAGATGAAGGAGAGGAGAAAGGAAAGGTGAGGAACAAGACCTGGTTGTTGATTTGGGTGTTTGCCATCTCAAAGCGGGGTCCCACCTTGCACACCTTGTTTTTCTAGGAGTAGAGTTGGGCACCTGCTTAGGGGTTTGCAGTTGGGGTACAGTGCACTGCAAACCCCCCCCAGCAGCCTTGGAGGAGTGTGGGTTTGTCTACTGCCTACTCTAACTAGCCTTTGATCTTCCTGAGACTTCTAATGGGATCCAATTGCAACTGTAATCATAAATAAGTGAAAAATACAGGTAACAAAAGCCGCATAAATGTGTTGCCACTTGAAGGTTTCAAATTCCTCCCTTACTCAGCGTGGTGTGCAAAAATAAATGGAAACAGCAGACCTGCTGAGGAGGAATAGTGACATTTTGTGGTGCCTGATTTGTGATGCAATGGGGATGCTGGGGGGCGGTGGGGACAAATTTTCACTTTATATTCTGCTCAAATGAGACAAAGATTACAGTTAGGAGTCAAGTACTATCAAATTATTTATTGAATTCTGTTGGGGTGGAGAGGGTATTTGCTCTTTTTTCCAGAAAAAAATATTGATTTTAAGGATGGCTTTGATATCAATTAGGCTCAACATGAGAGACAGGCAGTCACTTTGTATAGGGAATTTAATTAAAAGCTCTGTACTTAGTCAGAAGAGTGTTCTAAGGATAAAATTGTTTTCCCCCTTCGGGTCAATTTTCTGTTATGTTTGTATAATGCAATTAAAGGAGGACCCATGCCAAGCAATACTCATGCCTGGTATAAAACTGTCCATACATAATGACTGACTTCTTGGACTTCCAGTCCAGAATAGATTAATGAGTGTTAGCTGCATTTAGATGTGGTTATCTTTTGTTTTATTGCTACAAGAACACGTTCTTACAGGTGCACACCTCTTATAAGGCCCTCCAAGGACTGCTTAGGCGTAAGCAAGGAAATGATGAGAAGGGTGAAATTCTACAAAACTCTT
Source organism: Edolisoma coerulescens (assembly GCA_013397115.1). Taxonomy (NCBI): domain Eukaryota; kingdom Metazoa; phylum Chordata; class Aves; order Passeriformes; family Campephagidae; genus Edolisoma; species Edolisoma coerulescens. The sequence continues at coordinate 1,473,391 of VWZW01001851.1, read as the reverse complement.
TTCTTTTGAAAAATTAGAAGTAAAAACTGACTTGATCTGAAAGAGTTGAAGTTCACAACAGTTACTAATGAGGGTTTCATCTCAGAGCTTGTAAGATTAATATTTGATATAAGGTAAGGGCACATAAATGAGCAGATTTTTTGGGAAAGAGCTGTAAGGGGCACAAATCTGATGCCTGTTTGTTGTCCTGGAGCGGAATCACTGACACCGGGTACATGAAGGTCTTGCGCAGAGCTGGTTTTCAGCCCAAGACTTACCATCACTTCAGGGGGTTTTGGAGCATCAGTTGTTTGGTTTTCCCTGCAAAGGAGCTCAGGAAGATCGCAACAATCAACTGGCAAAAGGCTGAACCAGAGGTTCAGAGAATCCTGAGGACTACAAGTGCTGCAGTCCTGTGACCTCTCTGCAGACTCCTCTTGGCTCTCTGGGTGTGAACAAGCCGATTGTTCCCGTGACTTTCTTACACACATGGAAGTTTGGGGCTGTGGGTATAGAATCACAGAATCACAAAATGGTTTGGGTTGGAGGGGACCTTAAAGATCATCTCATTCCAACCCCCCTGCCATGGGCAGGGACACCTTCCACTATCCCAGGTTGCTCCAAGCCCCATCCAACCTGGCCTTGAACACTTCCAGGGATGGGACATCCACATCTTCTCTGGAAAACCTGTTCCAGTGCCTCACCACCCTCACAGGGAAGAGTTTCTTCCTAATATCTAACCTAAACCTACCCTCTTTTAGTTTAAAGCCAGTCCCCCTTGTCCTGTCACTCCACGCCCTTGCCCAAAGTCCCTCTCCAGCTCTCTTGTACCCCCTTTAGGCGCTGGAAAGGGCTCTAAGGTCTCCCAAGAGCCTTCTCTTCTCCAGGCTGAACAATCCCAATTTTCTCAGCCTAGCTCCATAGCAGAGGTGAATATCCAGCCCTCTGATAATCTTTGTGGACTCCTCCGGATTAGTTCCAACAGGTCCATGTCTTTCTTGTGTTGAGGGCCCCAGAGCTGAACACAGCACTGTAAGCGAGGTCTCACGAGAGTGGAGCAGAGGAGGAGAATCACCTCCTTTGGCCTGCTGGCCACCCTTCTTTTAAGGATGTGGTTGGATTTCTGGGCTGCGAGCACACATTGCCTTGATTATGAATTTATATGATTTTATATTTGTATGTGTGTATATATATATATATATAGGATTTTGATTCCACATCTATATATATGATTCTGAATACGTTTTGAATACAGCTAGTTTCCTTTTTGCATAAAATATTCTTTTCCTAAAAACTATTTCCATCGCCTCTATTTTTACTCCTAATTAGAGACATAACAAGTAACACTTAGGCCTGGACAGGTGGGAAAGGGTGTCTGAAGCTCATCTGATTTTCTGGGAAAGTCACAGCCAATCACCTTTTGTTTGTTGGAGGATACACAGCAACTCCAGGCTGTTTCTGTTCCAGGATAAGGCAGGATACCCAGGAAAAATCAGCGCTGCTCTGAGTCTGCTCCCAGTGAAGCTGGCGGGAGACCCTTCATCTCAGCAGAGTCAGAGCAACATTGCGAGATGACTGAGAATCCCAGCCACAACTTTAGAGGAAAAGTGCAAAGCCAAACATGCACAGGAAAGAAGCCAAAAGAAACTGGCATTGTGGAGGATGATTCCTGCCTTATATACTGCAGTGGTGGGTACTAGGGAAAATAAATACATCAGACAGATATGTCAACAGAGAGGAGAATCACAGACAGACACAGGAGTACACAGGGCTGATGCCAAACCCGCTGAAGTCAATGAGAACCCAAGGATGGATGTACCAGATAACTTCAGAACAGGTCTAGGTAATGGAAGGGATGAGGGAAAAGACCCTGTTTGAAGCCAGTTTGTCATTAGAGAGCTGCTCAGACGACTCAAGCAGACACCGAGCCTCTCAGAACAATGCACAAACGTCTCTTTCATCCGCTCATGCTCTGCTGTAGCACGTGCAGTCCTCACATGTCCTCCTGGAGAGGCAGAAAGCCCACACGAGCCTCCTGCAGCACTGAAACCATCCCCACATGGCTTGCAGCATCCTCTGCAGATCCTCTGTGCTGGAGAGGGTTTCGCTCAGATGGAGTTTGTTACCCATGATAAAGCTGGTGTATATTTGCTCTGATGCAATTATCGTTTTACAGCAAGAGGCTGCAAATCACACAGAAGCCTGGCTTCCCAGTGGTGCCTGGGATTTTGGGGGCAGATAGGCAACGAAACACCTTGGGGGATGCTCAAATCTCTGGCCTTCCCCTCCGTCTCTGTCAGGAATTTTCAGCCTGTGCTGCACCAATCCCATTCCCTCGCTGCTACAGCAGCAACAAGTTTCAGGACCCTTTGCACCCGTCAAGGAACGTATGGAGGCTGTGACCCCACACGAGGCCCCATGTTCCAAGTGATTTCTCACTTGAATGCCATATGGATATGCCAGCACATGCAGCCTTTTTTTTTCTCTTCCCCTCCAATTTCCATCTGCTAAGAAGGAGCCGGAGTGAAGGGCTTTGCAAGTAGTAGATGAAAATGTTAAAAAACTGAAAAAAACCCACAGTGTGGTTCAGGGGACGTAAAAATAATGTTGTTTGTTGGATCTGATTTTTCTGTTGTACACAAGGAAAATGTCTTTCCTTCTCTCCTTGTACCCTGTTCTGCAAATCTTTCAGTCTAGCAGAAGCAGCTGCCTCAGGGACGCTCACAGACGCACACAATTCTTTTGGTTTCAGTGGGGCCCTTCCAAACTTGGCCCTTTTGAGAGCTGAAATGTGGTTTCAGTGCTTTCCACTGATTTCCCCAGAACCAAAAGCTAGCCTGTTGTTCTGGCTACACAGAATAACACCAACCTCTCAATTATTAATATTTTGATACTTCTTTTGTGTCTCATAATCATTATTTGCACCCATCTGAGTGCATTTCACAAAAAATGTGGACATCTTGGCATCAGAACTATTATGCTTTCCCATCATAACATGGATCCTGAAGCAAGCTTAAGCCATGGATTGATAACACATCACTTCTGGCTTTGGGGTCAAAGTTCTGGATCTAAAAAACCCTGTGGCGTAGAAAATTGGTTTGGTAGGGGCTTACCAGTTGTTCAGAACTATTCAGAGATTCACTCCACATCAGGAATTGCTCTGTCAGATCAAGTGGTTAGTCTTCCCACTATTGCCTTGTCCCATTCCTGCAAGGTCATGGAAGGTATGTGGCTGCCCAGACTCAGGCCTGTAGAGGTGTCTGATCCGGCCTTGCAGAGACCTGACACTAGAGACCATGGAAGCGTGATTTTAAATTTGTAGCAGCAGAGTTCCCCTTCACAAGACACCCTTCCAGCATGTTAAGTCTCAAATATTTTGTAAAGGGAGAGGTGTGGGAGCAGAGGCAGCACCTGAAGGCATTTGCAGCCATGTGCACTTAATCAACCTTAGAAATGAAGGAAAGATGAGCAGATTTCTAATGACAGGCAATATGTTGGGTGATAAAAGTGTGAGACGATCCACTGCCACCCAGACTGCACTAAAGAAAGATGCCCATTACTCCCCAGAAAGAAGAGACTCATTTTCCTAATCATCACATGCAGGTAAGACAGCAAAGGAGGTTGCACAAGACAAAACAGACCAGCACAGAAGCCCTCCCTTGTGGAATAAAGCCCAGCAACTCAAAAGGAGCGTTGTGTACATGCTTTCAATCCATTTTAGCTGTGCCCTCTAATCAGAGATCTGGTTAAAAGGGAAAACCTCTCACTACCAGCAATCTTGGGAGTTAGGAATTCCCCACGATGGTCATGGAGTGTTATGGGTTAGTACTAACTGTGGGAAGCAGCACCAACAGCCTCATCAGCCACTGGGACCTGCCCTACCCTTCCCACTCCTCACTGCTGAGCTCAGCTTTAACCCAAATGCAGAGAAGTGCTCCCTTACACACCCAGTCCCCATCCCACCGATGGAAGAACACATCCTTTTTGCTGTTTAATTCCTCCACACACACAACTCCACACAACTCACCCTCTCAGCATGGGACATCCCACACTGGGGGATGGAGCTGCTGACACACAGGAGCTCCCAGTGCCCAGGCTGCACCTCTGCATCCATTTCCCCCAACACTCAGACCCTCTCTGCTCCCTGAGCCTGTAGCAGCAAGATCAGAGTTACCCTCCTTGGAATAACTGGGAAACCAACAATGAAAAGAAAGCCCTGTCATGCTGTTTTAAAAAGCACATTTCCACCAGGCTCCCATGCCAGCCTGCGTATTTTGTTCCCTCTTTCTGCTACCCAGTATGGAATCCTGCAGAGACAATGATGGTCCCTGTGTCTTCGAGCAGTGCAGCTCCTGCTGGCAGCAGTGCTGCATCCAGCATCCAGCAGAGCATCCTTCCTGCGCCCTGTACCCACCACCCATGGAGGCTCAGCCCCCCCAGCTCTGCTGCCACCCCCCTCGGGGTCGCACCAACACCCTGCCCCGACACGAAGCTCTGTGCTCCTCATATGGCTACACAATTTCTTTGTCCTCCAAGCCTGCAAGGATCGTGTTGGGAAACAACAGCAGGGCTTATCCAAGCCCATGCAAGTCAATGGGAGTTCTCCCATTAAATTAGCTCCCCAAGGCATATGCCTCAATGGCCAATAACCTTTTAAATGAATTACTTTCCTGCACTGGTTTCAGGAGGCCCAGCTAGTACAGTTATTTCAAAAGACACTGCTACAGGCATGAACTTAACATTTAATTACATAACATTTTAATAAGTGCTCGAGAGCGTTTGAATATGTCTCCCACACTTTCTGATTCTGTAAGGTTTGTTTCTCCTAAAAAAAAAAATTGAGCAAACAGTGCAAACTAGGGTCTAGTTGTTTCCAGCTACTAAGATCTTAAATTTCCCCAGTGAGTACAGACTCTCTGCAATAGACAGATCCTCATTCATTTTGGGAAGAAACTGGGACGGAGAGAGTGGGGGAGAAGAAAAGACAGAGAGGGGAAAAAAAAGGGGCTTATGTTTCAAAGATCACTACAGGCCAAATATTCTCAGGCACCCCGGCTTTTACAGAGAAATCCTTAACAGTATAAAAATGGAAACACTTCAAAGATAAAATAAATAATTTAATAATAGTCTGCTTCTCCAAAGGGTTTTGAACAAGTTTTAGATTTGCCGGTGAATGTTTCCCTTAGGCTGTAGGCCAGTGGAAAAAAAAGGCACAGTGTGCCTCTTCTTTCGTAAAATGTACTTTGTGTTATTTTATTTCTTGATAAGATTCAGAAACAATTCTTTCCCCTCTCACCCTGCCTTCACAGAAGAAAAAAAGAAAAGCTTTTTTTTTTAAGAAAAGCCAAGGATTGTACAGATGCAAATGATCCCTTACATATAACACACACTAAAATAATTGTTGAAATAGATCCAAAACTATCCAGATTGTGTATTTTCCTTTCTGGTTGTTTCACTTACTATCACCCACTGAGAAGCACCTCAGATTCTTCAGCCAGATGTGTTTAAAGGGAATCCATTTGAAGATCCCAAGAGCCTTTTGTGTAATTAAGAGAGTATTTATAAGCAAGACTCTACAGTATTTATAGGCTTGTAGGGAATATGCACAAGAGTAAACTGTGGCATTAGTGGTTGTAACATACTTGATAGGTCAAAGAGGCTGCTATTCCAGTAAAAAAAGCATTTATTTGGCAATCACATGAACAGTAGGAAGGACTGAGCTGCATTAGTGTCCTCTTCAGACACTACACTACTTGGCCTCTACATTCTACATTGTTTCATCTCAATTTAAACCCCGTTTCTTGCAATTATTTACAAGGTAAAAAAGATCAGAGGCTGCTTTGTTTTTTGTGGCTGGAAGTTGTGCTGGCTTTTTCTTGTCTTCGCTGATAAGTCTAGCCTTTAGGAGTCCCAGAACCCAGTGTCAATGCATGGAACAAGAAGACTTGCCTTTGGTAGAGTAGGATCAGGTTAGGGAACACTTGAAATATCTGAAAATACAGAAGTTCCTGGAACCTTGTGGTGTGCACCCAGGAGTACAGAAGGACCTGGCCAAATGTCACTCTAAATTATTTTTGGAAGGTCATGGCAACTGGGACTGGTTCCTGAGCACTGGAAGAAAGCAAATGTCACCAAGGTCTTCAATACAGTCCAGTCAGCCCTGCCTTGATCCTTGGGATGATGATGGAGCAAATCTTCATAAAAGCCTTTTCCAAATACTTCAAGAACAAGAAGGTAGTGGATAAATACCTAATGTGGGGTATAAAGAAGATGGAACCAGATTCTTCTTAGTGTTGTCCAGGGACAGGACAAGAGGCAATGGGCATAAATTGAAAAATGTACCATTCCATTTAAATGAAATAAAAAATTTTTTACAGTGAGGGTGGTCAAGCACTGAAACAGGTTGCCAGAGAGTGTGTGGCATCATTTGGAGATACTGGAACCTCAGCTGGAATAGGTCCTGGGCAACCTGCCCCATGTCTCTGTGCTGGGTGGAGTACACTGTCCCCATCCTTTGCAGGGCTCGTCCCCACCACACTGAGTGCAGGGAGCTCTCTCTCTAGAAGTGAACCAGCTGCTCCTGTGGTTTTGGGCGTTACAGGCTGTGGTGCAGACTCCAACAATGATGATAATAAAACCAGTCCTTTCCAATGATTTCACCACCTCTTTATTTTATTCTGTGGTTTTCCCATGTTATCTGAGCACAGATGCCTGTGATTTCTTTTCCTGATCCATTACCTTCTCTGTATTAACCTCTTCCTACCCAGTAGCTTTCCTTTACTGAGGTGCGCTTAGACACGTCCAGGAAATAAAAATCTTGAACCACATTATTATACGTATACCCAAATTCAAGTGTGATAGTGAGGTCCATACTTTGGCCAAAAGAATGAGAGGAGATCAGAGCAAGGGAAGTGATGAATGGTGAACAAAAGGTAAGACATCTCCATTCCACTGTAACCCTTTCTTCACTTTTCCACAGGCTGCAGCATTATATTCAGCATTATGCAGATTGCCTTTGAATAAGGTTTTTGCAAATGGGATGTTGACAACCACACGTAGGATGTGACTCCTTTCTCATGGATGCTGACACAGGGCAGGAAGATCCTCCTCCAGATATCCAGTCCCTCGGTTCTGGAGGTGTCAGAGCAGGAGACTCACAGGCTTTGCAATGGCAGATTTGGGAAGGAAGAGGTTGTATTATGGCAAAAGGAAATGAGAGGGCTGGACTAAGAATTTGGGTAATGTCTTGACCCTCTTGAACTAGCACAAATCAAGGATTATTCTGTGGCCATCCAGTGAGTTATGTGGCTGTAAAACTGGTACAAGTGGAGAAACAAGCTCTACATCTTCCTGACGCTGTGTCAGTAAAAAACATTTTGAGTTATTTTGTCTGTGTCACCCTGATATTTACCACCGTAACTGCTTCCTTTGACTTTTTTTATTACTGGTTCACTTTAAGCTGTTCTATATAGATACACAATATTACCTTTAATGTGCAAGATCATCCTTCGGTCAACACATCATTCACTGGTGAGATGACATTCAGACAAAATGGGGAATTTTCACTTCTCCCTTTCCTGTCTCTTTCTTCCTACCGAGCATGGGATATACATGGAGATAACATACCGGACCTGATCCTTATCCTTGCTGCAGCCTTGGCATTGATCTGGATTTACACAGATGTAGCAGAACAGAACTGAGCTTGCCGTCTGTCTCTTTTTCATGCACACACATCACGATTTGAGATTTTGTTCTGACTTCAAAGCAAATGCGGGATGTAGATTAATATGCTCTACCTCAAAAGAAGTTGTCACCAGGCACACAAAGTGCTTCTTCTTTTATGATAACTCATGATTTATCAAAGAAAATCAAATCAATTTGTTGGTAAAAGAAACATGTTTTTCATTAATTTAGACCACGACGAAGGTTTTGATGACAAAGCAAGAGAAGGCTGAATTAATCAGACTTGGCATCTAACACTTGGTGGGGAAGAGCACAAAGCTGAGACGGAACATTTATTCTCCTGGGAACTCAGTCCCCAGATGGCAGCTTTGTTCCCTGGTGTCCCTTGCCCTCTCCTCCCATCTCCCTGCTGCTCTTTGCCCTTTGAAGATCAATAACTGCATGGGGTGGATGTAAAACTCAAGTACATCCTGGTGCAAATAGCTGCTCAGGGTACAGGTCACTGGAGACGGAGCCAGGAGCTGAGGTATGCGGAGCAGCCAATGTCCCTGTGCTTCCAGGGTAGTGTCCAAAACGAAACACAAAAATGAAGGCCAATTTCATAACATACCCAGAAGTTGTCCCTCAAAGCTGGGCAGAGTTTTTCTCTCACTTCCCAGTGTTTCAGATTCAGGGTTTCCATCAGTGACCTCTCTATTTAGTTCAGAATCAAGGAACTTTCCGCAAACACAAAACAAACAAAAAAGCTGGAAGAAGAATAGGACAGATGACACCATCAAATAAAAGGAAGAGCAGAGCAGCATCCTACAGCTTAAATAGAAAGGTGATAGCTAAAACAGTCACGTCTAGTACACATCCAATCCTGGGGCTGGATCCCGAGGGACATTGTGTGCAGACAGACAATACAAAGATTGTTATGAACAAGGATTACTTCACCACCTCCTGCAGCCACTTCAGAAGAGAGTTAAAGGTAAGACTTGAAAAGTGCCTGGAAAAATTGTAGCACGTCTGAGGGCAAAAAGTGTTATATTTATAAACCAACAGAACTGAAAGCGCTGGGGCTGGAAGAAAGATACCTAGTCCCACTCCCAGGGCAGGTACAGGTGGAGCTTAACCATTCCTGATGTTTTTTAACCTGTTTTTTTTTAACCTCTAAACTCTCCAGCAATGAAGCTGCTACACCTTCCTCAGGACAGATCCAAACAGGGATTGCCAGGAGGCAGCAGGGAGCAGACCCACCTGTTTTGTTGCAGAAGAAGGGTTTAGCTGTGCACAAGAAAGCTGGGCTGGGCTACCTGTGCTCAGGGCCCCAGATCATTTCATTTACTAGCACAGGTATAGCCCTCTTCTAATAAAGCTTTTTTATACTTGCAAGCAACCTCCTCACCTTTTTAGCAACGTTTATTGTAGTTCTAATGGATCTTTCTCTGGCTTGGAGGACCAGAGCTGCACATTGCACAAAAGATGGGGTCACACCTTTAATTCAGCATGCAATATTTGGAAAGGTTTCATTTTTCTGTTGAGACCACCCAATAAGTAGTTGGCAACACTGAGCAGCATTGCTGGAGTCTTGATAAGCTTAAATTTAACAAATGCACACATTCTTGGGATCTCTATAGTTGAAAGAGTCTGGTTACAGCAATCTAAGAGAAGAAAGGATGATTTTCCCTGCTGGCATGGTTTTATGTAATTGTATTATTACTTGCTCCTTTTTGAAACTAAGTCAAATGAAATGTGCCCTCTCATGATGCATTTTTAACATGCTGATATAATTCCTTAAGTACAATATTCATGGCACCAAAATGCTCTTCAGTATTAATTACTGTGACAGTGACACAGACTTTTTTTGTCAAATGCCTTTGCAGCTTAGCTGGTCAAGGCTCCTTTTCATCATTCATACTCTGCTCTCTCCACAGTAACTCCTGCTAAGCTTGTGATGCAGACTGAACTTAGCAGATGGGCCAGGTTACATCATGGAAGAGCAGAAACACAAAGCTCCTGAGCTCCAAAGGCTGCTCTGGAGACAGACACGATGTAAGATCCTTGTCAGGATGAGCATAAACCACATCCTCTCAAATTTGTTCTTATTAATAAGAAGTAACAAGACCAGCTGTAATTTATATGTGCTGGTCGGTCGTGATTTTCTTTGTACAAGCAGCCAACATATGCTTTCAGTCTAACATCACCTAGTTCAAAGAAGACAATAAAAAAGGACAAATGTCAAAGGACCATGAACATCAGCTCAGCAAGTGTGTCCTGTCTGCAGCACGCAGTGGCTGTGCCAAGGTTTCAATGACAGCCTCTTGCCACATAGGCAGTGATCTGGAGCTGCAGAGGAGTGGTGTGTGGAAGACAAGATGCTGTAATTTCAGCCAGAGCCTGGAGCAGTTTCTCTCCACTTCCATGATGATAATCACCACTGTGCAGTTCTTAAACTTTAGGCAGTAATAATAAGGCCAAGATCAGTTTCGTGCCAAGATCAGTTTTGTTTGTTTCTAAATGGGAGTTCAAGTCTCCTCACTATTTTCCTTCTGCAAGATCAAGCCTGCTGATTATCTTTCATTTGTCTGGGCTTGGGACTCCAGCCATTCACTTTTTGGTTTCCCAGTGCAAGTTTCTAGTCTGTGATTATTTGTGGCAAGTCTTCCTTCAAAAACATCCACATTTACACATAGTAATAATGTTTGTATTCTTCCACCTCCTCTCTGGGCTTCATTTCAATGCTCAAGTGTTGCTTAAAGCAACAAACAACACGCAGATATGTTAAAAAATCTTGGGTGTTTTGCTCTTCTCCTTTCTCTGTGCTGGTGTTGATTTGCCTTGTGAAAATATTCGCCTCCTGATTTTGTCTTTCAACATGTTTAGCAGTGTCTTCCAAGTTGCCCTGTGTGAAGGTGAAAGGCATAATCTCTGTCTTATTAAAGCTCAGATCTCTCAGAGGGGTCTCTTTCCCTCAGCTGAACTAGTTTATGCTTTCAGAGGCAGGCAGCACCCTGGGGCATAGCAGTGAGGAGAGAGTGAAATTTCAGCATTGATGTATCTAAGTAAGTAAACAAAGCAGTGCCCAAATAACATGTCAGAACTCCATTTTCCTGGGTTTATCTTTGGCTGGACCACTGCAAAGCACTTCTAACTCTGCAGCACAAATTTCAGGCAGTTCAGGAATAGTCCCCAAGCATTTCCAATGGTGCCAGGGCCATCAACGTGAGCAGAGTTTTAGGGGAAAATCTGGATGTTGCATATGCCCACCATGTCAGGCTCAGAAGTCCCACTGAACTAATCCTTCTGAATGTAGTCAGTCATGCCAAAATGCTTTCCAGACAGAGATGAAGAATCAGGAGAGAAATTTTAAATAAAAGCTGTAGCATGCTAAACTACTGCTCTTCAATCTCCACCCCTTTTTGTATACATCCACTTTAAAGTTTTTGTTCCTAAAATGCTTTTGAGTTACCAGAAGCTCCTGTCAGCTGCACAGTCTGATTCTGTATAATAGATACTAAAAGAAAAAAAGCAAACCAGAGTAAAAATATCAACTTTGTTTACAGCAATGACCCTTACACACCTCTTGCACCCGTGTTCCTTATACCTCTTTGTGCCATCCACCTTCTCCTCAAGAAGACAGAATAAGGAAGCACGTCTGTGACTCAGACCGTAAAAGTCAAAACCACGAAACAGCTTTTAAGCAGCGCACTCCTTTTTCCAATCTCAAATGCAAGAAGGTCATTTGCAGTCCTCAGGGTTCCGAGATTATTTATGAAGCAACAGCCACTACACTCATTGTACCTCCTGCTCTCAATGGGACTCATCGTTCAGAGCTGTTGAGCAGTTGGGAACAATTACAGAGGATAAACTGAATGAAATATGTGATGCTGTGAATGTGTCAAGATTTCAACCAGTGGAATTTACATACATGAATAAATATCGAATACTGTTTAGTAATGACACTCCTGCACAGCCTCTGTACTGAGAATCCTGCAATGTAAAAATAATTGCTACCTTTATTATCAGTTACCGGCCCTAACAGCGAGCAAGAAGCAGCTTCAAATCTGCTCAAGATGAAGGGGGAATTAGGAGATGTATCTCCATTAGCTTGTGCAAATTGTAAAAGCTCCCTCTTAGCCTCTTTTTTCAGCAGGGAGAGTAAGTGGACTGTAGTTTTCTCTTTGCCTAAATTTAGCCTATGACGAACAGAAACATAAGCATGTTGTGGATTAAGATAAATTCCCCCAAGATGTTGTTGCAGAAGTATTAGGACCAAAAAAAGGGATTCTAAAAGTCAACTGAGCAAAGCTGTTATTCACAGAAGAGGAGCGATCTCCAGACACACAGTGATTTCACAATCCTGGCTGGGGCCTCAATGTTCAGGGAGGCTCATTTCCACCATGACTCAAGTCCCAAATAACTCTTTTGCTCAGCCAAGCACTGCCTTGGCTTGCTGAACCTGGCTAAGCATCCATCGGGTTACGAACGCAACATCTGAACGGGAATCACCTAGACATGTGCCAGGAAAGGCACCCAAACTTTCCTTTCCCCAAAAAGCATGTGGTTTGTAAGATGGAAAGACTTGTGGGGTCTCAAAAGCTCATAGCTTTTCAAAAGGTAGAATTTTGCCTGCAGCTCCTCATCCAAACTGAAGTGGCAATGGGTTCCTTTTCATTTCAGGCTCCGTCATGGAGACAAATTTCCCGGATTCCTTCCATAACAAAGAGGGAAAGAGATATATAACACAGTATGAATGTGTTCAATGTCCCAGGCCAGAGTGCTTCCCAGCATTGTAAGCTTAGCAATAAGGGAAATAGGAGTAATATGTAGAAGAAAAGGACAAAAATGAATCAGATTTTATGATAAAGATCACATGATCCCAATTCAGGGCAGCATTGCTGTCCAGGGTAAGCTGGAGAACATTCCTGATGTAAAAGCAGCCAGTCAGTAGTGGCCAAGAAAGGACTTAAGCAAAATGCCCAGTGGGCTGAAAATGACTTGAAATCAGTTTCTAAAAGAGGTGTGGCCCTTTAAAAGGCAGAGAAATGCATTTGCTGTTTCTGAGTTCTTGGATAGCACTTGGCCATTTTGGAGGGAACTTTAGCCCAAGTGTAAAGTTAAACACTTGTGTACGAGTTGTCCTGAATGCAGAGCTGTGGGTTTGGTCCAAGGCTCTGCCATGTGTCTCCTGCACAAAGTCCTAATTCATGCTGTTATTAAACTGGGGATTCAGGGTGCTCCATGGGAAATGATTCTGAACTTCTCCCATCCGTCCCATCCATCCCCGCTCCTTCACCTACTGCAGGTTCTTCAGTGCAAGGTTTGTTTCCTATAACGAGCCTCAGCTCTTGCAGGAGCTCTTTGCCCACGAGCCTTTCCCGTTCCTGAGGACAGGAAGGTAAGATAGGTGGATGGAAGCTTTTGTTCTTTCCTGCTTTTCCTCCCTTTCAGATCCCAGTGTCAGACACAAGGCTCTGAAAGCCACATTATGTTCTCTCAATCATCTCTTGCTAACTCATTAATACATCAATTGGTATTGTCTGGTCCTGCTATTAAACGCAATTAATTGCAAGAGCTGATGAAGCAACACATTGGGTTCCCCTCCCCGTGGCTTTGTTGGTGTGTACAGACCTCTCAGGAGCACACCAGCACCAGCTCCGGGCTACACCAGCCTCTGCCGAGGTGTTTCTGCCCTGGCAGCAGCTCTTGTGGAGGCAATAAATGGAAGGATTCCCCCAAAAGCCGACATGACCTCTCCTGGCCTGTGAACTGCAAGGTGAAAAACACCCACATTGCTGCTTTGTCTATCAGATGTGTCACCTGTAGGTTTAAACATGGAAGTACTGGTTTACCTTACCCCACCTCCTATTTGAAGAGGACGACCTCATCAAACCTCTAAACAACAATTTTCTTATGAACCATGTTACCTCTCTGGTTAAAAAAAGTATTTTTTGTCCTTTTTCTTCCCCAAATGAGCATGGAGGTTAAGGAAATTTCTCTTTCCACTGGTGGCTATAATGTATAGATACATATATTTTATAGATGCATACATGTTCTTTGGTGTGCAACCTTCAGCTTCAGCAGGATGGACTTGATTTTTGTGCCAGAGTTGCATGATGGATCAGCAAGAGCTGATGAGGGTCTGGACAGTTTTAAATCCCCCCACTTTGACAAAATCAGGAGCATCAGGAAAAGCACCTATTTGACTCCTGGGCTGGGAATACAAACAGGTCTCAGATAATAATTCAAGTTTCTAAAGGACTTCCTAGCAACCTGCGGGTCTGGGCATTTCTTTCCATTTTAATGAATGTTTGGTTGGGTAGAATCCAAAGGCAATTTACAGAGTGAAACTTCCTGCTTGCCACAAGCTATTGGCATTTTCATGTCCTGTTTATATGTCAGCTGGATACTCAGAAGTATTGTTTAGGTTTTGAGGGAGAGGTGTGCTGTTTTAGAAGCATAGTTTTCACAAAGGAGTGCTCTATGATTTCTGAAAATCACCTCTCTAAGGTGTTTTAATGTGCTCACACACAAATAATGGCATCCAACCCCACCAAAATCACTGCATTTGTAAATCTTGGCCAAGTCTTTTCTTAGCAAATATTTTAGTGCTGTTTTCTTTTCTTTTTCTTTTTTCTTTTCTTCTGCATTCTGACACGTGCAACCACCATCTATGTTAAACTACAGAGACAAAAGATTATACAGGCCACATACTGGATCTTTCACCCTTCATATTTTCTTTCATCCCAGTCTGGTCCAAAACAAGCTTGGAACATGATTAGCATGATGGTGTCTCACCCTGCCTGGAGTCTATTCTGTCAGTATTCTGGCAACAAGCAGAGCTGTCAATCTGGCACTTTACACCAGCTCAGGATTCACTTAAAAATGTATAAACAACAGCAAGATAGAGAAACTTCCTTCAGCATTTATTTACCAGATAGATAGGATGGGAGATGCCCTGTTCATTTCAGTGAGCAATATGCATTTTATGACCTTCTCATGATGGTTTTATGCCTATTATCATCGGTTTGCCTTTTTTATCAAATAAAGAAAAGCTAATGTAAAGAGCTAGCATCCAAATAACATTTAAAACTGAGATAAAGTGACAAAGCTCTGCTGGGCTGACACTATGACTGACATTTTGTCCTTTGTTGGGAGTGGCAAAAGGATAGAAATGCAAGGGGGAAAAAAGGAAATAATTTCCAACCTTCCATTTAATTATGGGAGACTCTGTCAATCAGTGTCACAATTTGTCATTTTAAGGGTAGGCCCCTAAACAGGGCAACAACAGTCCCTCTCTGAGCATCACTTGCTGCTGTTGACAACCTCCACATGCTACGTGGTGTCTGCACAGAAGATTTGGGTCCAGAGGCTCCCTGGGTGGAGGAAATTTTTTTTTTAATCATAGCACAGTGTTACTCTGCAGCTCTGTAGAGTGGAAGAAGTTAACCTCAGTTTGAAACTTCATTTTTATCCCTGGCTTCTTGGACAAGTGGCCATTCCTGCCTTTAAAATGGGTGTGAGGATCCCTGGCTAAGAAAGGGTGAAATAATGATGACACTAGAGATATTGATAACTCTGGAAAAAGTGATATTGATCCATGCGTTTTTCCCTCCTCCCCTGCTTTCATAATTGAACAGTTATGAAATAAAGTGTTCTTTCCCCCTTCTGTACTTGGAACATGGTGATTTATCAACACAGACAGCCTGAGGCCCAGCAGATAAAACGCAAAGCGTGAACTCAAGTAAATAACTGAAGTTCACAGCATGAACTAAATCACGTTTTATTACTTTTAATATTTCAATTGCTTCTTAGCATGAGAAGCAGAGACCAGGATGCATTCAGGAGCTCTAAACCTCCCTCTCCTTTGTACGGCTTTAGCCTTTCTCCTCCTTCTGGGAGCCATCCTTTGCTGCATGGAAAAGCAGAGATCTAAATTCACCCTCCTCAGGAAGCAGCTCTGGGATGTGGCCATTTCAGGATTCCTTGCAGAGCAGCTCATTAGGGAATCTAAGCTGGAAATTTAATCTCCTCAGGCTGCTTCTGTAATGGAGGGAGCCAAGACTCCCTAACGAGGCATTCAGATCTCACACACCCCAAATTTTTCGCCAGCAGGTGCATTTTTCTCTCTGACATTTATGGAGAACATCTAAGGCACTTCAGCCATCCTACCAACAAGCTGACATGCCCAGCAAGATCAAAAATCATCTTTTCTCCTGCCATTCTCCCAGTAGTTTATTAACTATTATCAGCTGTGATTTCCATTTTGAATCTGGCTGACCCTGAAGATTTTCTTAGTGTTTCAATACATTCTTTCCTCTCCAGCAGACCATCTCTAATGTGTTCAATCCTCTTCAATAAATCAGTGTCTCCTGCATGGGTCAATTCGGACTGAAGTCTGCAGCTGCATGCAGGCTGGATGGCAGCAGAACTTCTCACCTGGCTCTTCCATAGTCCCTCCAGAGAAGCGAAACACGTGGGAATTAGAAGCACACTGGATGAAAAATTGTGGGCTGTAGCTCATTAGCAGAGACCATGACTAAATGACTTGCTGCAGGAATTTAGGCACGGAGCAGTTTGCTCACTTTCTACTAATTCTCACTCCTGAATCCTTCACTTTCATGTTCTACCACCATCAAGTCAATTATTCAATCCACAGATAAATAACCACAGGAAATGTTTAATAAACTGGTTTTCAACTTTCAGCGCCAGAAAGAATCACTGCATTAAACTTTATTTGTGATCACTGAACATTTAAACATTTCTACTCCAAAAGTTTCCATTTTTTATGTTTAGGAATTGGTTCAATTCTTATCCCTAGAAAAAGCTGTATTGGGCAAACCAATTACTTAAAATTACTGACTTTTGCACCAACAGGAAAAAAAGGAAGGAGGGGTTACAGCACGATATATTTGGGAAAATCCTCACAAACCAACAACTACAAACTTTAATTCAACTGCTCTCTCAAAAGGCTTTACAATTTCATACACAAATGTATAGGCAGTGTCTACTGAATGAATATGAGGATGATTCTTTTCAAAGAGTTTCCTGGAAAATGCCACCTTTGGTTGAGATTTTTCTTTTCCAGGAATTCTGAGAGTTTACACAAAAGATTCAGTGGAGCTATACACACAGAGAAGTGAACATGTTATTTTCAAACCACTCTGCTGCTACTTTCTCACCATTTTATGCCTTTTACTCAGCCATTCCGATCATCTTTTCATTATCAGACAAATCCTTAAGAATTTCCTCTGGCGACTTATCCGCTGCAACAAGAGAATGTTTTCCTTGAGCAAGGATGAATCAACATTAGGTAAAAGCCTCAGGATTTTACCGAGGCTTTAAAAGGCTGGAAAGTACCAAGCTAAAGCACATGTGTCTTTTCAGCCTCATTCTCCTTTCACCTACCACGCTTAATGCAGTCACCCTCGTTTTACATCCACTGTTCCAAGAAGAAAAGCTTGTAGAGGTGCCAAGTGTTTGTAAATCCAGCTGAAGTCATTAGACTGCAGGATCTCAGCAATTCTGAAGCTCAGAGTGTGTCTTCCTTCCTTTTGCTTCCCTGATTGCCATAAAGGAGATCTTCAGACCTGTAACAGCTGCTGCCTTATGCACATCTCCCAGCACTCAGGCTTGGACCTGGGCACTGCTGCCATCCTAAACCAGGTGTCCTTAAAGCCAGTGCAATTGTTTGGGGTGTGCTCTCACCCACAAACCCTTTGTTTTCATGGGCTTGGACAGCTCATAATGAAAGCCAGGTCAAAATTCTCCAGTGCCATCTGCCAAAAGCAGGTTTCCATGTAGGCTGGTCTTGTGCCTGGTGCCTGTGTCTCAGAGAGGAACAAAGGAGCAGCCCTGGAGCTGCTGGGATTGCAGCAAGGACTGGGGAGAGATGGGTCTTTCCATCCTCTCCTGCCCACTGAATTGCCAGCAACAGAAGAATTCTTCCCTTGGAGGGTTTCTTTCCACTCACATCAGTGACACATTTTTTTTCCCTTCACAAAATCACTCATCTCCCCAGTCCTAACGTGTCTTTTCTTCCCCAGCTCACCTTCCTCTCAGGAGAAAATTATTGCAGTGATGAACAGATTTCCCAAGCAGGGGTATAGCTGAAAAGCAGCATAGAGGCTGAAAAGTTGCATTATGCATTAGGCATTATGATATTTTAACAGGGCTCAGTATCACTTTGCTTCCAATCACCCAGAGATCCAGCTATTCCTCTGCACTGGGAGCACCAGTAAATATTTGATCTGTTCAATCTGTAGTCAGCCAGCCAAACAAGGACTGAGTGTTCCACCAGTCTCCTTATTTTCTTATCCCATGCTCTTTGGAGGGATTCTTAAGTCAACAGACTCTCTCTCCCTCACTCCTTCCCTCCTTCTCTCTCAGATAATGCATCTCAGCCCTGATTTCACTGTTAAACTCCATGGCATGATGGAAAATGCCAGCCACAGATGTTGCCTCCACTTGATTGTATTGCATGCGCATAACAAATTCCTCACCAAAGATTTCCAGGGTTGCATTATAACTTATTCCACAATGTAGGGGAAGAGTTAAAGCAGGGGGATGGGAGCTCAGGAATGCTCAGTCACACGAATACCCCTGTGCACAGACCCCCTGAGCTGTTCCTTAGCATGGAGAAGCGTTTATACCCTAAAGTTGTGGTAGGAGTGGTAATAATTTCCCACAATACAAATTCCCCACAGTACAAATTTAGCAATTCATTCTCCTTTGAGTGGTCAAAAGAAGCTCAGCAACCGTAAGATTTTATAATTAAAGAGCTGGAATAAGTCTTGAGAGAGGTAGGCTGATTTCCCTTCTTCAAACTTGCATATTCTCGAAAAACACTTCACTTCCCCAGACAATGCTGGCTGATGTGACTCGTGATTTTGAATGTTCCTCTTGACATACACAGCTTTTCAGAGATTGCTAAGCACCTGGAAAGTTAAATCCCTGCCTGGCATCTGCAGGCATCCACAAGGGTAAAAATGAAGAAGTTCAAAGCATCTGGCCATTGGAAATGCCACACCAGCACCACGGCAGCTCTGCCCAGCAAAGGATTAAATGTGCCATTGAATTAGGACCCGCAAATCATCCAGGCTCCATGTGTACCCATAAATAAAGTCCCAGCTTCATGTCCTAGGCTGGCCTGCAGTGACCCACATGGCTGCACTGTCCCTGGGGTGTTTTTCGGCTCATGCTCTCTGTCCCTGTCCCTGTCAGGGGTTTGTGCACCTGGCCATGGCAGGAAGCAGTTTGGACGCAGCCACTCTGAGGCTGGAAGGAGAAAAGAGGGAAAAAGGGTTTAGCAATTCAGGTATGAAGTGTGTCACTGCTCCTGGCTTCAGCTGAGGGAGCAGTCCCTTCTTGTTACCAGCTTCAGCCACAGCCACCATCCACGGGCTTGGGCATGGGCTTCTGGAGCCCAGGGAGTCCCAGAGGGCATCCAGAGGTGCTGGATCAGGATGTTCTCTTCAGAATGTTCAAGCATGGCCAAGCAAGAGGTGGTGAGGTCAGAATGGCCAAGGAAGAGGTGGAGAGCTCAAAATGGCCAAGAAAGAGGTGTTGAGGTCAGAAAATACATCTGGGCCCAGATCAAGGATTTTAGGTCTTCACCTTCCTCAGAGGAGACTTTAATGTTCATGTTTCTGCTGTCTCTCTGTTCCCTCTCTATGAAGGAACAAGCCCCAAATAAATAAATGAATAAATGAAAGCAGATTCCTTTTGATACTTTCCATCAGGAGACAAAAAGTTAAAAATCTGGGAGATGTTACACGTACAGACAGCTGGTACATCCTTTTGCTGTCAGCTCTCTCCAGCAATCAATATTATGAAATGTTATGATTATTATCAAATATCATTATGTTAATTTTGAAGCTGTTATGAGTCCCATCTACTGCCGTCATTACACTTTGAATAAATGATCTGAGTTTTAAAAAATAACAAAAAAAAAAAAGAAAAAAAAAGAAAAAAAAAGAAAAAAAAAAGAAAAAAATGTTCAAGACAAAACTCCCTGACTAGCTGTTAACTAGCAAGGAAGAATTAGGTAGGCAGACGGATCCACTCCTTGTGGTGTTCAGCTTGATAAATGGTGGCTTTCCTCCAAATAGAGGCAGAGTTCAGTATTTCACACCATGACAGGTTCTCTCTGTACTTTGTGGATAAGGTTGCTTGGATCAGAACCAAACTTGCAGCTATTCACGGAAGGTGGTAGAGCTTCTAAAGAGGCATGTCTTTATTGTGTGATGGGGCTGCTTGCTGCAGGCAAGCTGAGCCCCAGCCCCATAGTGCCAGGCACTGCATAAACACAGGGAAGAGACAAGGCAGCTAAGGAAAAAAGCTGTATGGAGAAGCTGGAGAAAGGCTGTAGCTGGGTTCTTGCTGCCCAGTACTGTGCTCTGTACCCAGTGAACCAAATGTTTCATCAAAAATCTTCTCAGACTTGTAGCAGGCAAACACAGTCACTGCAAGGCTGGTAAGAACATTCCAGGTTATCTTAACAGCTACAGTTTTTGAGATGAGGAATATCTGACCATGAGAACTTGCAGAGGGAAAGTTTAGGACATCATCAAAAGCAAGAGTTGTTGTCCCAAAGCCGCACTTCTTCACCCTTAGGGATTTGAAGCTTCATGGTGCTGCTTCTGCCACTCTCCAACTCACCTGGATTTCATTTCACACTTGAAGCTCAGCTGTGTTTTGTCAGGACGGTGGTGGAACCCAGGGGCTGCTGATGCTGATTTATGGCTCCGAGGTGCAGAAGCCAGGTGCAGACTGGCCAGGGGCTTCAGGTCTGCTTTTCCCCCAGTCCAGGGCTCCCTGCAGCCGGCTCTCCCCCGGCCATGTGAGGCAGGAATGCCTGCGCAGCCTCCTGGGGATCTGTGCTGCATCCACCTCTCATAAGCTGGATGAATCTTACAGTTTCCTGGTATTTGCATGCCAATGCAGAAAAAACACAGAGGGTTAGGCTGAGATTTGCTGCTGAGAGTTTGGGATTTGCAGGAATGCCAGATTCAGAGACGCTCCAAAGGGCAAACAGAGGGTGAAGGCACAAAGGTTAAACAAGCAAAAATAAAAGCGTTTGCACCAAACCCTGCGAGCAAAAACCACCCAGCTAACTTCAGCTCTGAGGTGCAAGCATGAGGCTTGCTTCCCAGGATTAAAAAATACACACTCTGCTATTTCAGACAGAGAACTAAATAAAGCAACTCCTGCTCTTCTCATCTCACATGCTAACAGAATTAATGGCAGTGGGGTTTTTTGAGCCAATCACTCATTAGCCTCTTTTCCCTGCTCCCTAAACCTCCATAAACACAAGCCGAAATCCTCCCTGAGAGAGATCTCAACTGCAGTCAGGTTTTGCTTCTCTCTGGGCCTGTGTGAGATTATAATGCTTCTCAAGGTGTTCCCTTCCTCATAATGAAGCTCCATCTGTTCTACAGATGGTAAAGATCACAAGAACCAGCACTAAATATCCCTCCCCCACCGAAGAGTTTTTACCTTATGGTAATGTTGCTCTTTGTTTTCCCTGCCTTTCCCAGGAGCACAGGGACACCTCTATTGCCCCAGCCAGGCTCTGTGCTGGTGGCTGCCTCTGCACCAGGAGGGTTTCATAGATTTTGTCCAGGGGAAAGGAAACCTTTTCCACTGAATTTTCAGGAAACTGCACAGTGGCCACCCTTGAATACTTTTCATCTCATCTCCTCTCGACTGCTGCTCGCACCAGCCCCGGCTTTGCCCCCAGCAGACACCTCCCTTTCAAGGGCAAACTGGAATATGTCACAGTAAGGACCTGACAGGTGAGACACAAAGGGAATTCAGAAGGTCAGATCCTCAAGGATGGGAAAGAAATTTATAGGTGTTAACTGCTAGTCTCTGCCCTACGCGTTTCTGCGTGCCTTTGGCTCAGGAAAATAATCTTTCTTTTTGTTTTGTTTTGTTTTTTTTTTTTTTTTGATACCTGAATGAACTTTTCAGGTAGAGAGGCCATCAGGGCAGAGCTCCTGGGTGTGCTGCAGTCTCCAAATTTTGTGAAACACTGCTGGTGTAACACTGCTGAACACCCAGATATTGAAGCAGAGAAAATGGACTCATCCTTGATGATCTTGCCCTCTATACATAATCCAAATAATTAAATTCACTTAGCTAGATAAACAAGTTTTAGTTCTGAAACAGGATAACCACAGTGGATCCTTAGACAATCCTCTAAGGCAGCTGGCAATGGACTAACTTCATTTATGTGGTTTAACATTTCCCTAGCAGAAAATACTACTACTTTTCTCTTCTTGACAGGTAGATAATCCTAAGAGGTTTGACTACCACATTAACATCCAAACCACAAATGATGGGTAATCTGAAAAGCTGGATTTTCTGACACACATGCATCCTTTACATCTGCTTTCTACATCAGAGCTTGAATTAGTTCTAATGTTGTGTTTGTATTAAATATGTGGATTAATGGAGCTCAGCAAGAGTGCTGAATTAGCTCTTCCTGTCTCCAGTGGATTTGGACTGCAGCTCTCCATGCAGAGACAGATGTGCCGCTCGTTATATTTTGTGTTTTGCGCTTGGAAAAACTCTGGCTCAGTACAAAATCAACAGTTGCCTGTTCAAAAGAAGCTATTCCGGACGTCTCCTAGAACTAAGTAAATTTGGAAGTGGCAGGGACAAAGTCCTGCAGGGAAACATTTTGAGACTGTTGGCTCAGACTGTAGCCCACCAAGAGTGCCATTGCTCAGGGAGAACTGACCCCTTCCATGCACAGTAAAAGACCAAAGTCCAGATCTGGGAAGATTTAATGGCTCTGAAGAACCCAAACAATGAAGATATTTTGCTTCAATGTCCTGGCTCTGTCCCAGCTCAGGTAATTATTCCCACTTATCTAAATTTCTTCCTCCGTTTTCCCTGGCATTTAGCAATTTTCTTCCCTTCCTGTCCAAAACAGCAGTTGAACAGCCCAGCTGGCTGCTGGATACTCACTGTCCTTTGAATCATGACTACAAGTCTCCTCTGCACAGTTTGAAAAGCACCTTGGGACCTTAGGAATTGGGCAAAGGAGATAAGCAATGCGAAAGTGACGGGTTTTGTTTCCTTTGTTATTGGTCTTGCAATTGGGAGCACTGGCAGCACAAGATCTCAGAACCTGAGAAGAGGTAAAGCAGCATTTCCCTGAGCACAAAACTCTCTGAAAATAAAGGAAAAATCCCACTGAAGTTTGCTGTAACCAATTTCCCTGGGAAAGACCTTGATGACATAACAGTGTTAGCGAATGTGCTCATGACTGAGGTGATGGTGACACCTCTGGCTACCTGGCCACAGTGTGGAGGTCACAGGGCAGATCTGGGCTTCAACATCACTTAGGAAGAACCTGGAGGTACAGCAACTTCTGAACCCACAGATTGGGGCACCATAGGTCTGGAATTGCACTGGGCTGCAGATGTTGATGCCTGAATCAGGGCCATGGACAAGGTGACAGCAATGCCACCTCCAGCAATGACTGGAGCTGCCTGTAGGCACAGGGACTGAGCTGAAGAGTATCTGCAGATGGAAAGGGAAAACCTGTCTTCCAAGCCTTCTGTGAAACCGAGCCTGCAGCTCCCTGTTCTTCAGGTTACAACAAGTCTGGGGTGACAGCCTCTCCTTTTCCTTCTTTTAAATATAGACGAGCATATAGGAATCACAGGATCAAGCAAGAGGGGCTTTGGCTTTGCAGCCCAACAGTTGGGAGGGACAGATCTGCATTGGAGTGACTCATTCCCTAAAAATATCTGTGTCTCTCCATTGACTGTGCAAGGAGCCCAGGGTGACCAGCTTGATGTAGATGTGCGCTGTGGAGATGTCTGAAATTAGACGAAGTAAATCCCGTCCCCAAAGCCAGCCTGGTAGGAGGTAGTGTGGGATGGTGTAATGCAAGAGTCTACATGTGAGCTGGAAGTCTGCACTCCCACTGCCGGCTCCGGGGATCTGGTTAACGTGGTCGGTGGAGCCTAGGAAGCGATTTGTCTCACTGTAAAGCAGACTCCTACGTCTGGTCAGTGAATCACTCTCTATACACCCACATTTCTGTGAGATGGATCCTATCCCTGAAGTTAGGAGAGATGAATCTCACCCCTAAGTCTTGTTCCTCTTTTTTGTGTCTGCTGCTGAGTTTCCAACGTGCTACAGCACTAAATCTGTTGCTCCAGTTAGGTTTTACTTCACTTTTCCTCCATCTCCAACTGAACCACGATAAAAACATTTTAATGCTTATTTTTCAAATCCAATTTCCAAGCTGAAGTCAAGTTCAAAATCTTCCAACTCTTCCTCAGTTTTGGTGAAGCCTTCAGTATATACACACCTCAGCAGTGCATCAGGACCTTCTTCCTACTCCAATTTCTAAGTTAAGCTTTTAAAACTCTCCATTTTTACAGAGAGCTCAACCTGGCTGGCTCTTCTGGCCTGCAATTGAAATAACACACATCTTTTCACCATTTCTTCTTTCCCATCTGGATACTGTAGAACATTGCAAGGGGAGAGCTTCTCTTAAACAGTTGCATGTCAGGTGCACAAATTACAGAACTAATACAGGCTGTGATTACATTTTGTGTATGGGTTTTCAAGGCATATGATAATGAATATTAATAGAAACTATTTCTGCAGTAAATGATTATTTTCTCAATAGTTGGTGTAAATAAACCCACTTGGATACGAAACAGAGTTTTTGATGTCTATATCAGACAAACGCAGTGATGTATTTCCACAAGAAAAGGCACACCTGCCAGTATACAACAGTAGAAATGTAAATATTTGCAGCTTTTGTCATAATTAAATCCAATCCTCCAGGCCCATCTTGCAGCGTCTGAAGACAGAATTTAGGTTCATTAGCTAACAAAGGAGGAAGTGGCACAAAACCAGGTAGATTGAAGTGAAACTTGAGGAAGCAGCCTGAGAAGGCAGAGTCTGCCTTGGCAACCTCCAGGTGCCTGTAAGGAGATGTCACAGGTGAGTTGGTCACTCAGAAAATCACTCCCTCACAGTCGATGGAGACAAACAAGTACCTAAGGCAGGATTCTCTCATCCATTTTAAGTACCTAATTTAGGATGAAATTAATCATTGGTTCCCTGGACTAGACCTCCACTGACTAGAGAGGGAGCTGAGGGTGACCAGCCAAGATTCAGGCAGTTAGTCTGATGTACACAAGGTATAATAGCCTACTTCATAAACATACTTTTTAGAATAAATGCAAGTTTTGCCAATTTTAAAATAAGGGAAGAGTCATGGCCCCCAAACTGTGCTTATTTATATATTTGAGGCACTGTATCCCAGTCAACTTCATCTTCCACTCCCTTTTATTGCACTCTAGTCAGAGCAGCTGGAGCTGTAGCCTCCTCTGAACTGCTTCACTTAGCAAGTAACTCTTGTGTGAGGATGGAGTTATAGAACTGGAGAATAGCAGAGTGGTTTGGGCTGGAGGGGACATTAAAGATCACCTCGTTCCACCCCCCCTGCCACGGGCAGGGACACCTTCCACTAGCCCAGGTTGCTCAAAGCCCCATCCAGCCTGGCCTTGACAGGTAATGGAGCAACAACATCAACTTTAGGAGGATATCAAGAGAAAAATTCATAAAGGGAAGGGAAGGCAAGACAGAGCAAGGGAGGAAAAGGGAAGAGAAAGGAAATTTGTGTGTAAATGCCAGCGCTTTTCTGCCAAAGTGGAAGTCTTCTTCAGGAAGCAGATGTTATCCCTAAAGAGCTGTGTTTACTGAAACATTAAAAATAAAAAGGAGTTTTGACAGATTGTTTCTGGCCTCCTACTGTTTAGTTGCAGTCAAATCTGTCAATAAGAAGTGGACAGGGGACTTGAGGGAATATCTTCAGACATCTATTCTGAGGAGATCAAAGGGAGCTTCACTGATGAATTTGCTGTCCTACTGACTCATTTTTTTTCAGAATTTCTAGACACATGGAAAGGTGTTAAAAAGATGAAGGGGTAAAAAAAAGAACAACACTCTGCTCTTCAAAAAAATTACAAAACTTAGTCTATCTCATCCTCCAAACCTGGCTTCAATATCTTTTAAAGAGAACAAATATTGAAAGAAATGAAAAAGCTGTAACAGACCTATTAGTTCTTACGCTATCTATACTTGTGGGTTATGGCCTTTTTAAAGCATCTAATCATCCAACTAAGCCACCATGTGCTCTTCTCATGCTCTCAGTGTTGCTTCTTTCCCTTTCCTTCTTTCTCTGCTGCATCTTTCCTGCATTATCTCCTATTAGACCACAATCTCTTCAAGACAGGAATCCTCTCAGAATTTGTATAAGCAGGAGAGACATCTGTCATGGCTGAAGCCCTGAGGTGCTGTCATGGCACACAAGAAGGAGCAAGAGAAAAAGTGGGGTTTAAGAAGAGAAAATAAAAACCAGACAAACCGGGTTCATGAAGTTTTTTGTTTGATTATATTGCTAAAACATCTGACATGCTGCACTTGGATGTTGCACTTTCACTAATTCTCTGTTGCCTGTACCCTTACCTGGCTCAAAGAAATATAGGGGAAAAAAAGCAAAGTAACTCCAGAGTACTCCAAACAGATTCAAGAAGCTCAGCTGAACTTTGCATTAAACCAATTTGTCTTCATGAGCAGAGAAGCAGAGCACCACAATCCCAGTTTAGCACAATGCTTAGACACGTGGTTAGATTTAAGCATGTGAGCAGGATCCTGAAGTTAAAGGGATTAATCAGAGGTTGTGTACACTGGCCAATACAAGGTAAGTCTTGCTTGATATCACTGTAAAGTTTCACAAAGATGAGCCTTTCTGAGGGAAAACGTTTCCATTCTCCATCAGGTTTCTTTTCCTCGAAGTGAAGAGGAAGAACAATCGCTCTTGACTTACTCGGACCCTGAAGTGCCTTTCACAGTCATTATCTCCCTTTTAAGAAGAGCAAATGAGGCAAATAAAAGCAAAGACCAGACCCAGAAAAGACACTGTAATATTAAATGCCTGTCCTAACCCCACTCATGCCAACAAGACTGCTCTGTGCATACTGCTGGGTACGTACCTGGCCCTGGTTCATAGGTCTGAGTACTCCAAATTCGCTTCAACAAGACTCAGATTCTCAAAAATTAGGCAGTGTATAACTATTTTCTCTCAGTGACAGCAATGGGGTTAAGATCTTTAAGAGGAGCCTTCCCTACTTGAAGTGTTGAAATATGAGTTCACATGCCCCAGGTAAATGGCTTGAAATTGGCCACTTTTCAGGAATATAAGTTCCATGAGTCCAAAAAAAATCCATGTTCTGCAGCCTGTTTTGGATACTCGGGAAGGGGTAGGGTGTTTTGGAGCCCTATTCTGCTTTCAGTCCTGATTATGAAGTTGATATTTAATGGTATTTTTTAAAAACACGCAATGACTCCCTGAACACAAACTCAAGCTTCAGTGGCATGATTCTATTTTTCCCACTGAATAGTGCAAAAGAAGGAAAAGGAGAGAAGAAATACAAAAGCAATGAAGTCAAAAGGAAAATTCAGACCCACTTCTCTGCAGTTATGTGGAAGATTTAAGGAATATGTTGCTTTTTTCGGTAGGAGAGGTATTCAGTTAGACATCAGCCCTGGTGTCAGTGAGATACACACGTGGGTCAGTTCTAATGCTGCTTGATTGCCAATACAAAAGATATTATCTCTACTAAAGCATGAACCCAAAGCTCTGATTTTCAGGAAACTGGTAGGCAAAGCTGTGGGAGGATAAAAAAAAAAAAAAATCCCATCTTGTTTGCTAAATCAGTTGGTGGATGTGGCAACGTAGGGACTGAACTCACCGAAAGCCATGCTGGAAATCGTACAGTCACTTTTCCCCAGGCTGAGCACAAGACTGTGTGGTCTGTCCTGTGAAAAGTAGATGAGAAATCCAAAAATAAAACAGCTGACAGTAAGTTGCAAACCATACATATGTAAATCGTCGCTGACCCTGAGAAGAGCTGCCTCCGCAATATGATAAGGTCTGAAACCTGATTGAAATTTTTCATAAAGGGCATTATTTTGGAGGTGATCCTTAAACAAGCAGAGCAGACAGATCATCAGCCTCTTCCCTCAATAGGCAGAAAAATAGGTTACTGGTGAGAGGGACTTTGGCCAAATGAATTTCTTTTGAATTCAGACGCTGAATTTTTTTTTATATCTCGGAGCCCTCTTTAATGACAGCGTAGTTCTAGGGCACAATTATATAATTATTATTGTACTGATAATGCACAGGAATTTCCTTGTGCTATCACCACTGCCATTGCAATCTAGCTGATAAAGGCCTTTCACCATGCAATATTAATAATATCAGAGTATGCTGGATGCTGCATGGCGTCACTGTCCCTTATTGTGTCCTTTTAGCTTCAGTGAGATGATGGAGCAGAATGACAGACACAACCCACCCCCATGACAAATGCATTTAGGCCATAAAAATTTATATTTTACTTTTTAATAAAGAAAAATGAAACAGAAAGACTCGGAGGTTGTTCCCACATTTCTCAGCTACAAGAGCATCTTTCAATTTTTTTCAAGAAGACTGAAGGTTTTATATTAACTGAAAGCCAAAATTATTTCTCTTTTGCTGTGAGCAAGACCAGGAGCTGGAAGGGCTTCCTGTCTGCTCCACATGTGAACAATGCTCTTGTAGCTTGGAGGAGGAAGAGGATAGCTGGGTCTTCAAAGATCCTCTGTTTATGCTGGTGCCTCTGCACTCAACGATGTTCAGATCAGACCCATCTTCCTAAGATGTCTTTCTCCCGACTTCTCTTGCTTCAAATATCAGGGTCACCCACTTCCTTGCTGTTTTCCCAACAACTGCCCATTTGAGAGGCTGCAGATGTTTCAGCAGCAGCATGTTGCCTTGGAAGAAGGATCACAGCAAGCTTCAAGGCTGCCCTTGCTGCGGGTGGGCTGCTCACCATGCTGTGCCAAGTGCCTCTCAACAGCTGTGGATTTTACCTATTTCCATTCAAGTATCCTATATTTGCAGTGGGATGGGCCAGTTTGGATGGGAAAGACTGGCTGAGTGGCAAAGGTCAGTCTGTCACCTCTAATAAGCAAGTCTTAATGCATGCACCTTCATTGTCATCTGGGAGGCCATGGAAAGCCCATTCTTCCCATCCTTCTGTGTGCCCACAATTTTGCCTGTCTCCTAGCCAGCAGCTGGACCTCACCTGCCCAGCCACCATCCCTTCTACTAAATTCTATTTCACCTCTCACCAGTTGCGCCCCAAACTGCCTAAAAATCCCTCCCAAGGAGCCTCACACCCCATCCCCCCAGTCTGGGGCAGATGCAGAAATTTCATCCCTTTCCACCATCAACCTCAACCCCTGTCGATGTTGACTCATTGCTCTGAAGAGAAGGGATATCTTTTACCTGCCTGAGCCATTCTAACTGCTACATCTGGCGTTTTTTTCCATGACCCACCTTAACTATTACCCTCAAAAAACTCCAGTGAGGGAGAAGGTGGAAGATGAAGGCGAGAGAACTACTCTGGGTGAGGAGGAAGAAGGACATCTCCATGTCCTCGCTCACAGCCCTGCTCTGCAAATGCTCTTTTGTGTGAGTTCTCTCTTCCACCCCAGGGTGGTGGGTGTTTCTGCACACTGTCCCTTTGAGTGTTTGTATGTTGTGCTAAGTAAGCCATCTTTCCTAAATTAGGCCTGTAGCTTTTCCCCACCCTGTCTCCAGGTACATCTTCTTCCTTCCCATTTCTTTCTCCCACCTACAAAGAGAGAACATTCCTGATTTAGTAGTCTCCCTGCTTCTGCCTGTGGGAGTGTGTGTAGGGCTCACAAATGGAAAGGACAACTCCAAGGCACAAGTATTCCGCTGTTTTTGGGCCAAGACTGGCAGAGGAGAAGGAAGGAGGGTTGCTTTCAGGTTCAGCTGAGGCCAAGCAGATCTCAATTAATCTCCTGTTCACGACAAGGGCTGCAGCATCTGTTGGATACACAGAGCTTCCCTCGGCTTTCCAGAAAAACAGGCTGTCCTGAGCCCCTTCTGTGCTCTCTCTTAGCTCCAAGCAGCCTCGCTTGCCCTCACAAAGCACAGACCAAGAACCAGTGACCTTATAAATCCCAACCATGCTTGCAATGGTGGGATGTTCCAAAAAGACTCTCTTCAGCGGTGCCTGGCAAGCAAAGAGAGAGCTGGGTGCTGCATCCAGCCACCTGAGTGACCACCCCACATACACCTGCACAGAACTGTGGACCTCTGTTCTCCACCCCATCCTTCAGGAAGCTTAACCCACACATGCAGACCAGGCTCTCACCTGTGTCCATGACCACACACCGCACTGAACTGTTACCTCTGGGTAACTCTCCTCAATGTTTTGGCTACTATTTAACTTCATTTTTTACAAACTCTACAAAAATGTAAAGGAGAAGTCAGACTATGCATTGGTTATGACGTAGAACTTCCTCTGGTAACCCCAGTACCAAGACTTACTGATGCTCTAAAAAATCAGTTCCAGGCACCCTCAGAGTAAGGCCTGCACCTGCCTTCAGACAGGAATTAGGTTCACAGTCTATGAATTTATACAGGCAATGAAAAGAAAAAACTCTAAAATAACCTTCTCTGTAAAAAGACTTGAAGAAATTTCCAATGAAAGCATTTCCAGGTGGAACATAGCTTGGAATCAGTTTTTGTAACAACTAGCACCGAGGTAGTAGACATTTAACACCCACAAGAATTTAAAGGAGTTGTTTTATCTGCTGGAAGAAAACTGTACTATTCCACTAGTGTGATCAAACAGACTGAAATTTATAGGATGAAGGAAGAAAGCTATTTGAATTGGATCAAAATCACCTAAAAGTTCAAAAGGGTTGCACATACAAGACATATAGGAAGAGGACATGCAAAGATCTGAGTTTTGATGATTTGTGTCAAGCGATGTGAGACTGGAATCTTGACATAAGTCCTTTTTTTAAATTCAGCATTTTGTTCACAAGTGTACCTGTAGCTGCTGCCTGTAATCCAGTAATGTATTAAAGTAACATTAGTGTAAGAGGGTTTATAACAAAACACTCAACTATTAAATCTCCATTGTCTGCAGACAAACCTCCAAAATCCTTATCAAATTCAGCGTGTATTATACAGCATATGTAAGAATATTACAGCTTCTTTCACCCTGGCTTCAGGTAACTACCCAGATGTTAAATCTGAGACTCATTTATTTATTACCTCTAGGTAGACATATTAAGCCCATTGCTATTCTCATTAACAATCAGTGGTTTCCCTGTACATTACTTCAACGGCCAACTATTTTTATAATTAGCTGCAAATTTTAGCTCAAAGTAACACTCTCCTGTCTTAAGCTGTTTTAACAAATTTGGGCCCTTGGTCTTGATCCAAGTGAAAATCCAGTGAAATTGGTGGAAAGGCTTGCATGGACTTCAAGGGGTTTTGAAGCAGCTCCTATGAACATGCCATAATTTGTTCTTAGAAATGTGGTTATTTGTAATCTCATCTGTGGATAAGCAATGCTGTTTTAACAGAAGCTAATGCTGCCTATTACTAATCCAAGCCAATGCTTTTCATTAAAATGTTCTGCTTTCCATTTCCTATAACTCTGCAAATTTTTGGCCGTATAAGA
The DNA here is from genome assembly GCA_013397115.1 of Edolisoma coerulescens. NCBI lineage: Eukaryota > Metazoa > Chordata > Aves > Passeriformes > Campephagidae > Edolisoma > Edolisoma coerulescens. The sequence continues at coordinate 1,442,156 of VWZW01001851.1, read as the reverse complement.
GAAGGTTTTCCACATTGAGTGTTTGCCTCAGGTTGATTCTTTTCAATCTACTCAAAAGCAGTCCAGTGTTTTCTAAGAACACTCTTGGGAAAAAAGAATGGGGAAAAGTCCAGCTTACTAATGAAAAATATCACTATCCTTTTTTTTTTTTTTTCCCCAAAACATCCCATCACCTTTTTCCTTAGGATGAGAGACTTGATATTCAGGAGGAAGGGTGTCATTTTTCACAGCATCTTTTACACCCCAAAACTGGCTGTGGTTATTTTGATGTACTATTGTTTCTTCATATGTTGTTCCAATCTCTGTCTAGAGGAGTGTAGATTTTGGGAGAGAAAGAATATTTTTTACTTCACACTTTACTTCATTTAACTGCCACTTTGTATTTTGGTCTAGGTGGATCACAGACCTGGCAAACACTGCGATCCTCATGCCCTGGAGGGACAGCAGAGGCAAGAAAAGCCATCTTCCTAAAGAGCCTGGGAGTCCTCTGAATCCCCTTCCCTTCCCACCACGGGCTGTATGTTTCAAGAACCACTCACTTTCCTACTATTTTGCCAAGTGTTTTTTCTACCAAAACCTGAGGCTGTCATTTCTCTGACTGCACTCATCAGCCAGAAAGCAAAATCTCTAGAGAGATGGATTTGACATCACTAAATAATATATCTAAACTCACATTTTGATAGCAATTTGTTGTTTTCTGGATGTCAGTGGGATACCTTTCTCTATACACTTTCATGGCAACTTGGCTAGGGTTGCCTCTCCTGTATCAGATTTTCACATTAGCTGCCTTGGCCTTGAATATATGTTCTCCTTTACGATATGGCAGCTGGACAGAGAGAAAATTTTAGAAGACAAGCATGCTTAAACACGAGTAGACATATCCATGTTCACCTGAGATGGGCAGGAGGCACAGGGAAAACAAGAAGTGGCCAAAAGATGAGATTTTACCTCTTCTCCTGAGTAAGGCAGAGAAAAACTAGGACCCTGCATAGGACACTATGCCACAGGGCTAAGATGGAGAGGCAGGTCATTATGGGTCTGTGTGGACCCTGGTGTCACTCCAGCTAAAATGAATCCAGTATCTGAATTACCTTGTTGGAAATCCAGTTGTGTATTCATTACACCACAGCCCCAGGAACAGTATTCAAATGCAAAGGATCACAAAGGTCCAGTGGGATTCCTGCAATTCATATTTTCATCCTGCTGGCAAATTACCACTGAAAATCTTGAAGGAGGAGGATCTCTCTGATGCCCTGACCAGCACTCCATCTCCGTAGGCTCCACATCCATTGGTGAGCCCTTGCTGAGCTGACAGTCCAAGTGGCACATTGCATTGCTGCTACTACACCAGTCCATTACTTTGCAAAGCACACAGTGAGTGTACAGCTCTAAATAAAGCCAAACTATTCCCTGCTGCGTGGTGGTGCTGAATATGTCAAAAGCAAAAAAAAAAAAAAAGAAAAAAGGTAAGAGAATTCCACTACAAGTGCAAAAATGTTTACTGTTGCTGCTGTTGCACAGCTCTGCACCCAACGTGAGACAATTCTTCTCTCATTAAGTTGTGATGAATGATAGATATGGCCAGCGGCTAAGACTGGTTCTTAGATTAAGTGTTGTGAGAAATGCCTCTCTACCACCAGGCAGGTGAGATCATTTCTTTTTCCCATTATACCAGTTTCTTCTCTCTGTTCCTGAGTAACACAGCATGATTTGATAGTTTCTGCCTCTAAACTATTGACGTATATTTGCTTTGAGAGGGGCCTCCTAAAGCGTGAAGAATGGGCCAGAGAGCTCCTAACTACTCACAATGAGTGTGGCTGTTAGGCTGGAGCCTTTGTAGTGCTTAACTCTTTGCCAGGTGTCGTAGAATTAGGGGACTCCAACTGGTCTTGTGGGATTTTCTTCAGGAGAAGCGAGAAGGCAGCTTTCCTGCATTCTCATTCCATCAGCTGCAGCCTCTCTCGAGCTCTAGATGTTCTTTGTCTGCCTCTACCTCTTCAGAGCCTGTACTTGCACGTTCCCAGGTGAAAAACCACCTGCAGCAGTACTGCAAAGTGTCCTTCAGAGAGGACAGCAACAGCTTCTTCATTGAAGGAGCCACTCGGGAGGGTTTGGTGGACTGATGCTAAGGGGAACAGGATTTTGTTTCTGGTGCTATTCCCAGTTGATTTTGACCATGAGCAAACTGCTCCTTCCCCGCACTTCTCTCGGTCAATGCCTTGCTCACTGGGGCCCTGTCTCTGCAGATTTCCTCACATATCAAGTTTCCATGTGCAATATTAAGCAGAGCTACATCTTTTTGGAGGATTGAGGCCTGAAGACTGCAAGGGAATGTCTACAATTAATCAGAAGAGGTCTAGGGAGGAAGCCACAGTGCTGATCCCCTAATCACCAGTGCTTGTCCCCTTCCTTGCTGGTGGTGTCCAATCAGACCTTAACAGTTACAAGCATTAAGAATTTTAACTTTTTCATTCTTGGCTGAAATAAAAAAAGGGCAAATCTCCTGTGCACTTTACTAACAAGCAGAACTTTTATTCCTTTATTTATGTTGAGACAAGGAAAGAGAGAGAGTTATGCAAATCCATGTTTGTAAACCTTGGACGCCCGACCTGGACACGTTAGTATGGATGGCTCACGAGTGACAAAACAGAGTTGGAGGTGAAAGGGCAAATTCTAAACCTTACGTTATTTGAAGAAAACAACAATTAAATTAAAAAATACCTTGCAATCCCTTGGAGAGGAATGCGAGTTGCAGAAGTTGGGTCTGGATCTCAAACTCTCCAAGAGTTCCAGGATATTTATTCCTGTCGAGAATTTTGGCTTGGATTGTTGGCGGGAAGAGTCAGCCATGAATTTTGGATCTAAGTTCAGACTATACTATCATAAGTTCCAAAGAACTGGATGTTCTCATCTAGGAATTCATTTTTTTTCTTTAAAAAGTGATTCACTCAGCATGACTAAGGGCATGTCTACATGGATGGACGAACAACTCCTTCCCACTCATCCCACCAGCCAGCTCTTCTCTGGGGGTCATATGTGGCCACCTTGGCATGGTGCTGCATGTGGGTTAGTAAAAGTACTATCAAACAGACAGATGCCTCACAGTAAATACTGTGAAGTGAAGAACAGCATTTGTCTCCTTTTAGATCTGACCTTAATATTCATAAAATAGAGAATTTTCTTTTCAGTATTTAACAACAACAAAAAAAATTAATCTGAAATATATGCGTTTATGCAGACATGTTCTCAGATACATACAAAAAATCCCTTTCGTATACCCTTTGACTCTGATCCTATAAAATTCCTCCTCATTGGAATGGGACTATTCCTACATGTAAGTGCTTTGCTGGGTCAGGGCCACTGCCAGGAGAGTGGAAAGTACTTCCTATATTCTAATTGCACAGCAAAAGGGATTATAATTAATATCTGCATCACATTCCAGCACATTCAACCTGTGGTACTAACAAAGCTGGAGTATAAGTGCCTATATGCTTTTTTTTTTTCAGAGTGCCTTACCTATTAGAAGTTTAGTAAGTCTCTCATTAACACCAGAAAAGTCAGATATAAAGATAGATGGAATGTAAATACAGAAGACAGCACTGCCCATAACTGGAGCTTCACAGTTTCAAACAGAAACATTTAAATTTAAGGGCAGAGGACCCATCACCTAAGAAAAAATAGATCTTGGAAAGAAACACATAAAGCTCTTATCTCCATATCTAATTACAGTGTGCATAGGGTAGACCAGAAGTGGTGACTGAGTGTCCTAAAGTAAACAGCAAAAGTCTCGGTGACTTGAAATAAAGCCATTGCATTCTCCTAGCCAGACATTTCAAAAGTATTTCATTTCCCAAAGCAATACTTGTGAATCCTATCAAAAGACCACATATTAAGGCACAAGCATATAAACCACATTTAGTTATTTACAAAAGGATCTAGATAGCTCAAATCCTGCTTCAAACGAGACCCAAACACTTGAAATTCATCAAAAGTCCCAAACAGGCTGTGTATACACCAAGACTAGCTTGCCCTGGAGCTGTCTAAGGGCACTAAGCCTCAAAGCTTGCTGGCTGCACAGGTGTGGTCACCAACCATCACCAGACATTCTTGATTTAATACATGATGGCTGTCTCTTATTTTGCTAGAGATACAAAGATGTGATCAGGGCTGCAGCAAAGATGATGGTATGGGGTGGTGGATTCTCTCTGTCAGTGTTCATAGTGATAATTTTTCTCACAATTAAATTCTCACTGTCAGTGGGATGTCTTGGACGTTTCCCAAGGACTGGGTAAAGACTGGGGAAAGGAGTGACTGGTGGTCAAGAGAAAAGGCCTGCACTTCTGGTCCCTGCTACAGACCTTTGCCGTGTTCCTCTCTTGATGAGTTAAGGAAAATGACACAGGATTGCCAGGAAGCCGGGCCTGTAGCCCAGCTTTGGTTTGCTCCAGCTCAGAGCCCTTACGGTTAGGCTAAAGTTAGATTTTCCTTCCCCTCTGGCCAGCCCTAGGAGTCTGCCAGTCCTCACTGTTCTGCAGCCCCAGGAGAGCAGTGAAGGCAGAGATTGTCCCAGCACTGTTGGGGGTGGACAAAAGAGGTCCATGCTCCTCCTGCTGAGCACAGCTTAGAGACCAGGGTCTTCCTCCTGGCTGGCTGTGTTACTGGTGGGTAGTGGCACCCAGGGCTTAGGTGACTTAGGAGAGCTGGGCAATATCACCCTCATTCTTCCCCAGGATGAGGCATCTACAATTCCAATGAAACAGCATAATAAACATCAAGGAGTGAAGCTTGGCCAGTGGCTTTCCACCCTCATATCAATGCTCATGGACAGGAGAAGCCCATCTGGTTCACGTGTGCTCTTCATGCAAGAACAGCACAGGGAACAGACGTGGTGTCAGGGCAGAACTGCACACACCAGGGAAGCTGTCATCCCAGATTAGGCTCATCTCTTCTATCACTCAAAATCAGGGAGCAGAGCCCCTGACTCCCAGCTTTTCAGCGCCCCTGAGCACCAGGGGAATTTGGTTTTCCCCTTTAACTCCCAAACAGGGCCATAATGTCTGCCAGGTTGCATGAAAGGACCGAAGTTCTCAGAACTCAGCCTAAAACTGGGCAAGCTCAATGGTAATTATGCATCATCAAGCATCTTCATAGTGAGAGAACACCAGGTCCTAATGGGCTTTTTAGCAAAGAAATTTTATCTGCTAGATTCAGCATGTGGAGGTTCAATTTATTTTGAACAGAAAAATGCCCATGTTCCTTTCCTAAAAGTCAAGTAATGCAAAAAATTAGCAGAATACCAAGAAAAAAAGAAAGATTCTCTACGGATGGTGTTATCCCAGACAAAATGAGATTGTTTTCTGGAAGAGAATACTTAGCTGGATATACCACTAGGATATACCACTGGCATAGTAACGAAGGGATTTTTAGTTTCGTTTTCATGAGCCGTTCTAAAGGTTTTCCAGCCTTAAAAATGATTAAAATTTGTTCTCAGGTTCTACAGCCATTGAAAGTTCAATGGTCTTACTAAAATCAGGCAAATTTTAGTTGATTATGTTTAGATTTTAGGTGTCTGCCAGTGAAAACAAGCATTTGAAAACATTGGTCTTACATAGAGGCAAACCTCAGTGCATTCCTAAATTGGAAGATCATGATTTGTGCTGGGTGGGCAGGTAACACCTTCTAATAATAATTTCCATTCTAAATCGTAGCATATGCAAATATTTCCACATTTCCCGCAGACCAGTATTTAAAAGTTATTTTTGAGTATTTCATTTAAGAAAATACATTCTGAGTTGTTTCAAAACAAAATTGCTATTTATAAATTTATTCGGTTCCTTTTACATTATTTCTTGACAACTCATTAGCTGCCGTGGTTTATACCTGTCATATAATGGGGTCACAGCAGCATTATCAAAGTGTGTATTTTTGTTCTTAGAGCCTGAGAAGCAGTTGTGATTTAATATTGATTGAGGCATCCTATTTAGCAGCCCATCCTCTCAGAGTTGTAATGAAATAGCTTTGTGCTTCGAACAAGGAGAAAAGATGAGATTTCTGTGTACTCTCAGAATAGTGACTGTTTTCAGTTTCTTGGAAGAGATTTCTGAGTGTCACAATAAGTGGTACAGAAAAGGCATGTTTTTCTTAACCAATTGAAGTGCATAAATTGTGCTTCTCTCTTCCGAGTTTTCTGGTGGAGCCGTTCTGTTTTCCCCATTGAATGTGACCAGGACAGTCTAAGCACGGGAGGTGGCTCACCCCAGTGTAAAGAAAGACAAAAAATACTCAGGATATGCCCCTGTGGGTGCCCGGCTCCACGCTGTAGGCATGGCTGGATTTTGCTATGGCTCTGCCCAACAATCTCACCACTGCACTACAGCCAGCCCTGTTTTTACCACTCTGTAGAGAAATCCAGAAAAACACCTATGTGGGGAATTTCTGAAGATTTCTGGACATTCAGATTGTTTAGCTGATGCCCACCCTTCAATTACCAGGTCAAATGATATCCTCATCTCCTTGAATCCTTCCTTTAATTCAAGGTTCACTCCTGTTTCACATGTTTATTATGACTTTATATTTTCGGGAGCGGCAGAATTCCACCATTGAACTGAAATCCATCGAAGTCACTTCTCCTGGGCAATCAATCTGGTTCCTGAAATTGGATCTGGTTTGAAACCTGGACAACCATTTACTTGAGTGGAGATGAGATGCAGAATTTGGGCTTGGCCAACATCAGGGTGATTATTTTCGAGCTGGTTAGCTCTGTCTAAGCTGAGTCCAGCTCTGATCCTCCCAAAGGCTCAGCATCCTGGAGTCCATGATTCTGCTTTGATTCTGCCTTAATTCACGTACATCTTTGAGGAACATTAATTCAAATAATATCATCACTGTTCCCATACTGGCCAAAGATAACGAGTTTGTGGACCCTTAACCTTACCCTGTAGGTTTCCATACTATGCTGTAAGCTGCACACATAACAACATGCACTGTGAACACTAAAAGTATACTGCTATTAAGAAAATACAGCATTTTTCAGGATTCACCCTTCCCCATTTTCCATAAAAATTAAAAAAAAAAAAAAGGAAGCAAAAAGAAAAGGAAAAAAAAAAGAATTGGCAGCAAAATGAAAATCAAGATTAAGCATTTATCTTCAGAATGCATACGGTTTAGGTAGCTCCAATGTGACCTTCTACTCAGGTCTGACCTATGAAGAACACAGCTAAATTATGTATAATGGTTTTGTGATGAAATGCAATGCCAATTATAGGAGGGAGATGAGGCCATAAACATACTGCACATAAAAATCAGAGAAGGAACTTAAATCCCAGTCCCAGAACCAAAAGATTAGTGCTCTAACCACTGACTGTAGTCAAAGCTTCCTTCTGGAAATGAAGGTTACATTTCTTCTTGTATTCCTGCTGTGTGGTCAGGAGAGTAATTTAAATGCTTTCAATAATATGGAGGTTAGAGTTTTCATCCTTTTTCTTTAGGAGGTCGTCTACTTTTAGTGCAATATTTTTCAATCAAAATTCAGGCAATTTACTTGTAAGGCTAAAAATGGATAATGACTTTTCGGTCAATTGCTTTTGACTGTCAATATGAAGCCTGCATTACCATTCCACAATATCATTAAACAATCAATAGCAATTAGTGTCTAGTCAAGCCTGGTGTTTTAATCATTTAAATCAAAATGCCCATAATTGTTATTGTATGTAAATATTTGAAGATGTTTATAGTGGAGATGAATTTTACCCATCTTGCCAAGAGAGCTAGATTTAGAGAGAGCAAAGGCAGGCTTTAAGCCTCATTTCTCCTCTTGCTGAAACTGGGACAAAAAGGATTGGGACCTTTCCATATCTTGAGCCTATCAAGGGCCATATAAGTTTGTTGGTGAGTGACCACAGTGTGCTGGGGCTGTCAGAGCTTTGCTTTGTGCAATTTCACAGAGGCTCAGGAAACCTAGAGACTGCACAGTGCATTCAAGCCATGGGTTGAATTTATTCTCCATATCACAGATTAGCAGAGGCTTTTTGTACTCAGAAGAGCCCCTGGCTCACAGAAGTCATTGTGGATTATTTTGGGCTGAAATATCTCCAGGGCACCACACAAGGAACTGGAACTCAGGGCACTGGACCTGGGGGTACTCGGTATCTCGGCTTACACAGGGGTATTTTCTGTAATCATTCTGCAGAACATGTGATAGGATTTCACATTTAGGGACATTTTGCTGATGGTGCTTTGTGCCTGTAGCAGTGATCCTTAAGCAAATGACAGAGCAGCTCTCCCCACTGCTGGCTTTACCCTGAGTTGTCTCAGCTGAGCACAGGGAGTTACATCCTGGGCTGCTGTAAAACTCCCTGAAATCAGGCAGAGAATGAATTTGTCCTATTGAACAGACCAAGAATCTTTCCAAGTAACAGCATGTGAATTGCTTTTTAATGGGGTGGACTAAAGCCTCACAAACCACAGTCGCAGGGGTCGGCTATGTGTCCCCCAGCCTGCCACATCCGTGTTTATAAATCCACATTTATTTGAACACTTCCAGGAATGGTGACTCTACCACTTCCCTGAGCAGTCTGTTCTAATGCTTTGCAACCTTGCAGCAAAGAAATTTTTTCTTATACCCAATTCAAACCTCCCCTGCACAACTTGAGGCTGTTCTGTCTCATCTTATTGTTTGTTCCTTCAGAGTAGAGACTGATCCCCACCTGGCTACAGCCTCTTTCCAGGTAGTTGTAGAGTGATAAGGTCCCCCCTGAGCCTCCTCCAGGCTAAACAACTCCAGCTCCCTCAGCTGCTTCTCATCAGACTTGTGCTCCAGCCCCTTCCCCAGCTCCATTGCCCTTCTCTGGACTCACTCCGGTGCCTCAATGTCTTTGCTGTCATGAGTGGCCCAAAAATATGAGTAACTTGTTCATCCAGCCTGATCCTCACCCACTCGCCTACACAGAACAGCTCCCAGCGCCTGTAGGAGCGATTTTCCATAGTCAGGCACAATTCAAGCTCCTGGATCCCATTTTGAAACCCATGTGGGAAACAACAGCAGGAGAAGGTGTTTGGAGTTGCATCATTAATAGTTTCAGATGATTAAAATGTCATTGAAAGGATGTTAACGGGACAAAGAGAAGTTTGGAAGAAAGATACACGAGTCATAACGTTCATGATTTGGGTGTAACAGGACACATTAACAACTGCAGCATTCAATTAACAGGGTGATTTATTCAAAGGTTTTTAGGAAACACAGAATGAATGCTGCTGCAAGCTAACATGACCAGTGCAATCATTAGAAGGCCAAAGAGGTAAGTAAGAAAATCAGGAAACAGAACAGAAAACAACACAGGAAAAGCATGGATCATCCTAGCCTATTGCTGGAGCTGCCATGCAGCCAGAGCTGTTCCATGAAGGTGAACCAGGCTGCTACCACAGGCAGCACACTCATTTTCCAGTTAATACAAGGAATAGAGATTAACAGAGAGCTGCAGGAACATTGAAAACAACCCCATGTCATGCAGATCAGTTCAGAATATGTAAATACAGAATCTGTTTTCTTTGGATTCAGGTCCCGGAAGCCTAAATATTTTAAACCTGCTTCTTGGCATTCTAAGCCACCACTGGCAGTTTATTGTTCTGGTAACTAATCCAGGGTTCAGCCAGGGAAAGGCTTGCATGTATGCTTAACAATAGGCTCAGGTAGTCCCAATTAAGTCCATGTGTTCAGGGGGCGAAGTCCTCGCAGGATCAGGGCCTTAGACCTTCTGGACTTTTTGTCTGTGCCACAGCTCTGCCTCAAACAAAGAACAGGAGGTTCTTTGTTCTTACCTGGGTAAATGGTAAGGCAAAGTCCAGAAAATAATTTGCACACATGTCCACAACAGCAAAGTGTTTAACTCCATAGTGGAGCAGAGGAAGAAGGACGTTTTGTGTTTGACATTTCAGTTCAGTGGAGTCTCTGTGGCTCAGATGTTCCTAATGTCACACAGATACTTTCTAGGAGGACTCTCTGTTGCAGTCTGAGTGTCCCACTGTTGGACACAGCATTGTTGGGAGTAATTTAGTCCTGGCTGCCTGAGAAGCCCCATTTTGTTCTTCTGGGATGTCTGAAAAAATTATTCCCTATATAGTATGAATAACCAGTGACTACTTGGAAGCACAAAATTGCTGACCAGAAGGGAATCTCTGCACAATTGGGATTCCCAGTTCTCCCATTACACACAATTTCTCCTGGCTTTGACAACTCATGAACAATCAGATTTTAAATGTTATTTTCTTCAGATTATTTTCTTCTGTAAACCATCAAACTACAGCCTGAAATAGGTTCAGCAGAACCGATGCAAAATATCAAAGCCAGCCTCCTACACCCTCAAAGTGTTAAGAGCAGAGCCTGCCTTCAGAATCTGAGCCAAATTTCCAAAACACCACACCAAAGGAAGATGCAGCTCCAGCATACAATGCCCCAAACAGAGGTTCAGAAAGAAAACCAGAAAAAGCCATTTTACATTTCAATAACAACAGGTTATGTTGTTATTGAACAATTGTAACAATGTTCAAAACACCTCCCAGAAACTTCATATAGGTGCAATTAGGAACTTCATTCCTTGAATATCATAAGTATATTATTCTTGATGCCTAAACTAACAGTAGCATTCATGAGATTCCTGGACCAAAGAGAAAAGAAAACCTGCTTAAAGTGTTCCACCTCCCAGTGTTGCTAATACTTTTGCCACTTTGGTTTTGCTCCTTCCTTCCCCATTCCTCTCGTACTTCTCTGCAGCATGTGCAGTATCTCTTCACCATTTTGGCATCTGGGGGTATCAGAAATGAGCCTGAAAGTCTGTTGAATATCTCTCAGAATTAGTTCCCTAATAGACGTTTCAGCTAAAATTTTTCATCTGGTTCCAGTCAGCATCCAGGTCTTTTAAAAGGCAAGCCAGCAGTACTGGACAATCAGTTCTCAAAGCTAAAGGCTCTCCAATAACATACCAGCAGAGGAAGAATTTTAATAGAACCCACAGGAATTTAGAGACTACATTTTTTTGCTTATCTCCTTTTTTTCCTCTCTCTCTCTATTCTTTTTTTTTTTTTTTTTTGTAAAGACAGGTTTTCCTTTTTGGTGAACTCAAGCAACAGGCAATTTCCATTCATCTCTTGAGTTCAGCTATTCAGACTAATGGCCCAGATGCACATACATTGTTTGATTTTTCAGTGAAGTCACAGCCCAGTTTCAAGGCTGTTCACAGGATTCTAGCAGTGCTAGCACAGTAAATTTTGGGACACCCTACCTTAAAAAGCAGTAGTGCAGCAGGACTGACATGTGCAGCCACAGCCAATTTCCTGGGTCACTCCACTGAAGGGCTTTATCATTCCTACAAGTAAACTGCTCCCATGCAGGGTGTTGTCAGGACCCCTACAGGAGCTGCTTCCACAGAAAACGGGGGGGGGGGGGGGG
>VWZW01001851.1:1154325-1430680 GCA_013397115.1 Edolisoma coerulescens | reverse complement strand
GGGGAGGAGGAGACGGGGGAAAAAAAGGACACAATGAAAGATTTTCAACAATTTTCTAATATAAAACAGCTCTCCAAAACGAGAAAAGTGGCTGTGGGAAGCAGTCAGAAATCTGCTCCTTATCCCATCTCAGCACTGCTAAATGGTGAGAAACTTGGCAGAGGGCCCACACTTTTACTTATCTTCTAAGTCTAAAATCATGCTGCCTTATTCCCCCTTCTTATTTCTGTGCTAGGCGTTGGGCATAGAAGGGAAAACACTGCTTTAGGTTTGAATTCAGCAGCAGAGACTGTGGCATTCGGGTATTTCATTGTATCAAAATGAGCTTTTCTTCCAAGGTGAAGTGTACAATGTAACATTACTTAATTGCCGGCACTGCTTGGTGGATGCTGACATGTATTGTAGAAATGTTAACTGTTTTACATTTCAATGCATTCCCTCTCCCAGCCCTGCTACTCCGCTGCTTTGCTGGGATGAATCTGGCCAGCTGCCAGATAGGAAGCTTATTTTTCGCTGGTGATCATAACTCTGGCTGGTTGTAGCAAATAACGTAGCTGGCGGTGTTAGGAGGTTTGTACAGGAAGCCCTGCTGTGCTGCCTTAATTGGGATCACTCTGCTAGCGATGGAGTAAAAAGGCATTAAGTTAAGATAAATGAACTGCTTATTGGAAACTACGAGCGTCTCTCTGCATCGAGTTCACAGATCGGGAAGGCGAATGCCTCTCCTCTCCCCTTCCTCCCGAGCCCCTCCTTCCATCAGCGCAGCTCCCCGGCCGCGCATTCCTCTCCTCCAGCCTAGCAATGCTGCCTTACAGCCCCGGCCCAGATTACAGGCATTTGTCTGCCCTAAAGACCGGATGGCATCCCGGGGCTGACTCAATTTTCCCTTGTTCTCCGTGCCCTGCAGCCCCGACGGAGTCAAACTGCGGGGACTTTTCTCTGGGCTGGAGTCTCGTACGCATCTGGCCTCTGGTTCCTTTATAACCCTGCTCTCTGGAGGGCCTCCCCACTTCATTGCCTGGGACACAGAACACAAGCCACAGGCCCACGGGAAGAAGGCAATAAACATTTACATTGTGTGGCTCTGGTGGTGCCGTGAGACACAGTGTCAAGCCCGAGGTTCCTGCAGCCAGGACCAAATTTTGCCCCTCTGTTGTGAGGATGCTGACTCCAGAGACATGCAACACACATCCCACAAATCCTTCCTGTTGTCATCCCACTGTCTTCTTAGGTCCAGGCAAATTGAATCCAGGGATTTGTCCAGTTTTCAGGGGAAACTTGGGAAAGACACGTTTACACAATCCTACAGAGACCAAAATTTCACATCAGTGCATTGGTCCAGCAACCAGTGCCCACAAGAGAAGCTGAGAGCTCTGAGAAGGACCAGCTGAGCTGCACTGTGTAAAGAAACAGGCTCTACCTGCAGTAATGCAACGAGTCAATATTTCCAAATGATCAGAATTAGGTTAAAAAAAAAAAAGTGAAGAAGCTTCTAGGTGCTGATTTACCCCAGGGTCATTCAATTCTGTTTAAGCAAGGTCCAACAGGTCCCTCTCACCCTTCTGTCAAGCTGATCTACACCTGCACTTGACAGAATCCACACCACCACAGGAGGTGGCATCAGAAGCCTTGACTCATCACCCATGCAGATCATTGTCTCCCCCTGGAGCTAAGAAAGAAGGAGATTAGGAAATCCTGCTGGCATTATTCTTGATGCCGCACACTGCTTTGTCCTCAGATATGTGCCATTAGGACAAAAGGATAGCAGACCTGACTTAGGTGATTTGGGTCTGATCACAAATTCCTTAGGCTTCTGTAAATTAAACATTTGGGCCAGAGCTTTCTCTTTGGGGTGGTGAAACAAGTTCAAACAACGCAAGGACTTTGTAGGCGCCTCTTGGAGAAGCTGAATTCCCTTTCCTCCTTCACTTGGTTAGATAGGAGGCCCTGAACTTCTTCAAACTCAAATTCTTTCTGAGCTTACAACTAAAACTGTCTGTTAGGTGCATAAACTAGGCCAGCTGAATCACACCTGAAGCAAAATGGATGTAAATCCTCCACTCTGTTTCTCATCGGAATTTGCTCGCCTCTGTAGGAACATCAGCTCCAAAGAAAGGTGCAGCACCAGGAGGCTTCCCTACAAGTGTCCGTGCTTCTTTCACTTCCATGGGACAATCAAACACGCTAGCTCTGCACAGCTAGACCTAGGCAGCAGAGTTCCTCAGCCTGAATCTTCACCCACTTGAATGCAGGAGGAGAGATCCCCATGATTTTCCTAGGACCAAGACTTGGGAAGCAGCTAAAGACTCGGACAACATTTTTGGAGGACAACCTGCGTGCAGCAGAGTGTACAAATTACCCACTGCTGCACCAATAGCTCAGTGCCTCCCAGGCTGGCTCTGCTAGTCATACTTCAAGAGGAAATGAGCTCATTCTTCATGCAAGACAAAGGGCTGACACTATCCTTCAGTTTTAAAAATACTTAGGGGGCAGGCAAGAGAGTGTTTTAAATCACGGTAAGTATCCTCTTTCACCTTTTAAGTGTAATGTTTTGGTTTGTGCTCTATGTTCAAGGAGCATAACTGAAACCTGGGTGATCCAGCCCCCATCCAGCTTCCTCTGCCTTATTTCCTGGAGGCCAGGGGTAGAGGTCACTCCATTCAAAGCCCCCACAACCATAAACTGGTGTTTCATTCACGTTATTGTCCTTTGAGACTTGATGGCAATTCAGCAATAGCTCCACGTTCCAGAGCACATCGTCGATGTCCCCCTTGCTCACAGGTTTTGGATGTAATATCAGGTTTGACCCCATCATAGCTGAGAAGTCTGCCAGGCTTTGGTCAAGTCATGTTGATCCATAAACATCGTGTAGAGTTGCCCATGGGCTCACCCCACCTCAGGCTACGTCTGAAAACTCTTAAAGGAGGAATTCCCTGGTTTTGGCCACGCTGAGCCAAGGATTTATGCTGGTGAAATGAAGTCTTGCAAAAACAGGGTCTTAAGAAGAGACAAAAAGACAAGCTGCTTGCACTTAGGGCTCTTTAAGTCAATGTGGATATCTGTTCATTGCCCCCACTGCATTTAGAGAAACAGGATTTTGTTGACATTCTTTGGTGAATAGATGAAATCGTATCAGTTTGGTACCTGGCCAACCTCTCTGCTTCCTCACCCTAAATAAAACAACCTTACAAAGCCCAAATACTGACCTGCCATGAGGGCAGCAGTTGTATTTCCTTCTTTTAGTTGGTTTTTGCACTTGGACATGATGGCAGAGAATGAGATTGTGAGAGAAGATTTTTCTCCTCTTTTTTCCCTGAAGAAATCAGTGCCTGTATCCACAGTGGGTTTGGGTGGGCTGTCTGCCCTTTAGCACCCACATCAGGGACCAGGCACCCTCTAGTGCCACTGCCCTGGGTTGGGAATCATGGTGCCATGGTAGGAAAAAGCTGAACTCCATCCTCTGACCCATGGGAGAGACCTGGAGCACCTGGGAGATGGCCCCAGTCACATCCACCTCCTGCAAGGAGTGATGAAGAGCTGGAAGGAGCCGTGGTGGTGCTGCCATGAGCAGCAGAGCAGGGAAGAGGCGGGCAGGGAAGAAGACCTGCATGTCACCACCGCCTTCTTCCACTCGGATGACATGGTGACAAACTGCGTGGTGACATTCCCGTGCACTGTCTTGACAACCCATCAGCAAGCTGCAAACAGCAAAGTGTGGCATGACAAGGGGCCTGGCACAAGGGCTTAGGCAGAAGTGCAGGTAGGCTGGAGGAAAGCCAGCAGTTCACACGTAAACATGACAAGGGTGTTATGTCCGCAAGGCTCAGAGGTCTCCATTTTGACCAAGTAAGAGATACCAATTGTTTTTCGTTTTCAAGGACAGTAATGTCACAGCAATATTTATCCAGGATACCTCAGTGTCTGTGAGTGAACCCTGACCCATTCACACAACCCCTCAGCCCTCCCCTGTTTGCCCCCGACATCCCTCAGCCCTGTGCGTGGCACGGTGCCCTCCTATGTGTGATCCCATAGATCCCACCATGGTCTGCATCCCTCACATTCCCCCAAAAGCCCACCCACCCATACACCCAACAGTGTAACACCACAGCCCTCCTCCTCCCCAAGCCACATACTGCTCCATAAACCTCATCCACCAGGCCTGGACTGGGATTCACCAGGAGAGAGGGATGCTCAGCAGCTTCCCATGGGTACCTCCAAGCTGCCTCTGCTTGGTCTCATCCTACCACGGCTTCTAATCCCTGCCACTCAGCTGGGACCAAGCTGACTGGCACAGTCACCCCAGGTATGGTGTTTCTTGGAGGCATCATATTGTAGATTCATGCCAGGAGTTTAGGAACCTACTTCCATCAGCAGGGAGCTACAATGGTGCTTCAGGGAAGACATACTTTGAGTTTATGGGGATCTAGAGACACTGAAATTTCCCCAACAAGGAGAAGTAACAGACAGAGAGGAAGACTTAGGAAAGAGATTTTTTGCACTGAATCCCATGTACTTCAGACATGGGAATGGAGTACTTGTGACCTTCTCACAAGCCACAATTCCATGTCATACAGCTCATGAACACAAGGTTCCTTGGCATTAATGGGGACTGACATTCATTTCTGGTCCATGAAACAAGTCTGAAAGATTGATTCAGACCTTGGAAAAGTTTTCTAATTCCTGCTTCAAAACACTGAATAAAAAGCACCTGCCCTGCCCAAAACACTTCACCCCATGTTGCCAGTAAATCCTTCCAGAGCAGACGTCAGCTCCAGCCTGCGTCTCTGTGTGATTTCCTCCTCTCTACACAGTACTGCTCCAGAGATGCTTCTGTGGAGCTGCTTTCCTAGTGCCCCTCCATCGAGATTTGATCGGGTTCTTTATCGAGCTTTGTACAGTGTTTGTTATTTAAGGAATTCACAAGATAGAGGTGAACACTTCCAGCCTAGCTGTGCTTTGAGTTACCAGGACAATCATTTAACATGTCTGAGGCTCCATGGGGTTACTTGCCAATTTAAAGGGTTCCAGCAGGCTCCTGTTAGCCTCCCTGTATATTAAAGTGAAGTAATTTTTATCCTTAGTTCCTAAATTTCCACAGAAGTTCTTCAGTCATGCCCAGAGCCAGGCAACCTGCTGGCTGTGAGCAGTCTCAGAAAGTCAGCTTCTTTTCCTGTTTGTGACTTTGCTGCTAATAGATGCTGATCTTTCCCAAACCTGCACGTACTCACACTTAATTAGCTCAACTGGTTTATACAAACCTATGCTGACATCAGGATTGCTCACACCCTGATCACCACAGCCATGAACAAAAGGATCCTGGCTCCTCATCTGCTCTTCATGCTGCTGGGACCATGCACCTCATCCCACCCTTTAACTGCACAAACTGAGAGTCACACAATTGTAGAGTGGTTTGGGTTGGAAGAGACCTCAAAGACCACTCAGTTTCAACCCCCCTGCCATGGTCAGGGACACCTTCCACTAGACCAGGTTGCTCTGAGCAATCCAAACCCAAAGCCACTGCTGTCATGTGCTGACAGCAATGGCTCCCATGTCTTTTATATGGGTTTTTTTTTTTTGAGAGCCCTCCATATCCCCCCTGAATTTCAACTTAAAATTATATGGTGAAGACATTCCATGGATTGCCACCCAAACTAGGCTATTTTTTGCTGCTGCTCTTTTTACCTGTGGAGCCCCAGGGATGTGGGATTTCACATGGACCACACACAGGTATCCCTCAGTCCCATAAGAGGATTTTCTTGCACATACCTTTACATGACTGCTATGATCCAGCAAGGATGGGGAGACACCTAAATTTTGCCCACACAAGGGCTCATGTCTGCTCACATGATGGAGGAAATAGAAGGTCAGGAAGGGAGCACAGGCACTGCTCAAGTCCATTTGGGGCCAACCCCAGAAGTTGGGCTTCAGTGGTCTATTCAGTTTCTTTCTATTTTTTCAAGTGAACCAATTTACCTACATATTTCAATAGCTTCATTTCTCAATCCATTCTAAGCAACATCCATGACAGCAGTGAAGACAGGCTGAGGAAATATCCAACATAACTGTCACCAAGGTGACAGTTTCCTCCATGCAGTGACAGGCAGGCGTCCTGTACGTGCCGAGAGGCGGGAGCAGAGCTGCTACACAGCCGGACATAGGAGTGTACACAGGTACTGCATGGTGAGGGTGGGCTGCACTTTGGCCACTCTTGGGTGGTTCTCCAGCATTTTTGGGATCTCACGTGGTAGACTTCCAGAGTCACCCACACAGTCCACAGCTTTCCCAAGGAATAAGAGTTTATGGGAGAAGGGAAAGGGAAATGAGCTGTCCAAGCTCGCCTGTGGGCCATGGCATGAGCAATGCCTAGCCCTGGAAAAAACACAAATCCTGGAGCATCAGGGGTTTTGTGTGAGTGATGGGATGGCAGTCTCATGGATACCTCCAGCCCTGCCTTTCTGCACATCCAGCTGCAATCAGTATGTCACAAGAATCCATAGACAGTCAAAAAAATTACAAAAACACGGCGTGGGTTTTTTTCCTTTCTATGAGCCACCTGCTCCCAGTCAATGTGGAGCACAACCCTTTGTGTAGAAAATCCAATAAACAAAACTGTAAAGCATCTGTCCTGCAACTGGATCCCAGCCCATGGCAAAGAGTGAATCTGAGCCATGGCAAACAGCTGGGAATAGCATTTAATTCTTGCACCGTGCCTCACAGCCTACACAGCTTCCAATCAAAACCAAAAAAGATGGGGGGAAAGAGAAAGGTAAAGGAATTCTGCATCATGAGAGGCTCAGGAAGTAAAAGGAGGAAATGGAGTTTGCCATAGTTTTATCATGACCACACACTACAGGTGAGCAGCCCAGCTCTGCTCTGATTAAATTAAAATGCAAAATTTCTGAGGGGTTTTATGCGATTAGGAGAAAAAAACTCCATAGGTCAACTTCACCTACATGATAAAGCATCATCCTCAGTGGACAGAAAGCCCTGACTTAGTCTTTCAATCAGAAGAGTTCTAAGTCCTGGTAGGCCAGGAGCTAAGCTTACAGCATTCAGGGCTAGATTTAGGGAGTTGCCATGTCAACACACCTCCACCGTTAGCAAGAACACCTCAGAGACTGGGATGTGAACTAGAAGCCCTATTTTTAAGTCTCCATATTCAAATTCAGCACAACACAAACCTCAGACTAAATTTCCCCTGAAACTGGAGAAATGCTCTCCTCTCCACCCAAGGTGAAATTTGTTCCACAGCCCCATGACCACCTTGGGCCAATAAAGTAAAAAAAATGTCCTTTCTGCTGAGCAGTAGCTGGAACATCCTTCTTCCTTAGAAGAATATCAGCCCATGGAAAAGTAAATTCACTCAGATATAACATTTCCAAGGGGGCGATTCTTCTCTCTCACTCTCAAAATGGGGGAAAGCTCTTTGCCAGTACGTAATTTCTTTCCTAATCACATTGCAGTGTCACATACCAGTGAGCTAAGGGCTCCCACAGCAGCGTTATTCTCCAGCATATGTGACTTTGTATAACATGTGCTTCGCTCGGCAGTCATCAGCAACAGAGAGCAGGAGCATACTTCTTCCTCTATGACATTATTAGGCATTAAGAGCACTACATAGCAGTGCATTTCAGCTTCTTTATTTTCTCCCAGTAAAAGCAGCTTGGCCACCTGGTGTGCTGCACACACAGTTAAATTCCAAATGTAATGTATTTTGTAGCGAAAGAGATTAGAAAGCTGCTGTAATGAATCTCATTACCAGTGTCTTTATATCCTCATCTAGTTGGAAGCAGAGATCATCCAGACCTAGGTACTGTACATATTTAAAAGAATATCATCTACCTCTCAACCCTGTCATTACAAGACAAATTGTTGCCTTTGGCCTGATGTTCCAGCCATGTTTTTCTCAGTCTTAAAACGTGCTAGCAGCCAGATTTTCTTGACAACTGAAGGCCATATTTCTAAGTGCTCAGCACCCACAACTGGGCTAGACTGTTTTACAAGTGTTTGATTCCCATTTAGACACCTAAAATAAGAGCCAGATTTTCGGATATGCTTAAAAGCCTCCAAGATCTTCCAAAAATCTGGACCTAGAGTTACTCCAATAACTTGCCAAATTAGTGGAAATTAAAGTAGACAGCATCTCATCATGTTACTCTCTGCAATGATAAACAAGCAAATTTACTGTTGTATCCATGTCAAAGCCCCATCCCCCTTTTAAAGGCAGTTATTTGTCAGTCTATTCGAACACAGGACAACATTTACAACTGTGATTTCTGTGTTTAAAAAAAAAATCCAGATTTTTATATCACTCTTCATATGTTCTCAGAAGAAGAGAAAGATATCATTTAAGCTATATTTGGTCCACATTTCCAAGGCAGTTCATGTATAGGCAGAATGACATGGCTAGGAAACTTCAACCCAGAAAAAGAACATTGGGAACATAACTGAAGCTGGCGGGTTAGAGGGCAGAGTCCTTTGCATCTTTGAAAGCTGAATGCACACATCCTCCCCTGGACCACACCTGGGTTATGGCAGACAGGCCTCTCTTCCTGACTTTCAAGTGTATGACTGGTCAAATATGTGTAATTACATCACTTTTCCACGCTGTAAGTGCTTCATAAGAAGCACTTACAGTGTGAAACTGAAATGAAAGCATGCAACCAAAATGAAAGGACCGCCCCTCCCTTTCCATCCCATCACTGTATTCTTCCCTGACCTCGTACTTCAAGAATAGATGTGGGCCAAAACTGGTTATCCTCTCTCAGAAATGTTTCCAAAATTCCAAGAATTTTCATATGAGCCTGACAGAAAGCCTCTAGACTGAAAAGTATGGAGAGATTCAATCACCAAGGAGTGGTTGTGCAGGAAAATTCTTTAACCAGTTCCAGCCAGAGTGGGGATTGCTCTGAGCTAAGCCTCAAACTCTGCCAGAGCTGCTCCTCTTCTGCACAAGTAACTTAATGTTTATTAGGCAAGCAAACAAGATTTACTAGCCATCATCTGTGTGGTTGTAATAAACAGAACATTTCAGTTTCAGTGAGACACATTCCCTTCTACTCCTTCCTTGGATGAACCTTCAAATTTGCTGATTTATAAGCATTGAGATTTCAGATCAGCCAACTTCTGACTCGTGCTTCTATTTATCTATTTATTTACATAAACTTGTCTGATATGACTGTTCTTGCATGTGCTGCACCGCATCTCAATACAGATTAACTCCTTCATCTATTCCAAACACTTCAGTGCAAATACACAAATTACAGAAGAACATTTGAACTTATCCACAGAGGATCTTCTGACTGGATGGGAACACATTGCAAGTATCCTTTGTAAGCAAGTTTTGCCTGTTCTAGAGGTAAGTAATATATTTCAGTGTGAAAATACAGCAGATTGGGATGATAAAACTTGTCCTATGATCAAAACTCTGGAAAAAGACCTGGGTTTAGTTCCCTGATCTGATGATAGAGATTTTCTGTATGACCTTGGGCAAATTATTTAATGTTAGTTCCTCTGATGAAGATAAAGTCACCTCTTTCCTCCCACTCTGTCTGATTGTATGGTGTGGTCTCTTCCTATTTGTTACCACGCCAAAAAATTAAATTTAGGACTTCTGCTCCCCAGTATTTAATAATTAAAGTATTTTAAGGAGAGCAGAGAAAAGGAGCCAGCCAAATGTGCATGGACCACTAAGAAAATCTCAGTCATTTCAGGTGACAGATTCAGTGCCAAATAGTAACAATACTCACATACATATTCTAAAGAGAGCTTTCAGGTTTCCTCAATAGCCTGTTCCACCAACGCTGGCTCTGGAGCACCACCCTGCAAACCCTGAGGGCAAAGATATGCTTTGCAGATAGTTTAGAGACTAGCAAATAGGGAGGAGATCTGCTGGAAGATGCAAGGAAAAAGCCAGGCCAGCGAAAATGCCATCATTTACAGATAAACACAGAGTGCATTTTATTTTTGGATCCACGAGGTTTGGTAGGCACAACAAGTTACCCGTCCCTGCTGTTATCCTTCATCTCTTGCTCCAGTCTATCAGCACTGTAAGTCATCGTATCTGGATGCGAAGCACTCCCCATCTGAATGGGCCATTCATCTTCTGACACCGCGCGGGCAGAGCATGTGAAATGTCGAGAGATTACACACTGCTGGAGTGAGAGATTCCTTGATGCAATTAAAGCGTGGAGAACACATAAATCCCAGATTTAAATGACTCCATCCAAAGAACCACCACACTCGGCCCCCTCCACCAACAGGGTGGGCTCAGCACCCCTGAAACCAGCCCAGAATCCGCTGGAGAAGCTGGTGTTTGGACCATGGAGATGGAGGTTTCCAGGGTGCAGCCTTTCTTAACGGGCTGTGGTTGAGGAGACATTGATGGGTTGCTCTGACAGGTGAGGCAGACCTGGTGAAATGGCCCCGGGAAGCAGAGTGAGGAGCAGAGGCGAGATGAAACAGCAGTATCTGAATAAAACCGATGTCAGGGAGGCGGTCATGCTGATATAATATCAGCAATGAGAGGGAGAATGTAAGAAAAAGTACATGGTAAATTAAGCACCAAGGCTGTTAAAGGTCCAGTTATTTTCCAGCTAGTTGCCTTCTGATTGTTCGTTAAAGTACAATATCCAGCCCTGAAAAACAGCCGGTGGAAGTTCACTCATTTTTCCTGTTGGCAAGTGGTCACAGGATCTGGAGACACCCTGGCTCCCCGGATCTCGACTCACTGCAGTGGTGCCTTGGCCATTAATATTCATACAGAAGCTAATGGTGCAGAATTGGGTGTTTGCATTTGTCCTTCCTGGTGTTTCCTACACTTGAATGTGGGCAGCACTCCCATTTTTCACGGGACAGGCACATAACTTGGTACTGTGCTCAAGCCCTCCCAGAGACAAGATGAGAACTCCTATTTTCCATTAAAAAAACAAACCAAATAAAAACATGCATTCCTCAGAGCTGAGGACCGAAGCATGACCTCCACGTCAAAAACACTAGAGGACAAGGGAGAAGAATTGATTTCTGTTTGGTAGAAATCTTATGATTTTTAAGCCAGACTCCTGATCGTGGCAGTGCTGAGCGTGATGTTTTTAGCAGTTTCTGAGTCATCAATCCTGGCTCTCCCAGCAGGAGAGGAAAGGAGATGCACAAGCAGCAGTGTCCTAAAACACCACGTTTTCAGAAAAATGAAAGCAAAAAGAGAGTCTGTGGTGGCTTAGGAGAATTCTCATAAAAGCAGCCATCTCTTCCTCAGTCCTTAACCGCCCCCAGTGCCCGTGGAGGCAGCCTCGGCCGCAGCCCCAGGATTAGCAGGGCATTGACTCCCCAGCACTTCCCTGCCATGGGCCTGCAGGCAGGGAGATGTCCACTGCAGCAGGCTCAGCAGGGCACTGCCGGCTCCATCCTGCTGCCCACATCTGGAACCAGGGACGGCCACTCAAAACCCTGCCAGGCTGGCTGTGACCCGGGACGGCTAAAATCCCTGACTCCCCTCCCAACCCCACCACCAGTAAACTTGTGATCATGCCAAACCTGACTCTCCCAACATGCCAAACTCCTGCGACTCCCGCCTTGCTCTGCAGGAGCTGTCAGCAGCTACACCCGCTGTGCAAAGGGTGCAGAGGCTTCACCGCTGCACGCCCAGAGAGGAGCTGAGGGTGCAGGATGCTCCCCACGCAGGCGGGGTCTCTATCAGCATCCACAGCTGGGCTCTCTCCTGGAAAGGACCTGCCGTGGCTGCCGACATGAGCCTGCCCCTTTCGTGCCGCCACTGAAGGGCTGTGACATCCTCCCCCAGCCCCGTTCCCTGCCACAGGGACGGAGCGAAAGCAGCACCGTGGCTGAGCGCTGGTCCCAAACGCGCGGCTCCCGCCGCGTGGGCCCGGCGAGACGAGCTCGCCGCCTCCCAGAGCGCCGGCGGGCGGCACTTCCCGCTCCCTGCAGATATCGCTCCATCTCCGAGGACGGTGAGGGGGAGAAACAAGCAGCTAGAGACGCAGGCTGGCTGAAGGTACGCTGCCAGCGCCCCGTGCTAGCCTTGAAATGCGGGGCACCGCCGTCCTCGTTCGTGCCTGGCAGCGAATCTCTGCCGCGTTTGCCCCTGCTCGTCGCGCTCGCAGGGGGAATTTTGGGGCAGGGACCTGCTCCCGGGTTGGCGTTGATTCATCTGCCGCGCAGCGTCGCGGGGCTGCGGTAGCTGGCAGGAAGCTCCCACACTGATTTTGTCAAGAGCGCCGGGCAATAATGGAGCGACACCTCGCCATGTTTGCAAACAAACACTGCCTCCTTTCCTGTTTAACACCATCTGCCACCCAACCCAATTTCCCTGCCCCCACCCCTTCCCAAAAATGACAGCCAGAGACAACTCCAAAAAGCAGCTGCTAAGCCAAACCGTGCTCTTTTGTGCTCAGTTTTGAGAGGTGCTGGCAAGGAGTCTGCGGTCCCACGCACGGCACACACCTCGCTGCACGCTCACGGCGGAGCAGCCGACTGGGATGGGGATTTATTTACTTCTTTTCTGCAGACACAAACTAGTTCAGTGTGGGTTTGCTTTTCGGCTCTTCCACTGCATGGCCTTCCTGATCTCTCTGCTCTATGGTAGGAGCTGGTGTGGACATGGGGATGGAAGGAAGAAGACACTACACTCCTCATCTCCATCGGCAGATTAGCTCAGCTTTTGCCTTTACGGGTCCTTGTATCCTTCTCTAAGAGCACTTTTAGGCTCCAAACCTGGGCTGATCGGGTTAAGGCACGTATCTGGCACCCACGCAATCGCAAACATTTCCCCAGGGCTGCTGCACCGACTGATGTGCCTCCAGGGAGCAGATAAAAGTCTTCCAGACTAGCCCAGCTTTTCTCATGTGCTCTCCTTGGAACAAAGAAAGGGGAGTAAAAGGAAATAACTTCATATAACCAAGGAACAAGTTTACCCAAAAAGGAACAGGCTCCTCAGGGCTTCAATGAAGGCGGGGGAAAAAAATGATTCCTTGAGCAAAGAGACTGTTTGGTTGAAGAAAACCAAACACTGCTCACAGCACTGCAGGTGGGAACCTGCTGCCTTATTTATCACAGAGCTGCAGAAAAGAGACAATGAGGGCGTTGCATTCCATAATACCCTGGTTAAGATATTAATGCTCCTGGGACATCTATCCCTCCATGACATTAACAACCAGGAGGATTAACTAGAGTTCATATGCATTGCATTAAAAATCAGAGGCCCTTTCATGTCACTTGTTTCACACCTGTTCCCCATGGCACCCATGTCCTCTCCTTCACAAGGCAGAGGTGTCCCCCTTTAAAAGCCAAGGAATTGAGAAGGTTCCTTCACCCTGGGCCCAAGTGATGCACACGTATCTCATGGCCTCAGTTCCTTCATGCGAGAGGGGCCAAAGCTGCAATATTCAAACATTACCTGGTTACACTATTGTGATATGGTCTTAAGCCTCAGACACCACTTGGAATCAGAATCATCAAATGGTTTGGGTTGGAAGGGACTTTAAAGATCATCTCGTTCCAACCCCCTGCTATGGGCAGGGACACCTTCCACTACACCAGGTTGCTCCAAGCCCCACCCAACCTGGCCTTGCTGAGAAAGTCTTCAGTATGTCCTCAATCATTACTTTTCAACCTCCACGATCCCTAGGGGTTGTTTCTGTATAGCTGCAACTGGTTTACTGTCTCTGAAGTAGCAGTGGAGACCACTGAGGTCACCATGAACATCCTTGTTCTGCGGGTGTGTGTGTCCCACAGCACAAATTTTTAAATCAGAAGAGATCAATCCTACACGTTGAGCACCCCAGAGATGCTGGGGAGGGGCAGGAGGAGAGGGTTCCTTGCAAAAAACCGTGCTGATGGACTTCTCAATTCCTCACCACCTTTGAAAATATTTTAGACAAAATACTCAATGCGTTTCATACAATTCTTGGTCTCTGAGTGTAAAACAGAGTGCACTGTGCGCAGAGCATGTGATGTGTCCAAGCTACCCCTTCTCTGGGCTGGGGTAGGAGATGTCCTCTCTTTTTTGAGTGACTCCATCTCTGCAGTACCAGTTGTGGGTAGAGGGAGAATGTCTACATCAGCCTTCACCTTACAGACTATTTCCTTTTTTGGGTGCACTGGCCAGCCTGCCTTTTTTCCATGGAAGAACCCTTTCAGTAGGCTATGATCTGCCAGAAAAATGAAGTACTTCCCATCTAGACAGTGATGAAGATGTTTTATTCCCAGCACAACAACTTAGCTTTCTTTTAGCAGCTAATCTGGTCTTTTCTGCCCTAGTCACTGACCTGAAGATGAAGCCATCTGTCCACCCTCCAGTAGCCTTCACATTATGTACCAAAATATCACAGGATGTGGCACTGATGATCTTTAAGATGGTCGAAATGGAAAGCACTTGCCATGACCTCAAGGCTTTTTAGATTTCTCATGATCCTCTCTTCCTCTCTGACTTTTCCTGCTGGTACCAAGTCACCTCAGGTTTTCATGTGATGACTCTGAAGGAATTTAAATATTTGAAAGCAACTATCATAATCATTTTTTAAACTATGTTTCATAAGTTAGTTGCCTCTGAGGTGGCTGACCTATATAAAGGCCACAAGTGAACAGCCATAAGGTAAATCCTCTCCCTGCCCACCAGGTACTCCAGGTACTACACTTTGGATCTCACAACACTTCTGGTTTTACAAGAGAACAGACACTTGGTTATGAAGTCATGCTGCCCCCAGTTACTGAAATAACTTCTCTTGCACTTGAGGACACCACCTATCCTTGCTGTGAAGCACAGGCTCCCTTTCAGTGAAGTTTCTTTTGCTCTTTGATGCTCTCTGAGGCTTCTCATTGCTGTTCTGTTCTCCTGGTAATCAGATCCTCACTGTGTATCTATCCCTGTCTGCAGAGGTTGCTGCTGTGCGCCCACTCCACTGAGCTTCCCATCCCCTTGCCCTGCCCTGACAGCCCGTGTCCGAGGGATGGGATGCTTGTTTCCTCCAGAGACCTGATTTCACGTGGCTTCATGCTCACTTGCTGCAGAGGAAACTTTTTTTTCCCCTGATTCAAGCACAGGGACTCAAAGTGCAATCCAGGCAGATAAGAACAGCTGTGAATGATGCCCTCCTTCACCACCCCTCCTCAATCCTCCCTCCAAGGGCATGGGGAGCTAACCCTACCAGCAGCTATTTCAGCATGAGCCCATCCTCTCCATAAATCCCCACTATTCTCCCGTCTAGATATCCTAACCCTTTATATGCACCTGCATATATTTTCACAGAGAAATAGTGTGTCTGCAGGGTCTATTTGACATTTCCCTTTTAATTCTTGCAAATACCTATCTGACAGGTTTTGGGTTTGGCCTACGTATTTCGGATGAATCCGTATTTTATCTCTGCATTTGTGTTTTAGAGAAACAAACCATGAGTCTGTCACCAGAAGGAGTCCTCCAAAGCAAGCCCACATATCAGTGTGGCACTCAGCAGTGGGTTCAGTCCTCTTTTGCCCTTTGGGGTATAAAGTCATTGATGGATGTTGGATGTGCTTCTGTGGAAACTGACAGGCAGTTCAGCCCTACATTTATGCCATAAAGTCCATCATTGCCTTTTACAAAGCAGATATTTCTTGCATCTTCCACCTCCTCAAAATAAAACCCTCCCACTGCTGCCTTCCTTTACCTCTGGATGAAATAGTGGATTTCAGAGGTTGTTTTTAAAAGCTGCCATTGCTTTTTTTGTCTGCACATCCCATCTTGAGGCATAAATGACTCTGGGCTAGCTCATATGCAAATTTTGCTACAATACAAGCTGCTCTTTCATTGAGTTTTTCCATTTTATGGTTGGTCAGCTCAGTTGATTCGGGTATTTATAAATACCTGTCTTTTCAGCCTTTCAGTTTCCTCTGCTGCTGCCGAGAGCGCTGTTCTGGGCCAGGTGAAGATCTTCTCCACCAGCAATCAGCGATGGTTTATGGCACTCGTAATGATGAAATTCCATCTGTCTCACAGCGGATCCCTCAGGAGGCTGCTAATCAAACAACATTCAATTAGCCCCTCCAGCTCTGCCACATATTCAGCTACATCATCTCCTCATCCTATGAAACTCAAAGGAGACGACCAAATTGCTTGGCTGTGGTGCACAATGCTCTGTTACATCTTCTGCAGCTTTTCCAAGCATTTATCTCCTCTTTTCTGAGGTTGTAACAAACTCCTCAAAGGTGAGTAGGTTTAATTGCTACAGAAATCAATTTTGCTTGGTGCCTGTTGGTTCTTATCTATAATCTGTTCTGAAAGAAAATAGCAGCCCTTCTATCCACTATATTGCTTGCAGTCCTCGTTTTCTTCCTTAAGGACTTCCACTTGTCCCAGAAGTTTTCANACAAAGGACTTCTCAGGCCACAGTGATCTCTTTACTCCAACTGGGAACCTGTTGCTTTGCTTAACGTGTTGCTTTGTTTTGTTTAACTGCTTTGTGAACTTCTGCTCACAAAACTAGGGGAAATAGGGCTGGATACCAAAAGCACCAAGCAGCTCTGCTTAAACCCTTTTATCTTCGTTAACATAACCTTCACTGTTGTCTCCAGAGATCTATCACAGTGATTTTAGTAAGAAGATTCAGAAATGTGTGGAGGTAGAATTGAGTCCTTTAGCAGCACTGGGGCAGAGGAACATCGATTTTGGGGAGCTACAGCCACACTCTGCCTGCGTAATGGACAGACGACATGTGTTATTTAGGACATCAGCTGAATGTCTTCTAGGGTCATTTGGTTTGAATTAGCAAAAAAGACGTTCGTCTGAATTGCAGTAATTGATGAGGGCTGAAAAGCCAGGATAAGATCTGGAGTTAGAAGATATAACCTAGGCTCTTGCCCATGGCTGTGCTGGGTTTTAACAGGACTTTTTCAAGCCTGCTCAGTGAACACGATGGAGCCAACACAATGGAGAGATATGTCCTTCCCACCCATCCAGGAAAACCCTACAAAAAATTGACTAACAACAGACTTTGCATGCAAACTTTTGGATAGAGGTTTTCCAAGTCTGGAGAAAAAGGTCAGAACATCCCCAGACACTTGGGGCTATCTTTTATTTTACACAAACCTGTTCACCCATCACTGGTCTCAGGGAACGACCTTCCATAACCTACATGCTGGGTTTGGTTTGGAAGCAATGTCCCTTGAAAGGAGCTTCACAAGCATCTTTCCTGTCTTGCATGAAGTGGCTGCAATGGTGTGGCTCCGGCTGGCAGCAGGAGGTGGGCAAATTGGATTGCATGTCACAAAAACCACTTGATCTTCAGCAGGGGCTTATCTGGTGTTGCACATCATTATCAATAAGAGGAAATATCAGGAAATATTCAGGACTGTGTGCCTTGTCTAGACAGCAGACTACTCTTAAAAGTTTGGAGTGTAAAGTGTGGTGTTGGAGTTCTTTTTTGGTACAGCCTCTGTTTTTAATGGCAGACAAGGATGGACAGATCTAACGAAGTGTGCAAGTGGGATCAGGCAGAGCAGGATCCATCCCACTCCTCTGCTGAGGGCTTCTGTGCTCTTGATCAGTGACATATTTTCTCTGTGGCCCAGGCTGCCATGGAAAACACAGACATGATATTTCCCTCCTCCGATGCCTTCCTTTCATGTTCAGCTTAAAGCACATCAGGCAGTGGTCTACTTCTTACCTTGTTTTTGCTGTGCTGCCATCACTGCAGAGCCTTGTCTCACCTAAGCTGTCTAGACATGACCATAATGCAAATATTAAGCAGCACTGACAGCTGAAACCCTGCTTCCATCTTATTTCCTTAGATGTCAGCAAATAATGTCGTGGCATCAGGGATGATACACCACGTCCCGACATAACAGAAGCGACACAACATGCTGAAAACAAGATATGACAAAAATTCCAGGCATACACATATCCACTCCTGAACCTCTTTGCAGCTGGCAGGAAGAGACAGGAGTAGACCCTGCGAAGCACATCACACTGCGCAGGAGTTTCACAGCTTCTAACAGGTGAATCAGCTGAACTTGCAGCTTGGCCGGGTTTTGCCTTCATCGTTAAACTGCACTGAGGAAGAGAACAGCACCAGACATCAGGTTGTTAGACAGAAGGAGATATGAAGCTTTATTTCTAGGTCGTCATTTCCAGCTGAGTCTTGTGTAGTTCACTAGTAGGTAAGAGCCATTGTCACCTGACTTCCATTGTGAATTGAACAACAGTAGACTTTGCCACCACCAGAGAGGTTTGATGGCTGAGGGAGAATGGCAGGGCAAGACTTATTGACCCTGGTGCATCCATACTGAGGTGGTGATGCCTAATCTCTCGGTGCTACCAAGAGCTACACAAAAACAGACTTAGAGCTCAGTAATTCCTCTTTCAAATCTGTCTTGCCCTTTGCCCAGGTCCTCTCTGATGTGTGTGCACCCACAGGGGTGAGGAGCCAGGTTCTCAGCATCCCCACCTCCTCCCAGGCAGCCTGTGCTGCTGCCAGCAATAGCATCCCCCCTGCTGCTGAGGCTATTTTTCTTCTGCAGATCAATAGAGAACTTCAGCTCTGTCTCATCCCAACTGCACTAAACAGGTGGCACTTCAATACCACAATGACAGCTTCCTAAAATACTCCAAGACAGATAGTCAGGGAAAGCCCCATGAGTTAGACTAGAGTGGGGCAGAGGAATGACACCCATCCAAAACACCAAACTTTCCTCAAGGCTGACCTGCCCCTGCCCCAACCCCAGAAACAGAGAGTTTTCCTCTGTCAGAGGGTTGTAGCCTTTGCCATGTGCAAGGTGCAAGCGAGTGGTCAAGGCAGAATTTTTTCTTGTCCCATTAATCAGCACCTCAAAAGCTGAAGGTAAGTCCTTGTGCATGCAGCAGGCAGGAAAGAAGTCTTTCAGACAGCCTTGCATCTGGAAACCCTCTGCCAAACACAGACTTTCTGTCACAGAGAGCTCCTCCTTGAAAAGAAATGTGCCCATGACCATTTTGGAGCAATCTGACCTTTTTCGTGGAGATATATGCCTCCCTGTCAATGGCTCATAAATGGATGAACAGCTCAGCTCTTTTTAATAGAGTTAGGCACAGGGTAATAATAGACTTGTGCAGCTCTCTCTCTTTGCTTAATTCATCTTTCTACAAATCATTAACATCGTTGGAATAACTGCTATCATTAGCTTGGATTCCTCCTCGCAGCAGCCGACGGCAGCATTGCGGTGAGCAGCTCATGGAAAATGGGGTTTCCCACTCCTGTTTGCACAACAGAGACTCAGGGCAGGGCCTTTCATTCTCCTGTCAAAGGAGGAAAGGTACTGAACTCCTTTCCTCCTCCACCAAAGAGCAGATCACAGGGATAAGAGGAGACAGAGCGTGGGCTTCAGCTGAGGCTCTCAGCGCAGAGGTTGTAGCCCGAACCCAGCACAGGTAAAAGCCATGCAAGCCTCTCCTACACCTTCTGATCCTTGCAAATCATCCTGTGGTCTCCACACGCAAGCAAATGATGCCTTCCTGCTGCCACAGTTCCTGTGAGGATGACATTCAACCAATAATGGTAAAATTTCTCCGCTTGCCCTTTTTTTCATAATTTCTGAGCCAGGACCCAAGTGCCTACAGGCTTCAGGGTACAGCATGGCCACAACAGTGATGTCCTTGTACTGCATCAAGCAGGTTTAATGCCAGGGTGATATTCCCTTTGAAGTGCTGGCAGCTGCTGGAAGCTGAACAGAGCCTCTCTGCTGTGTGGCCTGGTGGATCCAGCGCTGGTCTGAGCTGAATTCACAGCGGGCATAGCCTGGTGCTGGATCAAAGCAGCCTGTTCCTGGCACTGCTCTGGGCAACCTGCCTGCCTGCATGGTGGAGGGAGCTCTGCTTGTTGCTGCTGCCAGCCACAGGGACATCATGGAGAAGGAAGCAAAAACCTCTGGGTGCATTTCTTGGCATGTGCTTTGGTTCACCAGCAAAACAACCCAAGGCCCAATCCTGTGGTTCATCAGTCCCCAAATTATTAAACAAGTCCACCGCAGTGGATGGGGCTCAGCCCTCAAGAGCTCTGGGCCTGATCCCGCGGTTGGAATCTGCACATGTATCTGATTAGCATTGTGGGATCATCCTTTAATTAAATTTACTGTGTTTGGTTTATGAGCACAGCGGTCTGGAGTTGATGACAGCAGTACACAGGATGGGGTCCGTGGCTATTTATGCGTGTTGGGGCGCGATGCACGCTCTCTTTTCATGTGCACAGCCCTAAACGATATCCCTGGGATTGCACATGTGCAACTGAGAACAGCAATTGGCCTGGGCTCGGCAGCGTTGTGTGACTCTTCCAGTAATCTGAAATGGTCATTTCCTAGCAGTCTGTTTGTTTCTGTGTCAAGGGAAATAATCTAATTTGAGCGCTGTAAAATTTACAATTATTGTGCAACAATTTTAACGAGGCGGAGTGGAGGAGGGGATATCAGGAGAACATTGGGATAAATTGATGTGGTGTGAAGGTGAAAGCAAGGCAAAGCTTCTCCCCAGAAACCAAAATCTACCACTCCCTTAACAGTGCTGCCATCTGCAATTAATGAAGGCTCATGAGTGAACCCAGTCCTCCCATATACCATGAGCAGAGTTATGCAGAGATGAGAGACCTGTAAAGCACATGGTTTAAAGGCATCCACATCCTCACAAAGCAAGCCGAGCTGGAGTTTGCTGCTCTGACAACTTTTTCCAGTAAAGTATCTGGGCCAGATTACGTGTACCATCAAACCTGCTCAGACCACTGAGAGACAAAGCGCCCTGGGCCAGGTTTGTGCACATTGTGTTCTCTTATAAAAGATCTCTGGGGTGAGTCCTGTCTCTCCTGCATTCAGCCCATCCCAGTATTATGAATTTTCAGTCCAGTGATTCCAGTTTGGTGGTGGTGCAGAATTGAGGCTGTGTTCAGGTCTGTACTGGGATTGACTCAGAGAGCAGAACCCACCCAGCCATTAGCACCTACTGGTGCAAGGCACAGTCCTTGGACAGGGGATTGAAGGGGCTTTCCTGGTAGCAGTGCAAATGAATACCCTCCAGATATTGATCACAGAGAAGCATCCAAGGATCTAGACAATATTTTGACTCTCTGGTCATAAAGTTCTACTCTGCTCATTGCTTCATGTGCAAAAAGCCAGGCAGTCCTGTTGTATTTAGTTGAAGGAGAGAAATTGCTGTGGAGGTGGCAGCACAGCCCAAAAGCCCTGCTGTGCTCCTTTGGGGTGGAAAGCCAACCTGCAGATCCCTCTCGTATGGGGTAGCATGACAGATCCACCTCTGTGAACAGTCCTTGTGACAGGCAGCTGGGATGAGAGGAGAATGGACTGCTGTGTCCTTGGCAAGATGGGAAAACCTCCCTCTCAGGGCACTTGACTGATCCTTCTTGCTGCTGTTGTGTCCAGTGAAAGCACTGCAGAGGAGGTGACTTACACCAGTGCCTCCCATAGTTTTGAGGGAGCCAGTGCTCTGGCACTTGGTCCTATTTTCCTCTGAGAAGGAGTTTTGCTGGCTGTGTTTCTAGGAGAAGAGCTCTGCATTCTTTGTCATCATTGAACCACAGTTATACACGTACCACGTGGGCAAAGACCATGAGCACCAACCAAGAGATCCCAGGGTGAGTTCTCTGGGGTTTCATTGCTGTTGGCAGGGTGGTGAAGGAGGGGATGGAGTTGCCTGCATAGGGTATTGCATGGTTCTGCTCACGTTTCCCCCATAACAATGCGCTCATAACACTGGGAAGAGTCTTCTCTCTGTTCTGGCGTTGCCCGTATCTCACAAACAACTTGACCAAGTGGATCTTTCTCTAATCATGCAAGTCAGTCCCTCTCCACTGCCTGGGCTGTGTTCATGGTGGCCATTACCCAGTTCCTCCTGTCCCACTCTGGTGTCAGACAAAAGGGAACCACATCTCTACCACAACTAGGGTTTGTGTCTTGTTTGAAGCATTCCTCAAAAGGACACTTCATGTTTCTGTCCGAGCCACTTTATTTCCATCACAAAAGCAGCACTCCAGCTAATGCACAGCGAGAGCCCTAGAGGGAAGTTCTTCAGGAGGAGGTAAGAGCCAATATGCAAAGTGGTTAATGAGATTGTCACAGGCAGCAGTGCATTAGGGTTACCACTACCAGAAGTGGCTAGAGCCAAGCAAACAGTCCTCTTCTCCAGCACCTTCAAGCCTCTCTCTGCCCCAGGGCCAGGAGCACTGAGAGCAGGCAGGAACAAAGGGAAAATTACGTCTCCTAAGCCAGAGGCAAGCTAGATCATTGAAATAAGTGTCCCTAGTGCTCAGGGGCAGAAGTAGGAGAAAAACTCCAGGACATGTTACACCTCCCTCTGCAAGTTCGAGCCACTCACATTGGTGTTCGTGTGGTCTCTTCCAAAGCATCTGCAGCTAAGAAAACAAGCCCCAAAGAACAGGAAAAGGGGGTATAAAAGATAAAAATCAGCTTTGGGAGGAGGAGGAGGTGGAGATCCAGAAACAGCTCCTCCATTCCTCTTTTGGGCAGTCTAGGTTAAGGTAACACTATTCCCTTAATAGTAGCAGGTCAGCAAGTACTGTACAACTTTTAATAGATATCACAGAGTTCACAGGATAAATTCAAAATTCTGCAGGAGAATGGTACTTGGCACTGTGTGTAAGCCAGCAGTGCTGCACCAAGGAAATGATGGCATCTTGACCAAGGCTGAGAGCTCAGAAGGATGCAGAAAAGGGAAAAGCCATTTAAACAGACCCCAGACTATCCAGATGTGCCACAGGCTTAATTAAGGCCCAGATTTTGGAACTGAGTGCAGCAGAATGGAAAGACAAACCTGTCAGGGCACTTGGCAATGTCTAACCAAGGAAGCTGAGGCGTGAACCTGGTAGGAGAAAAGTCATCTTCTGGCTGCCACAGGGCTCTTCAACTGTCCCCTCCAGTACCTGGTGGTGGCCACTGGCTGCTGCCCTAGGCTGGTAGAGTCTCTTTTCACCATCATTTCCCCATGGGAGTCAGTGCATTATAAACCCCAATAATAAAACAGAAGACAGTGCCACTGGGGATGGGCACAAGGGGCCATGAACCAGAGGCCAAGTGTCACTTTGAAGAAGCCTGGAAAGGAGATCTGGTCTATGGGCTCATGTTTTCACAAAACTGTAGTGTTACAACCCTGAGACAAATCATCTGTCAGCCCAAAGAAGTGCATGATGTTGAGATGAAATAGATACAGGAACAGGAGGCTCTTGACATTTGCAACATGCATTTGCACAAAGAAAACAAACATTAAAAGAAAGGGAAATACAAAATACAAGGCAATCGTCTCACCAGCTCCAAGTGCTGGGGGAAAATGAAAAGGAAAGTTTGCACCCAAGCTACTTAGAGTGTGATGAAAATGCAAAATTCACAAAAGGCTCTTTTTCCTCACTTCAAAACCCACAGGGTCTCTTGACCCAGGTCAGCATTCCTCCTCTTTACACACTCAACCTGATCATTCACCTGGTGGTTGCAGCACAGGGATGGAGTGTGAGAGCTTCTGCTGCAGCAATATGAGTAGATACACCATGCACCTTCATCTTTCCTCATTTGCTTCCCTTCATAAGTAAATACAGCCCAGGAAATACTCACTGCTCAAAAGGTGTGAGGGGATGGATCTTGACCTTTTAATGTTGTTAATGTACAACGAGACTAAATTGAGGACCCTATCAGCACCATGCTAGTTTCAACACATTATTCTTTTTAGGCCTTCAATCTCCTTCCCCATTGAAATGAAAAGTCATGGAAACATGTAAGAGATGGACTTGAGGCAAGGAACAAGGACAGGACAAATCATGCTAATTTAATTTACTTGCTTAATTACATTTCATATCTCATTTATTTGAGATATACAGATGAGCAAAATTCATACGGACACAGATATTGAAAAGCCAAAAATAAAGCCATGAGCAGCTTCATCTTTGAGTTGTGCAGAAAATGAAAGTGAGAAAAGGAGACAGAGAATGTGTTAGCTAGCAGATGCTGCAAGGGGACAGGGAAAATACAGTTTGTTCTTCTTGTAATGTCTCTGACCTCATCTTTCCCTTTTACACACTATGCCATAATTATTTTTGTCTTCTTGGTTCTATCGCTACGTTTTCCCGTTCTTGTTTTTGTTTTGCTCCAGAATCCAACCTTCTTTGAGAGGATGTTCCCTGGGCCACATTCTTCTGGCATTCATTGAAATACTTCTAGTGGATGACCAATGGGGATTATAAATGACTTTGAGTTACTCAATCTACAACTCAAATCCATCAAAAGTAGAGTTTCTCTGAGTTATACATGTGATCCTAAGAAAAAGTTCCAACAAGCAGGATTTCCTAATTTTAATTCCTGAAATGAATGGTACAAAAACCCCCAGGGATCTGCCAGTTCTGTGCCACCCAGAGCTTCAAATCCTAATTTTATTGCTGTGTTGTATTTCGAGAGCAGCTGGGAACAGTTGAGAATCTGGGCCTCTATCTTCACACATCCAAATCTGTCTTTAAATCTCACTTCTTCAAACAATCTTTCCTTACTTTTTTCAGCTCTGACAAGTTCCAGGTGCCCCCATACTCTTCTCCAATGTCTGCTTAACATCTTAAGTGTTGTTCTTACTTTGGAAATGGACTAATCCTCATTTACAGCCACACAGAGCAATAAAGGCAACCATAAAATTATGTTTTTCAAACTATTCGCCAGTGGCCAGATGTGAAGCTTCACTGATGTAGACTGACACGTTATTTCAGCTCCCTGAAGTCCTGCACTCCTGCAGAACCACAAAATTGTCACCTGAAGGAGTCTCCAGTGCTCATGGCTACTAAGAAAATCCTGGATAAAGCAATGGCAGGTTCACCCAGGGTCATAAGCCTGGACAAACAGATAACAGCATGCCTAAAACCTCATAAGGCCTTCTGTCCCTCCTCTGCCACCAGTGATGCAAAGCCTCCCCTGTTTGACAAGAGAGGTACAGCCTTCCTGCCTTCCACTACCTCCTCCTGACTTTCACAGATCACATCTTCATGTTTTCTTCATCCCCACATATGAATCCTATGATCAGCATCCACACCTGATCTACCAAAAAAAAAAAAAAAAGACCTTTAGATCATTCAGTCTAGTCTGGGGCACTTCTTAGTCTAATTACGAGTGTAAGAGAGTTCAGATGCATGGACATGAGCTGTGAGATGCCAGTGCTACCAGCACCAGAGCACAGGCCCTGGCCTATTTTATTTATAAGCACAGATGTATAAGCATTATGTCTTCAGTCACCGTGTTTTTTGCTTCTCTGCATCTCAACCAATCCCATCCAAAATTCTTCATCCACACAGTGTCCCAGCTCCCAGCAATGCCTTACGCTGCGACCAGTGACACCTGATGTTGCCTCAAAATTCAGGAAGCAAAAGTAGCGCATTATTACCAAGTTACTGAGGAACAGAAGTCAACAAATGAAAGAATTAACTCATGGGAATCATCTCAGATCAGTATGTAATCACAGTTCTCAAGGAAGTGAGCAACAAATTGTAAATCATTATCTTTGGCCTGGGCTAACACTGTTTGCTCCAGTCACTTAACAGCCATCTGAGAGATCCGTGTCCAAAGCCTGGTGGGAGAGATTCAGCTGACCCAGTGCTTGCACTGGCACTGTGAATGTCTCCACTGGAGCTGAACAGCCTGACTCTGTATCGATGCAGAGAAGCAGACTCTTGTGTTGTGCAGTTCAGCTCATCCTAAACCACGCAGCTCTAGGGTCGGATAATCACACCCATTTTCTCTACACTGGCTGTAGAAGAAGCCATTTGTGGCACCTTCAGTGCCCACCCCTGCTCTGACCATCATACCAACACCCAGGCCAGGCAAATTCTCTGAAATACAGGATTGGTGCCTTCAAGCACGCTCTGTAACAAACACCCTAGTATTTATCTTCAGGTAGGACTGTGTTGGGAAATTATTTGGCATTTCCCCAGCACGCTCTTGAACACACAGGATTCACAGATGTGTCGAATTTGCCTTTTTCCTGTCCAGGTCTAGCACCATTAAACACACTGAGAAGACTTTCAGTACCATCCAAAAGGAAACTATATCCTCAAAAACGGTCCTCACACAGTTTAATCTGAATCAGACACATGCTGGACTGTATAAATATCATCGTTATGCCTCATTCCTATAAAAACAATAAGTATTGAGAGCTTTGTTGTTTGCCTAGGAGGCAAAGCTGGTGCCAGGCAGCACCAGGCAGGCTGCCAGGCAGGAGGTGGACATGGTTACAGAAACAGCCTTTTCTAGATCTGGCCTCCAAAACTGGTGAAAAAACCTTCTGTGAGTGAAGGAGGTTTTCACACAGGTTGCACATGAAAGGCAAGCAGATGCAAAGGGAGGCTGAATGCTGCACTGATCTCACAGCTTGGGTGAGCTACCGGGGCAAACTCAATGACTCTTTTCTTAAAATGAGGGGAATCACATTAATTTTCAACTCTAATTATGCCTCCCTATCCTCACTTATGGAAGCATTTTGATTTTTCAACAGAAATTTAGATATTCCACAAATTCTTCAGAAATTTGTCGTTTTTCATTTAGAGGTGCTGCAGTGTTTCCTGAAGCTGTCGTTGATTTATTCCATGCTCCTATTGCTATCATCATTACCTACAGACCAGCTGGATTACATCCTGTGTGACAAATGTCAGCTAT
This sequence comes from Edolisoma coerulescens, assembly GCA_013397115.1. Taxonomy (NCBI): domain Eukaryota; kingdom Metazoa; phylum Chordata; class Aves; order Passeriformes; family Campephagidae; genus Edolisoma; species Edolisoma coerulescens. The sequence goes on along the minus strand of VWZW01001851.1, from coordinate 1,404,022 downwards.
CTTTTGGGAACCCTTATTTGCAGCACAAAAGGACATCACAACAAGGACTCGGGCCTTAGAGGGCAGTGAATGAAGCAATTTCCACAGGTCTCTCCAGTTTTTACTCTTCTGCCAGTGTCTTTTTTGTGTTTGGCTATTTGAAAGCAAGAGGCGCTTGTCGTGTCGAGTAATAAAAGTTTTGGGAGACCTCTAAAATGGTCTTTCTTCCCGCCTCACCCCTAGCACCCATCTGGAAACCCTGACCTGCTGTACCTCTGAACAACAGTGTCCTTACATGCAGCACGTGGTGAAAGGGTGGTTGGAGCTTTTGCTGCTCCCTGGGTAAAGCTCATAGTCAGGCACAAGGCTCCTCAACCCCATTTTACAGATATTTAGGAACAGGTATTTTATTTTACAGAAATTTACACTGCAAATGATCAGGTCATACCTGCCAGTAAGCACTTAGGAACTATAATCCTGTGCTCTGGCAGAACAGTCAAGCCAACCAAGCTACGTTTACAGTATTTCCTTCCTATCATACATATTNAAAAAAAAAAAAGGTCATCAAAACACAGCCAAGTTGTAAAATCTGACCATCTGCAGGGTGGTTGGTGGAAAACCATTTTTACTTTGCCTTGAGAGGCATTTTTCCAAAGCTGTCTAACAGCTACCACCAAAGACCGCTAGATTATTTACTAGTCCAACATCTGTCAAGAAATAATTAGGTTGTTAAAGGGAGATTGTTAGTTACCGGCATTAGGTGTCCATTAACATTAATTGAACTCCTCAGAATTATTTAGGAGCAAAGTCTGGCCCCATTGAAGTTAATGGGAGCCTTTCAATTAACTCTTGACTGACTTGATGGATTTGACTCACGGCAGATAGAAAAGTGATGGGTTTCTTTTCAAGCCATGGATCCATGAATGGCAACATCTGCTGCAGGGACATTGTCTCAGAGAGGCTACACACTGAGGGAGTATTTGAAATAACCCATCCACTCAGTAAAATCTCATCTACCCCTGAAAAAGTGCTCACCTGTCATGTTTCTTCTCTGCTTGAACTGGAAATACACACTGGGGCACGGAGGTGCTTGCTTCTAAGTCAGCCTACACATCCCCCACGCTCATATGAGCACAGGAATCCACACTGTGTTTTAAAGATTTAGTTTTTAAATCCATCAGCCTGAAGCCAGGGCAATCCTTGGGGAATATGCATCAGAGCATTTGGAGGATAGTTCAAGGTGTAAGTCAGAGCAGTCTGCAAAGTGGCTTAGCCCACCCTGGCCTTCATCAGGATGTTCTCCAATTTGAGCTGATATGGTCCTGGTCTAACAAAAGTTTCTGGTCTGCTAACAAAAGTTTCTGTGGCAATTTTGGGATACCAGGGATTGTCTCCTCTGCAACAGTGGGGTAAATGGAAAGGTGGCTCTCACACAGCTGAATTTCAGCCCATCACCCACAGTCCTGAAGCTTAGAACAAGCACACCTTCACAGCCACAGGTGTCTGAAAGACAGCAATGAAATCATTGCTGGGTAATTAGCATTGCTGATATTTATACCATTAAGGATCCAGGGAGAAGTGAAACAAGGTTGTGCCATGTATTTGGTGATTGGAGATGATTATGTTTCTGCTGATGCTGAGATTTCAGTGTAATAATTTGCCCTCACCATGTAGTCCACAGGGACAGGTTTGATTTGATCTTCTGGTTGAGAAGAGAGGGTCTAACCTCAATGTCACCTGCAGCATGGAACAATAGACTTTCCAAATGGAAAATGTTAGATTTGCACTAATACATGAATGCAGATTTCTGGACTTCACTGCTAGGTTAGGAGTTAAACTTTTAGTTATCAGATCCCTTGTGTGATATAAACTATCATTATGAGATACATTTTCTTTCCATTATGCTGTAATAAAACCCTCCTGCTTATAATATAAATATATACATTTCCTCCGAGGCATCCTATTTGCTAAAGAACATCATGGAAATCTAATCTCCTTTTAATCAATAAAACACCAAATGATGTTTCTATTTAATGCAAACTTTGCTTCTTACCATGTAATGAACCTGTTTCTATTAAGAACGCAGCCATTAATGGAATAAGTAATGCATTACTACTATTCCAGTGCTACAGTCAGGTTTCTCTTAGTATTTCCATTATAAACTCAACTATTTAAGAGTCTGCAATTTTCTGAGCTGGTTTGCCTATAAAATGCTTTTATACTGCTTGAGGGCTTAGGGCTTGGGGGCTTGGCTGGTTATTGTCACATGCAGGGTCTCTCTCTCCTGCCCAGCCACAGACTCACTGTATGACCCTGACCAAGTCATTTAACCTTTTAGGACTTTAGTCAGTCCAAATGGAAAAGGGTCTAAAAAAGAGAGATGCCTCAGAGGCAAGAGAGATCCAAGTTTAACTACATTTGAAAGAATGACCCTAGGGAATGATAATGGACTGGAGAGACTTCTGCTTTTGGGACATGAGTGCAATTTATTGTAAGCCAGTAATGAAAAGAAAATGGAAGCATGGCATTTTGCCAAGAATAAAAACTATGGGTGACTGCTCAAACCATTTCTGATGGATGCCTACAAGAAGAGATAAACAGCTGTAATTTGGGCCAGAAAATACTTATGACCCAATCTATACTTTTGCAAAGGTACTCTTTATTCCTGCTTTTGTCAAGCTGCTGCTGAAGGAAGTTCAAGACCTCTTTCTTCGTAGGATGCTCACCCAGAATATTTTATATCCTTATTGGGTTGTGGTAGATCTCAGTCATACTGTTTCTATTATCTGATAAATGACAGGGCTTTCAAGAAAAAGGACAAGAAACATGTATTAGGAAACTCTGAAACATGTATTCACTGGAGCAGAAGTTGAAGGGAATTTGAAGATTAACAAACACTTTGATGAGCAGACAGCAACATGAATCGAGGGGACAGACATTTCACAGCTGAATTTCATGCTCACACCCTCATGAATGCTGTTACCTCCCATGCAAGCAGATTAGACTCTGAGACTGGATCCTCCACTAGGGCAGGGAGAACGTGCCTCCAGTTTGAAAGGTCTGTCTCTTGCATGGATTGCTGACCTGACATTGCAGTTTAGGGCAGCAGTGGCAGGACAGTTTGAATTTCAAGCTGGTTTAGCAGCTCCAGCTCAAAATAAAAATGAAGATAAAGCCCTACATGCTAACTAATGTCCAAGTTACCTTCCCTTTGCTCTTATTCCAGCCTGAGTGAAGAGGAAGAACTTCTTTACTGTGCAGGTGACTGTGCACCAGAGCAGATTGCCCAGAGTGGTTGTAGAATCTCCCTCACTGAAGATGTTCTAGAACAGTCTGGACGCAATCCTGTGCAATGTGGTCTGGGAAGAGCCTGACTGAGAAGGAATGTTGGACCAGATGACCCACTGTGGTCCCTTTCAACCTCACCCATTTTGTGATTCTGTGAAGACTTGTAGGGCAGATGTGTGTGAAACAGCCTCAGTGTAAAAGGAAATCTGGCTGACGAAAAGCTGGAAAGACCATCTTCAACTCCTATTTCTTTCTCCCTTTTCTCTGAACACTGAGATTGAATAAAGGTAAATACTGTCTTGGGAACATCACAAGGGAGGACACCACAGCTTTGAACCCTCCTGGACAGGTTGGACACCAGCTTGGAGAGCACTTGTCCAGCAGCACTGGACAAGGCAAGGCCCTGAGGGTCAATAAAAGGTCCTTTCTTATTAATCCAGTAACCAGAGTATATTTGCTGGCACTTACTGCCATCTTCAGTTTCCAGTCAAAGCTAAGGCCTGGATGGCCTGGCACCGTGGCCTGGGAGTCTGGTGGGGGGACTATGATTCCCTTGTCATGTTCTTCCAAACTATTGTGTCAGTTGCCTCTAGATGTATATAGATATTAATTTTCTCCATTATACTCAGTTCACATTTCTGAGTTTTACTTCACAGGTGTGAGTGTAGGAACCACCTTTCTAGACAGGGGAGTGAATCCCTACTCTGATTGCCTGACTCAGGAGCCACAGACAAGACCTCTCCCTAAATATGCAGGAGAAAAAGCAATAGTCACTGTCTCCTCTTGACAACTGAGGGAACATGAAGCATGAATGACATTTAAGGTCATTGGAGGTCCCCATAGCAGAGTCAGAAACAAGAGTTAGGTCTCCTAATCCCAACAGAGAGCCTTAATCATGAGATGGGTCAGTATGATACATGATGTATGACAGGTTTTGACAAAAAAGGATGACTGAGATGTTTCCTGCACCTGAAGCTCCAGGAGGATGGTCTGAGGGAAGGACCAGTCCATCCATAATGCCCAGTTACCAGCCGTGACTGCGCTGGTGGAGGGGGCAGGGAGGAAAGAGCAAAGGAGGAAATTGGCAGAGAGAGCCATCACATCCACCAGCTTTATCCTAGCACAGGTAACACTTTCTTTATTTCACATTTATTTTCTTGCCATGTTAAGGAAGGGGAAAATAGACACGCTTATTTCTCCTGCTCATTTTCCTGGACCATCTGGTGCTGAAGCAGAGATGACATATCACTGCGAAGAAGGGGAAGATGTCACAGCTTTCACTAATAGCTGTGGGAGGAAAATAATTATTTTAAAAGTATGTGGGCTGTACAAACCGTACTTGTTAAGTCAAACTACCAGGAAACTTATTTCAGACACAAAACATTTGATATTAAGTAATCAGTAATGTTAGAGATCAGCAATCCCAGCCGTAAATGTCGGGCTCAGTTCTGCTGCAAGCACAGCCCTAACTCAGGCACCACTTCACTGAAGCCAGTGCACAATCTTTTGGGGTTTCTGTTTTCAGTAAGAATGAGAAATTATAGACAAGTCTATGCCACAGATTACTCATAGTATGTATATCAGGGATTGCAATCAGGTAGGGAAACAGGTCAGGAGAAGAGGTGAAGCCAATAATGTGACATGTATCACCTCCCAAGCAATGACAAGAACATATTGATTTAGTCCCCCTTAGCTCTGGTTCCTTCTGAATTGTTTCTCTAAAGCCCTTGGGGTGTCTATGTACACTTGCAGGTCTAGATAATTTCATAATTTATTATAATTAAACTTTAAAGTGCCAGAGATGGGAAGAGAAATTAAGTACTTGTCCTACATAGGGATACTCAGAAACATCAGTCTCACTGGATAGAAACAAGGGAAATTTGCAATTGTCATTCAGCAGCTTTTTTAGGGGTCTTTTGGAAATATCTTGAAAGCTTTCTAACTCAGATGAGAAACTTGCAAGATGTGTGGAATGATAATTGAAAATAGGGCTTTTTTAAAATCAAATTGAACAATTTGACTCATGAGTAGTCTTCTTTTTTTGGAATGAAGTGAACGTTTCCTCTTCTTCCCCCCAAACAAATCTGTTTCACTGAAATGTTGGCGTTTGAAAAAATGCTCATAAACTCTAGTTACAATGAGAGCTAGTAAGAGAATGGAAACAGATTTGGTAAATGAGTGTAAACAAAACAGCTTGAATTTGATTCCTGGTATTTTGTGGAATTGCTTTGCTTGTTCTTTGTAAACAAGTAGAGCTAGGACTCTGGGCATTCAAAAAAAACCCAAAACACAATGCCCAGAATGTTTCCAAATTTGTGCCAGACTGAACTAATAATATTCAACATTCAATAAAGCACAACGCAGTATCCTATTATTTTCCTGTTTGGAGTATTCTTTTAATCAGATAGGAGCCAGTCACCCAGTGGAAGTAGTGGATGTGTGGAACAAACAGTTTAAAAACCAAACACCTGACAATTGCTGTCTGAAAAACTTATTGAGTGCTGAGTAATAAAAGCTTGTGGAGACATTTGGTTCATGTCTAGTCGTACTGATGATGCTCAGAGACAAAAGCAAGATGGTGTTCAAAATTTCCCTCTTTCCCATAGATGTTTTTGGAAATAGAGAAATATTCCCCACTCTACAATACAGAGTCTTCTTACTCTATGAAAAAAAATCATCTTGGAGTGTTCTGGAAAGTCCAGTGAGTCTAGCTACATTGCAAACATAAGTTTTCAAATGTTGTCAACCCAGAAATATTTATCAACACTGGTTCAAAGGTATGTTTTCTAACAAAGTAAGTACCTAATCCAACAGGACTTTGCTAAAAGTTCTGGAGAGAAGGTCACAGGTAAGACCTCCAGAGGTTTTTGTTGGAAACACTGCACTTGGTTCTTTTTCAAAGGGAGATGCCATATCCAATTGGAAATAAAAGATGTCTATTGGAAACTTAATGCAATTTTATGGGAGCTAAATTCAATCTCTCTGTTTTTGATGCAGTAATGGGTCAGCAAACAGAACTCAAGAGTGGAGCCTCAGACAAGTAATGCTGCTGTGGCCAGAGGTGCCACTGGCAGAAGTGCACTTCATGAAACTCCTGAAAAGTTGTTTAGAATATTTGAAAGAGTAGTGCTCTTCTCAGTCACTACAGACCTGCAAACACTCACCAACAGGGTTTTTCCCAGCCACCACCACAAGCCCAAGCGTCAAACAGAAAAGCCATGCCCTAGATAAAGAAGATCACTTCTCTAATGTTATTTTTTTCTCCTTCCTCAAATAGGTTATGCAGCAAGTTCTCTGCTTCAGCTGATTAAAACACACCGTGCACAAGGGAGTGGGAGACACACACACGGAGTCAGACACTTAATTTATATAATCTCCATTGACTCCAGTGGAGTGCCACCAATTTATAGCAAGAAAGGGTCTGCCCAAGGACTCCTAAGGGATTGATTGATAACCTACAACAAGCCATTTCCAGGGAGTAAGGTATTTTTGTGAGAATGGTTCTTCCTATATCTTGACTATGAAAAAGAAACTAACAGAGGCAGGGGTTACATTGTGATATTTATGATACCCAAAAGGGAACACAGTGTATTTGAAATGCTTCATAGTCCAATTTACATGTTTATTGCACAAAAGAGTCATTTATTTATGGGCAAAATTCCACCTATACATTTATAAGCAGTTTTTTTAAAAGGGAATGATTTTGAAAGTGCAAAATGAGAAAACATTTTTCAACTGTTTTTCTTTCTTCTTTCTCTTGTCTTGGTCGCTGGGAAGAAATACAGTAAGGTAGCACTTCAAATGGTAGAGATCGTTCATATCATCTCCATCCACTTTCCACGCCTGCTTTGGCAGCCTGGCTTGTGTCATAACTATCACAAGTTTATTTATAGTTCAGGGGTGTTGTGGGAGGTCAAGCAAGGAGGAAGATATTCTGATTAAACCACTAGGGAGTCCTGAGAGGAATTTTGTAGTGCTGAGGGTGTTCTTGGAGTTGTTTGAGTTTTGTGGTTTTAGGTTGTTTGGTTTGTTTTTTTTTTTATTTTAATGCTCATTTACAAAATAACATGTCTTGGAAGTTATTCCTTCCTTCAGTTTCTCCATGTTCCTCCTCTGTGGCTGTTTTGGCAGTGATGCTCTAGAAAAGAGTGAGTGCTGAAGACTCAGAGATGACACAATGGGTCACGTGAGGTTTCTGTGTCTGTGGCTCTTGGAGAGTTGACAGAGTTGGTCCTCTGTGGACTCAGCCTCAAGAAGAGCTGGTACCCTGCTGTCAAGAGTGGTCTGTGCTGTCTAAAAGCTGTTCTAAAAAAATTGCAATTACAGAAGCAATGAGGTGCCCTGAGCTGGGAGAATTTATGGGCAGGCTTTTCCTCACTGCTGTCCTCATGGATGAAAGAAGCAGTGGTTACCAGCCAAAAATTCTGGCTCAATGCTCTCTTTCCTCTGGTCTCTATACACCAACACCAAGGAAAGAGCCAGGTCCAAATTCCCCATAGGACTGAACCATTTGCTTCTTCTCTTTCTCCTTCAGGCATTTCCTTCCCTCCACAGGCTGCTTGGGTGCTCTGTAGAGGGGTGGAGAAAGCACAGATCTCCCTGGCATGGTATAGAAGAAAATTTAAGATAGAGGGTTGCAGTGCACCTCAAAGGACTCTTGGGATAAGAGTGGGCACATCCTGGGAAAACCAGGCTCTCCTGCCATCTGTTGTGCAGCAGAGCTCTCTCTGCAAGCTGCAGTGGGGGATATCAAGGACTCCCTTGAGCGAATACAGGATGACAATTTCCAAAGCTTTGCATGAAAGGTGTACTCAGGATGCTCTTCTTCAGCAAGGCAGTAACACGGTGGTGGCAGGTCAAAGACAGTCAATACAGCTTTTAACTGGGATTCACTTGGTACATGCAGATGCAGCTCAGTTTTCAATCTCTTGCTGCCTGTAACACATGACAGGGTCAACAGTTTGCTGTAGAGATCAAGAGAACAGATCAGCCTTCCAAAAATTCAATATTAATTATTGAATATTTATGTTTACCAGGGGGAATGAGTGATCAGAGTTTCTCTCCAAGGCTGTGTACGAATCTTTGTGTTTCAAGAACAATATAAATCAGGCCTTTTTATTTGTCATTTGTGTGAGATGAAAATTAACATCACAAGCATTATTAATAAGGCATGAATGACAGAAAGGAGAGGAAACAGAGCAGCTCGCTCCCTATAAGTTTCTCTTTCTGTATATTAAGTAGATTTATCATGTGCTAATTCCCCGCTCTACTCACTTCTTCTCCTTTCTTTCTGGCAAATTAGAGTTTCAATAGCATTCACATGCCCCTGATTAATATACCTGCCCCTCAGCCATCAAATTATAGCCTTTAACAAATATTAACGAATTCATCCCCGCAGCAACCCTTGTATCAAACACACCAGGCACCAGATCTGTTCTCTGGGGTGGCACTGGGGGAGGAAGATGGAGGTCCCAGGGATGGGTTAAGGCACAGAACAACGAGACACCAGCACTAACATAGAGGCTAAAGGATTGGTACAAAAATGTGCAGAGGAAGGTTATGCGGACAAGACCTATCGATCAAAGCGGTCCTTCTGGCCTTCAGAATCCACTTAATAAAAGTTAACTCTCCTCGTCTTCAGGCCCTTTGGCCATACATCTCCTCCTGTTTCATAAAGGGAATTATTGTCCTCAGTCTTACAGGTGAGGAAAGTGAGAATCTGAGAAATTAGCGCCCCAGGCTCTGGGATACCCAGGTGTTTGACTTTTACAGAATTTCACTTAAAACTGCAAGTCTGTCAGGTGTGTTGGCTTAAGAGCTTAACCCTCAGATTTACAGCCCTTTTGCTCAGTCTGAGCACAGAGTCAATGTGGAGGGCAGTTTTTGTCCACCTTGGTCCCTCTGGGTGACCAGAGGGTGGACACACAGATGCCGATGCTCATAGAGAAGTCCACAGAGCTGTGGACAGGCATTATCTGCCTACCCAGATAGAGACCTGAACATTTGGCACAGACACCAAGAGGTGCAGAGGAAACTCCTCCAGCAACCACCAAAGCTCCTGTAATAGGGAAGAAAAGGTCCTAAGTGGCTGTTTGGATCACCCCGGGGACAGTCCCTGGGCTGCAGCCACCCCTCTCAGTGCTCAGCAGCAAAAAACTGCCTTTGGACAAAACACATCTTGGCAAAAACATTGCTGCTGGTGAGGTTTGAATTTCCTTAAAATGGACTGAAGGAATTATGTTCATTCAATAGTCAATTTTTCCAATGTTTTGTTTTGAAATGCCACTTTTTTTTGTCTTCTCCCCACTCCCTACAAAAAGTCCACACAGTCAGCCTACCACCAAAATAGCTTTTTGACTGTTCTCCTCCCACTGCTTGCACCCTTCAAATTCCCAGACCAGGTGTGTGTCCATTGGGTAGATGTGTCTCCCCATGGACAAAATGTCCATGACTGCTGAGAAATCCTCTCTCATGTCCTTCATGCTATTTACTGTGCAATATTTATATATTACAATATTACACCTAATCATAATTAACAATGATACTTAGCAGCATCTATAGGGCTCTTCACACCTTTAAAGTGCTGTGCAAACACTCATTAATTAATCTTTGCTTCAGGGATCCTGTGCAGCAGTCTCTTCCACAGGGCACCACGAGTCAGTCCCCAGGAATGGAGCCGTAGCTGCTGGCGCATGCCTGGTGCTGGGGGATAGAAATTTCTCCTGCAGGGAAGGTTCAGCTCTCCACTTCTGGGAGGCAAGGAGGGCTGCCTTGATGTCCCCAGGGGATATGTGAAATGGCAAAAACCTGAAGGAATGGGCAATATAGACAAGAGAGGGACAAATGGTGCTGACTCACTGCTCTTACTCCCCAGTGCTGGTGCTGGTCCAGAGTGGGGACCTGGAGCCATCTAGTAAAGTGCCAGTGCCTTTTCTTGGGGCAGCCCCAGTCCTGTGTGCTGGTGAGCCCAAGGTCCCCACAGCTAGCCTAGAGTGAGGGGTGAGGAGGAGGAGGGAGGTGGTGGTGGGACAGGCAGAGCAAAGGGCGTGGCGAAGGCCACCAGAGCGGGACCTGCTGCAGGAGCACACTGCAGCATCTGCCCCTTCCAGGTCTCCTTCACACACCACTCCCCACTGCCTCTGTCTGGGCCCTTGGAGGGGAATTCTCCCCAGTTTGAATGAACAGCAGGTACTTTTTTTTGCATCTTGTGCAGTCCATTCAGTGCTGGTATCTCCGCGTGGATGAAATGCGTCTTTTCTCAGCTTTTCACTGTCTTGCTCTGAAATCTCCGCTCCCATCCCTCCGCAGAGCTCAGTAACAGCTTGCTTCATCTTCCTACTGTCAGCACTCTGCTTTGACCCTTTATTCAGGGGACTTGGCTTTTATCTGGAAGACATATGCCTTAGGTGTCTTGTATAAGGTGCCACACAAAGCAAATTCAGCCAGGCCTGCCAATAACACATCATCTAACCAGATGGGTATAAACAGACTTGAATTCATTTGCTCCTTTTTCTCTACTCAGTAGCACCAGAGAAAAGGCTGTTACTAGCTTTATGTAATGTCTCTGGGCACAGGGTTTTTGTGCTTTGCATTTGAGGAGAGCTTAGGTCAGCCTCACAGCTTCTTTCCATTAGAGATGGTTGGCATTAATAAAATGAGAACCCTTTTGCCACTTGTCCCTATGATGCTGGAGGTACCAAATATGAATGATGTCATTCATGGAGGGCTTTTTTTTTTAAATTTTTTTAAGCTCGGTGACATCTCTGTTGTACTTTTTGAGCAATTTGGATAAACTAAGGAGGAAGTGTGAGGCGCCCTAGGCAGAGATATATGGTTTGTGTTGAATCGTCAGTGGAGAAGTGACCAAGCTCATTTTTTTTTTCCTTTGGTGACCTCAGCAAGATTGATATCTAGATCTCATCAGCTGAAGTGAAAGAGTTATTATTACAGAGCCTGGAGCAGAGCTGACATACTTGCAATGAATGAAGCTGTTTCTAGCTTAGGGAATTCAAGTGGCCAGGCCAGGGACATGATCTATACAGTAAGAGCAGAGACACCAGCATTCAGACAGACAAAATGGGCCTCAGCCAGTCAAAAGAACATAGAAACCCTTCTGAAAACAGTTTTCTCCTAAAAGTACTAATTGGAATATTCTATAGCAGCATCATTATCCAGTTTAACCCCCCCTCCCCCCAAATACTTTTTAAAGAGATTATCTTTCTTTGGGTTCTCTCCATTAAACTAGTCCATTTTTTCCCCTGGGAAATTTCAGAAATGGCAGAACATCCTTAAAACATATTTTCAAAGCAACCAGATTTTATCTAGTTAAGAGCAAACAGACATGGAGACAGTTGCCTCTCTGTGAGGGGACATATTCCTCCCGTAACAAGGCCAGCCTATTCCCTGGATTACACTCCTTGCCATTGTCACAGTTGAATTACAGCTGTGAGTCAGAGACAGTGACACACTATGAAAGTCCTTGGCCATGGGACAGCATCCCTCTGGGAGGGTGGCAAGGTATTTATTGGTATTTATTACTGGATGTAGTTGATCCAGAAGGAAACACCAGCCCCCACATCGCCGTCCTGGAATCTGTGCAAACGGTGTTCGTGAGGAGCTCGCATTTTAAATAAAGCAAAGTGCCTGCTCATTTACTGATTGGGATTACAGACACATGGAGATTAGGGCCCTGATCAGACACCCCCTGAAGTCAACAAGAGAGGAAAAAAATTGCGATCAGCTTAAGTGAGCATATGGCCAGTCACTCTCAGAGTCAAGGTCATCTGGGAAACATGCAGCGTCGCTGATATTTCACACCCCAGGTGAATGCATTAACCCTGCTTGGAAACAGTCATCTCTGTGCACAAACCTCAGCCTGAATTCGAGCAGAAGCAAGCCTGTGATCACACTGCCTGCCAGCTCCTACGAAAATTGACGGAGTGGAAGAGGTCTCAAAGACCATGAAACTTTCGGAGCTTAATTAAAAGCAGCATCTGGGCAAATTAAGGGGGAGAGACTGAAATCAGTGCCTCTGCAGACAAAGAGGCAGGCAGCACCTTGCTGCTGCACATCTGCCTCTGCCCAGCTGGGGCTCTGCAAGGACCTGGAGACACGTCAGGGACAGCTCCATCCACCTCCTCTGTCACCGCTCAGGAAATCACTTCTTTTCAGTTGGGACTGTGCAACTGCCCATGTATCTGAAGGTATGGGATCCCATTTAATGGATATTTTAATATGTATTTGTTGGAGGAAAACTGTGCATATATAAAAAAATGGAGGATGCTATGTATAAGTAGCATTTCTACCTATTTCAAATATCCTGGGCACTCAGAAGCCCAAATAAAAAAGCCAAGCAGGCCACTCTTCTGCTTTACAGACGTTTTTGGTTTTGTCCACTCAGATCTCAGTTCCGTCAGCCTGTCCACAATAGTCTTTTGAGATGTGCCACAGCACAGCTCAACCTTGGGCCTCCTTAATCTGATACAGCAGAGTGGTGAAAATAGGCAAGGCCAGATGTTCAAATACCTCACTTTGGCATTAAGAGAAGTGAACAGAGAAAGAGGTCAAGGGCCAAGAGAAGAGAAATGGAAGAAAGGCTGCAACTTTCAGTAAAAAAAGTACCCAAGCTCAGAAACGGCATGGAAGCAAAATAATGAAGTCAAGGACCTCACATACCTCTGCTGCAGCTGGAAAGCGCTTAAGCCCAAAAGTTGGATTTAGGTCTGTCACAACAACACTATAGATTTCAGATTGATTGAATTATAACTCACAGGTGCTCCTTGTTCCGTTCATTTCTTCCTTCTTGCCCCCACGACAGGCTTTAAACTCCAGCACACAAGACAGATTAAAAAGGTTGTTCCTTGCATTCTCCTTAACACCACCGGGTCTCTGTTGTATTTACAAACATATTTTAGCACGAAGTGCCCTATGGAGGAAACTCAACTGCTGTCGGAGAGGGCTGTTTTGATGGACAGAGTAAACACGGTATTTTGGTGACAGGTAATCTTCATACTGAGCTGATTAATTCCAGAACACAGGAACAATGGCCTTTTTCATCTGCTGAATAATGCATAGATGGCATTGCCACTGGTAAGCAGCAGGGTTCCCGGTTAGCGATAGAAATTCACACACCCATGCTATTTTAATAAGCTATCACTGTTAAAGAAGTCTATTTACGTTATTCATCTTCAACATTTGCACAAACATGTCAACTGGGGAAGTGTGTGGGGGGAGGTAGGAGGGAAAAATGAGGTCATATTCATATACACTTTCTTAGCTCTTTAATTTATATAAGCCTGAAAATTAAGCAAAAAAACCACCTTAATTCCAAGTACCATGACCACCACTGAAACCTGGATAGTATGAACACAGTGCCAAGAGCAGAAGAGAAAAGCCAGGTCAAGGATTACATGGGTTACATGGTCAAGGATTACTCTTGGGCATGGGTTGCTCCAGAGCTTTGTGAACCAGAACCATCCTGGGTTTTTGCCATCAAGCTTCTCCACTTTGCCACTAGTCCCTTTGGAACCACCTGGGCCATGGGCTTGTCACTGTCTCCCCATGAACCAGCCAAGAGCTCCCAAAGGAGCCAGACCCAACAGGTGTCCCAGCCAGTCTGCTGTAATGCATTGGGGTTTGGGACAGGGGCCACCAGTCCGAAGCTCAGGGCTGTTCCACTTGGGTTATGAATTGCAGGCAGCAAAAGGAAGGAATTAGCTCTTAGATATGGGATCAAGGGTGAGAGTGACTTAAATTTAGGTGCGTTGTGAGCTAGCCAATGTGTTTATAGCCAATGGCGATCTAGTCAATGCTCATCATCTGTAGAAGTCCATTGTTTTGATTCTACCTAACGCTGATCAAGAGATAAAATATTTTGCAAAAAAAGAGGCATCTGGTACCATTAGAGGTTCTGGGTAGTCCTGGTTGGTTCCCAGCTACTGCTCCATAGGGGTGCAGTTTTCCATAGATTTTGGGTAATGTTTGCTAGCCCCAGAGAGATAACTTGGATAAAAGAGGGCATTTAAAATGACTTTAGATGCCTATTTTTTGAAAAATTCATGACATCCTTGACCTTCCTTGACTAAAACGGGAATTTGGACAGTTGCACATCTAAATCTGTGGGCTGAATCCCACCCAAAAATGTCAAAGTCTCCTCATTTTCAGCACAGCAGGCTATTAGAGGCCAGATTTTCAAGAAAGCAGCTCCTATTTTGGCACCCGTTCAGCTGTGAAACTTGCAAGTGTGATCAAAGCAAGGCTGAGTCCCTCTGAACGAGACGGGGGCTGAGCAGGGGAAGTCCATCTGCTCCTCCTCTCCTCATACCCCAACTACTCAGTTCAAAGCATAGGTTAAATCTGGTCTGAGGACAGGCCTGCAGACCTGGAAGGCCCAGACCCAAGGGTACAACGTGTGTGCAGTGCATCTACATGTGCACAGCATGGGACACACAACCACACGTAAGTCCCACATGACACTGACACAGCAGATCACCCTCCAGCCAACAGCACTCATGATAATATGATAATTGTTCCTTTTCCCCATGTCATTGCATCCCTTACCTATTTCCCTCAGAAATAAATTGCTTTCAAAGCAGGAAGCAAACTGGACTACCCCAAGCAGTTCATCTCATACTTGGCTTCTACTTTACTTCATCATTTTGGATCTTGATGCTGGTCCAGTTTCATCCCCAATGACCTCTAATCTAAGGCTTCATTTGCATGGTAAGTATTGCTATTGTAACATTCATTCCTTTAAATCATACTCCCAAATTTTGCTGCTTCTTAGCTGCCTGGAAGGATATTTCTCTCCCCTTTTGGGGCATGCATCTCTGGAAAGCTACAGGAAGAGACTTCCTTCGATTTGGAGAGTGGGGCCATTCCCAAAAGAGCATAAGAATGGTATAAGTGTGTTTTTCAGGGCATGACTATTTTACTACATAACAGCCCAATGATTTCTATCATTCTATTAGAAGCTTTGAGCCTTTATTTATTTTATTTCTTTTGGCTTTGCAAATAGAAAAATAGGGGGGGGAAAATTACCCAAATCTTTGCTATGGGACACTCTGGAATGTATTAATGTACATAGGGGTTGAGGAGTGCCCAGCTGTGAGAGGAAGGAGTTGGAGCCCAGGGGCGGCCCCAGCATCACATTGTGAAGTGTGTTTTTTCAGTCTCTCTGGGGACCAGTAATTGCACACGTCAGAAAAGCTTTAAGGTAACCAGTGTAGAGGGTAATGGCTGCATAAGGAGACCAACTGGCAGAACACATTGAACTAATTTTCTTCCAACCTCCCCCAATTTTTCTTTAAAATCCTTCCCATTCTGTTTGTGGAGAAGCATGAGAAACTTCCCTGAGGTTTTCTGGGAAACCAGGGGAGGAGGAGGAGGAGAAATGGTGGTCACTTAGACAACCTTTTCTTCCTTTGTGGTTCTCTCATCTCCCTCAGCCCAACCACAATTAAAGTTTCTCCTGTGTGCACTGTGCTGGTCACTAACATGAAAATGCAAATAGACATCCTCCCTCTGCAGGGATTATATTCCAAAATGATAAGACCAGGGAGAATTGTGCTGTTAGCACAGCTATGGTAAGCAATGGGGACTTTAAAAAAGTTATTCGCCAACACTTCCAGCCAGCTTTTTAGCACCTGCAGACAACAGGGCTTTTGCTCTTCTCAAACAAAATTTTGAAGGAACTGATTTTGTCAGCACTGATTCCTCTTGTTTGCTGCGAAACACTGCAGGAGCATGGCCTGGTTTTCAGCAATTTGTCTTCTAATGTTCCAACCTCGCTTAACCTGGCTCACTTTTTTTGAATATCTTTTGAGCTCCCACACAGTCTATAATGGGATTTTCCCCATAGCTCCCTGCAGAACGCTACTCTGCAGTGATTTGGAGGAGCGAAGGAAGCGGGAGCTGAAGGAGAGCGGAAAAGGAAGCTATTTTGAGCACAAAGCCTCTAGGCAGATGTAGCTTGTGGAACTATCACATGCAGCCCGAGCTATTGGAGCAAATCAATACTAATTATTTTAAGGCTGAGGCCTTATGCTGGGGCTTCTCAGAGTGCTCATGGTGATCTTTTATTGCTTCTTTTGTAAATTTGCGGTATGAGCTGTTATCGTGGTGTGCAGAGCAAGGGTGTTCTGAGGCAAGGGAAAGTCCCACTCTCTAGTCTCACCATACTCTCCAGCACCCTTGTAAAACCTCTGTCTGCAGCAGGGTGTGCAAACCCCAGTGAGGGATGGATTTCATACTACAGGTCCTTTGCAGGATGGGAGATTTCCAAAACCTCCCCTCCTTCAAGGATAGGACCATGCTCAGATCTTTGCTTTAGGAGAAAAGATCCCTTCAAGGACCCTTCAAGCAGCCTCAGCTACAAATGAGGAGAGAAAGGAGTTTGAGAGCCACAAACTGAACACTGGTGCCACCTCAAAGCAGGAAGAATGAGTGTTCCTGAGTCAGTGCAGCTGAGGGGACCTTCTCCGCACTCCTCCATCAAGGAAGATGTTTCATCCCCTTCACAAAGGCAGCATTCCCTTGGCCATTGCCAAACTCATTTATAGGACACAGCTCATGCAGTTTTCAATCATGACTCAAGACCAGGATCCTGTCCAGAGTTCAAACTCTCCCTCCAACCAACGCAGCTGTTTATTAGGTCTCCACTGATACTGAAGAAGAATTTTCAAGGGAAAATTGCTCTTATCTGGCAACCAGATACCTAAAACTCTCAACCTAGTGGCTGCTTAGCCCAAACATGAGAGCTATCCTGTGGTGAAGGCTGATGTTAAACATCTCACTGCTGCCCAGCACAGCGTCTGTGGGGTTTGGTATTACCCATACACCAAACAGGACCACACAACAGAATGATCTGCAGCAGCCATCCCACAGTGTTTTTTACTACCTCCAGAAGCTCCTGTATTCCTTCTGCTGTCTGCTGACCTTGAAGAAAGAGGAGCTAAGAGGCAGAAGTGCTGTGCAGAGGCATTCCTGCGAGGGTCCTGGTCTGCACAGGATGAAGGAATGCAGCTGCATCTCAGCGCCGTGCTCAAGCAATCATGAGTACAGCAAAGCTGGCTTTGATGCATGACATGGGGCTGGGAAGGGCAAGGGTAGCCAGAAGGTCGACCGTAAAAATCAGTGCAGTGGTATCCACCAACATTTAGTTTCTCCATTTTACGGGAGGAGTTATAATGTTTTTCTTTTTTAAAGGCTCTTCGCTGCATTGATTTTATTTTCCGTGATTCAGTGGCTGAACCAGGAAATATAAAATGAATTATCTGTTTCATTCAATGAGGTTTTTTTATACTTATAATTTTTTGAAGAAAAAAATTAATTATATTTCCAAGGAAATTACTGATTTGGTATGTAAAATTTTGGTTTAGCAAACAGCAAGGTGAAAGACTGCAATATTTCCAAAAATATTTTCCTTACATATTTGAGGGTGAAAAACCTTAAAAATGTGGTGTCATTTTCCAAGTTTCAGTTTAACAAAAATGACTTGTTTATAGGACATGAACTACTGTCTGAGAACTTGCTTCATGTAGCTCCATTCTCCACTAACCCCTTTTTGTCTTTTTAGATTTGAAATTCTTCAGGGAAGAGACTGACTTTCCTTTCGCACAGGGGAGAGCACTTTGAAGATAAAAATTGTTAGAGCAGTGCTAAGTATTGTGTAGCCTCGGAAGAATGTGTTATCAGCTTACAAAGCCCCTTTGAAAAGTAGCATACACTCAAAGGCACTGACATCTGTCTGTGAAAAGAAAAAAAAATTTTAAAAAAAAAGAGAAGTGTAGGTGGGGTTTACTGTCTGCTATATAACTTTCTCCTAGACCTTGACTGCATGAAACATACTGCAAGTGAGGAAGAGTTTTTCGCAGTAACAACTACTCTTGATGAAACTGTTTTTAAGGATTCTGTAGCAGCACAGGGATGCCAAAGATTTCTGCACTCAGATCCAAAAAAACCTCACTGGGTCACAGCAAACCAGCCCAGACAGCACAAAGACGTGAGTCAGCAGATCAAGTTTTATTAACCAACAGCTGATTTTCAGGTGAGCCCACCTCTTCTGAGAAATTGTATTCTAGGAAGGTTTTTCTCATTGTATCAGTGAGTATCACTGCAGCCAACTGAGTCATCAGCACAGAGATTCAGAGCTGGGTACAAACTACGTGAGACCCATCCGTTCTGTATTGTCTTTATAAGGGAAAATAACTTGTGACTTCTCCCTCCCAGGCTAGGTTTTCTTGCTGAAAGGCTGCAGGGAACTCCAGGAATAATGCCTGGTATTTCTTCACTCATGGGTATCATTCTGCTGTATTCTGGATGGTGGGAGACAGACACTGATGGAAGAACTGGGACTATTTCCCCATCTTTTGAAGGAGTTGCCCTTCCTGCCTCCACTCCTACCACTGCTGACCATGTCTGTGCCACAGCCAGTTTCACAGACCCACAGAGTCAGGTTGCTCCACTCCTAGTCCAGTCAGTGCTGGTTTCCAAAGAAGAAATCCTGCCTATACATTCAAAGCAGGAAAAAATATCCTCTGAAAAGGGTGAGACAAGCAATCAGTGCTGACAGGCTGTGTCCGTGGGCACACACCCAAGTGTTGCTGCTCATCCAACAGCCTGCATAGCCCAGGATCAAGGCTCCTCTTTGGAGACACTCTGAGTCAGCTGGGCCAGAGAGGCTGAGCAGCTGGGAACTCCCCTGGAGTGCTGGACAACTTTATAAGGTCCTACAGATGCTTTAGCACCTGTAGGATTGAAGGGTGGATGGCATTTTAGCTCATGAGATCAGAGACCTGCTGTCCATGGATCCAGCTGGTGATTTCAGACCTCCTCGTGGTGCCATGTGGTGCAAGAGAGTCTGTCTGGGACACCCAGATCTGCTCCCAACTCTAGGAGCAGCTCTTGGAGTTGGTGACGTGCTCCATCATGTAGCAGAATCTCACTTGGCCAAAGCAAGTGGTGAGTCTGAAGGACTAAAGCCCCACAGAGCAAACAGACTCCCTCCTTTCCCTTAACGTGCAAGACTGATTCTGTAAATTCATCTTCCGGAAATGCTTGGGAGCACGGGGCAGTCTGGCCTTGGAGATCAGCCACAGGACTGGGAGCCACTGGAGACCTTGGAAAGGCACTACAACCAAATGGAAATTATCTTCAGAGACCCCCCAACTTCCCTATGCCTCAAGATCACTATCCTGCATCTCACATGGGTGCATGAAGCCCAGCTGTTTCTCCTGCTCTTGAGACACTGGTGCATCTGCTAAGGGGCTATTTAGCCTAATTAAACTGGAGGTCCCATCAACAGCTGTTGCAGAACTGCCTCCACTTCTAACTGTTGCAGAAAAGCTCTGCCGTGAAGCAGAGCACAGCCTGTGCCTCCTATTGACCCCAGCTGCCTCCCCACCTCTGAAAAGCTCAAACAGAATGGGATAAACTCATCCACACGCAGGAATGTAGGAAAATTACTTGTGAAATAAGGGCAAACACCTCAAGCCATAAGCTCTCAGCTAAACAGTTAATAACTAGTTATTATTTTTTGTTTGTTTAGTTTCAAGACTTCCATTAAAAGCAAACCTACATCCTGGGGCAAGATAAGAGCTGAACTTGATCTGTGAAAAAGTTCATTAAGGCAACTTGTTTTCTGAGGACAACATCATTTATAAATTTTGGTCTGAGAAAAAAAGATTGAGCATTATCCCCACCAGGCATGTCCTACCCTCTGCAACCTGGCAGTCCTTTTCTAAACCTGGAGCAGTAAATTTGCCTAATCCCAGCTCAGATTTAACTGGTGATTTGCCACAGACAAGAGAAACCTTTGCAGCCTCTCAGAGTCACTCCCATCTTGACTTTACTCAGCAGGAGCTTTCAGAGCCATCACAGTGCCTGTTTGTTGACATTAGGTTTTCAGAGTATCCCGGCCTGCAGATGACAGCTGAACTGCCAAGAGCTCTTTTAGTCACCTTCTGAACTTAGTGTTTTACATTCTTCTTCCCAATAATACAGAATTTTCATGGGCTGCTTCCCAACTGAAGACCCCAAAGCACTTTACACAAGGTCGGTAGCAGCACCTCATTTTAGCAAAAGAAAATTGCAGCACAGAGAAGGTGGAAACCCCAGACCACATCATCAGAGTCCCAGATAAATGTAGGCAGCTGTGGAACGTAATTCTGCCCGTTGGTTTGAGCCACCCATGCTGCTGCCCCACAAAGAGACCATATGTCCAGGGCTATTGGAGGATGTCCTCATGCCTCAGAAGATATTTTCGGGAAGTCTTAAATGTTCTTTGGGATATATAGGCACAGGTTAGGGTTTTTCCCTCTTTATTCAGATCCTATTGCTGCACCACACTGACTCCATGTGGTGTTGGCTGAGGGAAAACTATCCAGGAGAAGGAGGGATTTCTGTGGTGTGTTCAGAGGGAAAAGACTGGCGAGCAGTGATGTTCACATCACACTAATTACCTTTACCCAGAGCATGTGTTCATGGCACTTACTGAGCATTTCCAATTACATGTATTCAGATATTCATTTAAATGGAGGCAAAAAAATCATAGTTCTGTAAAATGCACTCTTAGCTCCTGTTGAGGGGCAAGGTGGGAGTTGTGACACTGAAAATGAAGGGTTGCTTCTAGTTTATTTTTGAAATCCTAACCTGTGCATCTTCAGCCCAAATAACTTTTGAACCAAATAGACACTTCACACCAATAAGAAAGAGATGAAACATTCCCAGACTTAAGAGGTTCCTTGAGTTTCATAAAAATAGGCAGCCAGGTAAATGAGAGAGCTCCAAGCAGAAGGAAGAGTGGAGACCCCCAGGAGTGTTAGATGTGAGAGGAGCCAAATAGAGACATACACACATACGAACGCATACAGCTCTCCGTGCCCCAGCTGATGGAAAATCCTCACTTTGTCCCTGTGCCAGAGAGTCCAAACATCAGATACGGACCCTGGAAATGAGGCTGCTTTGATCCTGCCGCAGGCTGAATCGCTGATCGCCTGTGGAATTTGCCCTCCTGAGGCTGGAACAAAGAAGTCAGATGAGTGTGGGGAGCCAGAACAGCAGCAGCAACCTCCCAAAATTCTTCCACGTCCTCCTGCACCCCTCGGTGGCTCACCTTGTCATTTGCTTGCCATGTCCTCACTGCAAACAGCGCTTCCTTTAAGCTGTGACTGTGGACAAAAACAGAGAGCGTGGTGGGGAGTCCTGAAAGGACGGAGTTTTCCCACAATGACACCTCCAGATGATCTAACACCATCCCTTGGAGATGCTAATGAAACATATCCTGTTAAGGGGGTAATCCCAAGGGCTGCAGAGCTCCTAGGGTCCTGACGTCCATTGCTTTGTCCAAGGGGAAAATCAGCTTTTCTCCCAGAAGCTCATGAGGGAGTGTGTTACACCAGCCAGGAGGAGTTCCTCAAGGGTCAAAGCCCCCAGTGTGAACCCCTGTGCTTGCCCCTGATGCATCCTGTGCCTCAAAACATTGGGAGGTGGAGATGAACCAACATGGACCCAGCAACAGAAACACTTCTAAACATGCCACAAATATGCTTAGATTACAGTGCTAAGGAGCCTTAAGACCTCCTTTTCCTCTTATTTGCACCACTGCACGCTCCCACGGTGTGGCAACAGTCCCATGGACGTGACCTGTCCCCATTTCACACTGGAGCTGTGTACATCCCCAGATGGAGCTGCAGGAATGCAGGGGAGCCAGAGACCTGTGGTGCTTTTTTGTAGCCCCTTCCAATCTCTGTGCTTGGAGCTCAAAATATGGCCATGCTCCCCGTGCTGCCTGTGTCTGTAAAGCACCAGGGACTTGCAGAGCACTGAGCATACTCACAAAAAGGTATTTGGTGGTAGCCCTGAGAAGCCAACCAGGTACTGGCCCGTTGCAGTCTGTGCTGTGGAAATCTCCAGGGACAGCTTCTGCTGCAGGGAGCTGTGGCAGTGGTGAACGTGATTCCAAACCCACCTCTCTGCAGGCCACCCTTTATCCAGCTGGCTGGCGCCGCTGCCCCAGATTACAATTCTTAATTTAGGGAGTCTCTTCTGACATTTTGACTACTACGTGCTGATGCTCACAAGCTGTGCTCAGAGAGGGTGAAATTCAGCTCCTCCAATCACACCCAGTTTCTCTCTCACACTTTCTTTTCTTCCCTTCCTGATTCATTTAAAATAATCTATGAAAAATGTCACTGGTTTCCAGGAAAAGCATGGGTCTGACCAAGGCAAAAGTCAACCCCTTAATTTAAAACAGTTGAGGGGGGGGACAATTCGTTGAAGCTGCTCAGCTAATGCACAAACAGTTTGTAATTACAGGAGCAGGCTGGGAAAACAGGACCTACCTAGGGAATATTCTTATTAAATAAAGCAGAATTCTGTCACCTTCTTAATCATGAAATATTGATGAAACTGTAAGCAGCCCCTCTGAGGTTTTAGCCTTTGCCCTCTCCTTGTGTGTGTATATGTGTCCACACAAAGACAAAGGGGAAAAACACGCTCAAAGCCTGCCCCTGGAGCTGCAGAATTCTAACCAAGCTGCTCTGTGCCAGTGGATTTTGCTGAGCTTGCACGGGCATATGGATTGGAGAAATAAAAATTCTTCACTAGCCACAACCAGAAACTTCTTTTAGACTGAATGAGTAATGAAGGGGTGATTAAACAGAGCTGAGAAAGAAAGGACATATTAAAGGGAGGACTGTCCCATGAATCAGCAGAGGAAGGGACAGTCTTCCTCGCTTTGATCCACTCTACATGTTTTGGAAGCAGTAAAGAGCTATTGAACTCCAGGTATCAAACCTTCCCCCGGCCTTATGGAGATATGCTTGTAGCTCTCCTGCTTGTTCCTGGGTCTAACAACAGCTGACAGCAGCAAAACAAGCAACAGGATCTGTCTTCACAAGCCAAAGGCCAACCAGAGCAGCACCTGTGTTGCTGGAGGTCTGAGCACCCGTGTTCTCCCTCAGCAAGTCAGGGAGTGCCAGAGAAAGCAGAGCCCAAGACAGCACAACCTGTGAACTCCAGCTGGATGGGCTCAATATTCATCAATAGCCACAGCTGGAGCTGGGAGAAGCCCCCACTGGCCCTTAGAAGGTACCTGAGGTGCTACAGCTTGAAGGTTCACACCGTCTTTGAGGCACCAGAAACTCGTCAGCCACTCAGTAGAGGAGCGAGCCAGCTCCAGGCAGCACCACACCTCTCGCACCATTTAGCTCATGCCTTGGCACTGCCAGCTGCAGCCATCAATTTTCTGGGGGGCCTCAGCAACAGGAGCCCAGAAAAGCCCTGAGGGGGAAGAGCCAGGGACTATGAATAATGTGGGTGAAAACAAGAAGTGTAGGGAAGAAAAATCGCAGGCAAATTTTCATCCCTTCACACTCCTCTGTGTAGTGGGAAGGGACAGAAACTCTTTTCAAACCAAAATAACTGTGCTCCATTCCACTTCTGTGACTCAACTCCATGGTCCTAACTGAGACAAATAAACAAAGAAAAAGGGGAGCATCCCAGAAGGAGAGAAACAGACATTAGGAACCGCAGGCAAGAACTGGGAGGCCTGTGCATCACCAGTAATGAATCCCAAAATGCAGGCACTTGTCTGAGCCTGAGTTTTGTTATCACTTCTGCAAGGGTGGATGAACAGGGCTGAGGAAAGAAAAACAGATGGGAAAGAAGGACTGACCCCAAGGATAGGCCAGGAACAGCAGTTGCAACATGAGGGTTTTGGGACTTCCCTGACAAGGAAATATCAAAATTGGGAGTAACTGGAAAAGGGACCTGGGGCCAGGCTGGCTGGAAAGCAGGGGTAGGAAGGATCAAAGCACTAGAGGAGAAAGGAGGACAAAGAGGGGGAGGCTGCAATGGCTTAGAGAGGGAGAGATGCATCAAGCAGCAGGGGAGCCTTCTCTCTGCCCACTGCGGTAATGGGGTCTTTGTTCTGCTCCTTTCATGTTCGCGCACATCCCGGCCCATGGACAGCCGACAGGAGCTGAATCAATCATGCCTGGTCCCAGCGGAGGGCAGGGCGTGATTGATTTGCTCTCCCTGATGGCTGGCTCTGAAAGGACACGCTCTCATTACAGTTTGTTTCTGGGTACCGTTCTTTGCTCTAGGTCTAAATGCTGCAAAACCTCCCACCTCCACCACGGGATGATTCGGAACCACCGTTTCCTTTCAACTGCTTGAGAAAGCTGTAAAAAAAAAAGAAAAAAAAACTACATTAAAAAAAAAAAAACCCAAACCAACAAGACATATCCCCCCAACTTTAAAACTTGCTGCTGAAACGTAAAGCTGAGGCTGCGGCCATGGGTGATTTTAGTGCTCATCTGCTCCAAATTCCAGTCATGCTTGTCACACTCCCACAGCCTCTCTCTAATTGTCAGGCACAGCCCTTTGTATTCCTAATCACCCCTGAAAAGGCCTCGCTCCCGTGATCTGGTGGGCATCCCGGGGTGGCTGCATGTGGGGCCAGGGGTGAGGCAGCCCTGGCCCTGCTCGGGGGTGCTGCAGGCTGCCAGCTGCTCCGGGAGGGTGCTGCAGGGGACAGAGGTGGCCCCTAGTGACCAGAGTGAGATGGAGACACCCTGCCCAAGGGCAAAAGCTGGGACACGGAGGCAGGGGGCTCTTGGATGCACATTCAGGAGCAGAGAGGGGGTGGTGCCACCCAGCTCATGTCCATCAGTGTCACCCAGGGTGAAGGCAGTCCTTCTGGCTGAGCTTATATTGTACTTTCTGCAATGGACAGTGCTGCTAATGAGTCAAATACACATCTGTGGGAAAGGACAATCAATTTCAAGAAGTTTTTCCCCTCTTCAGTGCAGCTTAAGCATCCCCCCAATTCCAGACATGGGGGGAGGCAGTACTATTAGCTACCAAGGCTGTTGCAATGCTAAGCAGACAGTTTATCTGCAGGCTTTAATTATTCACCATTTTAAATTCTCCCCACCTACAGGTTCATGTACCCTTCAGCTACTTTTACTTTTAGTCAAATCATCCACAACAATGCTATGTTCTCCTTTAAATGCTGCTCATAGAAACATGGAACGATTTCAGCTGGAAAGGACCCTTAAGATCATGGAGCAATAAATGATGCTGCTCTCCAACCCATCACCTTGCTCGCTGAAATGCATCTGATGAGGTGCAACTCAGCTACGTAAAATGGACTGAGTGTTGTGGGGAATCTGGAAATTCAGAGCCAAACAAATTGCTTCAAAAAGAGTCCTGCACAAACCCAAATCTTCTGCACGGATTGGTTGGAGGAGAGAAGGAGTCTCAGAGAGAGGAGGCTTTCAGGACCAACTCATCTGAGAAGCATCTGAGAAAACCAAAGTGTCTGAGTTGTAGGAACAGCAAAATAAGGCAATCATAGTGAGATTGAAGCATGTTAGAACCACCAGACACCAGACACATGGTAGTCATGTCCTTTTGAGCAGGTCCTTACATCTACCCTGCTCTCTTTCTGGACTGAGGAGTGTTTGTCATACCAGGTCTGTGCTGATGCAATTTAGTTCAAATATCCAGCACCAAGCATTCCCTGGTTTCAGCGCCTGATGGGTTAAAAAAGTGCTAGCACAGCCCAGGCTTCCACAGGCAGTTTGCAGCTTAGCTGTTAATTTGGGAATGTCTCAGCTTCACCTCCAGGTTTTGAAACTTTGCCATGCCTTTTCATTAGCTGTGTTTTCCTTCTGGAAACTACCACATATCTGTATCGCTACATCTTTACAACAAAGCCCAAAGGATTTTATACTCTTCAGTGAGTGTTCCTAACTATTCCCAGCTCTCTTTACTAGGAAAAGCTGCTTCTGCTGGCTGCACACACTGCTCATATAGGCAATACATTTTCCAGATTCTTTCCACCTTCCACTCCTTTTTACTAGAGATGTGCTCCAACATGAGAACAGACGAAGCTGAAGCAGAGGAAATGTTGCAGCCATGTTGGCCCAATAGTTTTATAGCAGAAATTTCTTTGGAAATCAGCACAGAGCTCTGCAGAGACAGCAGTAACTGTTTGTCTAACAGTCTGTGTAACTCCAGCCTTGCTTCTAATAGCAGCATCCAGTGGATGCCATAACTACCAAGAAGTAAAATTCCTACTTTCAAAAAAAAAAAAAAAAAAGAAGAAAGTGATATAATAGTATAATACTGATGAAGACATTCTTCTGATTTCACTCTATGACAAGGTGCAGCAAGGGCCAGCTGTTCCTGAAGGGTATCCCTAAGACCAAAGAAGACACAGCAAGACACCAGCTACAACATACCTTTGAAACACCACCCTAAACACAGCTCTGAAGTCATTGCTTCCAGACATAGATTTTCAGTCACCACTAGAAGAACTTTCTTCCCTCTGTCTCTGCTTCATCCTGGCTCCAGCAGAGCTGCCCAGGTTTGTACCAATTCAGATCTAGGCTATCTGGTCCTAGATCTTCTGGGATTTATGCTAGTCTAGAAACCACAAATAACACTGGGGAATAGTGCCTGCTGCACCAAGTTCTGCACAAACATGAAGAGATAATATCTGAAGAAGCTCACTAAAAGAAAAAGGCCCCTCACTACACATTGAGGGGCTGGAGCATGTCCAGAAGAGGGACTGGAGCTGGGAAGGGTCTGGAGCACAAGTCTGATGAGGAGCATCTGAGGGAGCTGGGGGGCTCAGCCTGGAGAAAAAGAGGGGGAACTTTCTCACTCTCCTCAAGTTCCCTGACAGGAGGGTGCAGCCAGGTGGGGGTCAGTCTCTTCTCCCAAATAAGAAGTGATAGGACAATGGGAAATGTCCATGAGTTGCACCAGGTGAGACTTCGATTGGATAGTAGGAAAAATTCCTTCGCTGAAAGGACTGTCAGGCATTGGAACAGGCTGCCCAATGAAGTGGTAGAATCACCACCCCTGGGGGTATTTAAAAGCTGTGTAGATGTGCACTTGGGGACATTGTTTAGTGGTGAATATGGTGGTACTGGGTTAACAACTGGACTTGCTGATCTTGGAGTCCTTTTCCAACCTTAAGGATTCTAAGATTCCATGATTCTAAATGAAGCAGGGAATGACACCGCAGTGACAGGGAGATCTCTGGTGGAACACGGCAGAGTGTTGCAGGTTGGGTGTCCGAACACCACACTCTGATTTTGCTGTTATAGCACTGCTTAGGCTTGTATTTCCACCCTACTGAACTAAACCCTTCTGAGGTTAAGCTCACCCAATTCAAGAACTCAAATAACCTCAAAAAGCCCCATTTCAGAAGTCTCTGTTCCTTGGGGAGCCAGTGACAGCACAATGACGTTGCTCTAAATTCTTCTCTGGGCAAACCAATCACTGCCATGAAATTGTTACCTTCTTTCCTGTCTTTCCTGCCTGTTCCCCATTTGACACTTTTCACAGTGACAGTCACCAGCCTGTGTATAATGTAATCAAAAGGCTGATTCTGGCTTCAAGCCATTCCAGAGAAAAAATTTTCACAGCACCCCACATTAAAATGCAGCCCCTGTCCTGCACCTTCGTGCTAGGTAACTTTCTGTTCCTTCCCTCCACTCCATGTTTTTGGGTTTAGGGGGTTTAGGTTTGTTTGTGATTTTATTTTTTGGTACTATCACATTATCCCATGTTTGCAATTGTAAAACCACATTATAAAAGCAGCCGATATTGAACTAATTTTATCACAGGGCTAGTAATAAAGTTTAACACCAACTATAATATTGTTGTACACCAGAAATATTGCAACAGAACTGTAATATCCTGTTAAATTCATTTTCCATCCACCACCACAAGATCTGTTGAAAGATGTTAGGGGTGAAAGGTTTGTAGATTTTTAATTTTCCTCTCTTTTTTGGCTTTATTTTTGCAAGGCACTTATAAACATTTAAATTTCATAAAAATGTACATCACAAGTTTGGCAGCAATTGTTCTGGTGACACATCTAAAGCCTTCATTGTCTGAAAAGTAATGTATGGCCAGCAGCTACCCTGCAAAGCAAAATATATCATTAGAACCAGCTCACAGAAAGGAAGAAGTACTTTTAATATTGTCCCCTTCTAAAGCTTTATATATTTACTCTTAGGCACCCCAGGGAATTAGATGCAATTATTCTTTTCTTCTTCGGCAGAGGGATGGGTAAAACGTTAAGCAGCTTGCCCCAGGTGACACAAAAAGTTTTATGATACTTCTTGGGTCTGATTCAGCATCCCTGGCACAGAGGATGGGTTCCCAGGGGAGGAGGACACGGGTGACTAAAGATGTTTCTTCCTGCCATCAGCCCTGTCTGAGAATGCTGGCCACTTTCTACTGCCTCCAAGGAAGGTCTCAGCCACCTACAGGAACACACAGGATTAATTAAAAGCATTCTATTAAACCAATTAACTTAAACTGGTAGAAACCCTTGTGTGGATACTCTCAGTGGATTTAAACCTATTTTTTTAAATTCAGTTTAACTTGAGGCTCTGCATTTGCCAGCTGTGTCCCCAGCATCTTTTCGCACCTTTTCAACTGCTTCTGTTTTTAAACTGATTTTAATTAAGCGCACGCACTCTGTGTGGTCAAATCCCAAAGGGGCTGTGGGAAGGCAGGCAGAGACACTAGGAAAAAAGAATACACGTTGGTTCAAGGCAATCCCTGGTTCTGCAGCCCAGCTCTTGGCAGGTACCAGCTGTTTTAAGCTCAGTATATTTGGACACTGAGACCTCAGCCCCGTCCTGATGAACTTATGGTCTCCATAGGAATTAATCTACGCCTTAAAGACTGCATTTGCCCAAAGTAAAAGCAAGACAGAAAATATGAATGATGGTGAGCAGTTTGCTGCAGAAAATCAGCAACGAGCAGGAGATCTGATGTCTCCCAATGGTCAGTGCTGCTGGTCTCAGCCTTCCCCCAGGGCAGGGCTAGAGGTGACCTGGGGACAACGCTCAAGGCCGAGCTTTTCAAGGTGACACAGCATGGAAACCAAAACATGTAAGTATGTCTGGCATGGAGTCAGCCCCAAGAGGCACAGTATTTATGGGAACTGTCCATGTCTCTAAACAAACTAAAAATCACAGAGAGATGGAGAACTGTAGATTTCATTGACCATTCTATGACCCAAACACATGCACTACACATTAAGCAAGATACCTCAGGAAATATTTTTAAACATGTTCTGGCCTCATTAAGAAAAAATTGGAGGACAAAATACCACTTTACCCATAAACTTTTCCTCTTTTTAAAAGATCCCTCAGTGCTGGGTTTTTAAAAATTTGTTAATGTGTGTGCCAAGGAGACAGTGGACTGAAGTGTGGAAGGCTCCAGTCCTTCCTGAGCTCTAACCCACTCTTTTCCATCTCCCTGTAACTAGCTGAAGAGTGCTAATACTCCCAGGGATCTTCTTTTGTGGATTTTAAGCCTCCCAAATCTATAACTCAGTGTATCTTCCTGTATGGCCATTCTGGTACGTACAAAACAGCAGTGACAACACAACCCTTTTCAGATAGGATCTTCTTACAGTTACCACGCATTTTCTTAAGACTTCATCCTCAAAATGTCTTAAAAAATATCTTCTCCTGCAGTATTGGGCAATTTGTGCTGTGATTGTGATTAACTTGAATGGCCACAAGGAACAGTCTCCAGGACAGCTTTGTGTTCATGTGTGTTTAAGCATCACAGCCACAATCAGCGGCCAGTATATCCTGCTGCCTAAAATAACTTTGCATTTCTAGGAGGAATTGTAGCCTTCACAGGAACTTCTTTTTAGGTCATTGAGACTGGAAGGGGAAAAAAAAATATGTCACTTGACATACACTATGAGAGGCTTTGCATTGTTAATTTATTGCCCCAGAAACTAGGAAACTTGTCACGGAGTAATAAAAGGGGTAAGGAAAGTGTTTAAGGGCCCATGAAAAGCTGGAAGGAAGAGGGGAATCAGAAAAAAAAAAAGTGACATACATTACAAGAAAACCAGATACCAAGAAGGTTTTCAGAGACCAGGTGGCAATGTATTAGTGGCAGAGTTTCTCATGGCTGCTTTCCAACAGCAGCTCGGGAATATGAGAGAGTCTGTTAGATGGGAAAACATCAACCACACACAGCCCTCGCTGGAAGTGGAGAGCAGGAAGGCAGCAGGATAGCTGGGCTGGTGAGTGTTTGTAGGAGGCCTCTGGGAAGGAGGTGGAGGACCAGGTGCCTCCAACAAACCGGGGCAAGAGTCAGGATGTCAGGGAAAGACTTCCCAGTGAAGGGATTTCCTGCCTTCTCACATCCTAAAGCACTTTGTAATGCAGTGACAATTGGATGTGAAAGGGACCTTCCTGAGCTGCTACAGGTTTATGTGCGTTCTGCAGAGGTGAAAATAACATCATAAAGGGAACATGGCTAGAAATAAGTCCTCTTTAAGCATCATCATACCATTGTGTACTGGCAATAAAACCCATTCTTTGCTTTCCTTTTTCTCTGTGTTTATTCTTCTACTAGTCTAATTCTTTCTTAACTTGTCTTAAACTACCCTTGATTTGCACATATTTAAATGAGTAAGACTTTTTACATTACTCCCTACAGAGGACCAGCAGTGATTTACTCCTAAAAATTTTGATCATATCCATAAAGGTAAAGTTAATCCAGCTTGAGGATGGCTGTGTGTTATCCTATAGTGCAGCCCAAGGGAGGTTTTAAAAAAAGGAATATGAACGTGTGAAGCCAAGGCACGGAATTTAAGGCGAGAAGAGAGTGATAAAATCAGTTTATCTACTAAATAGCATAGATTTCTAGAAATGCTCCAAAGTTAGTCTCTTAGGACTACAAAAGACATCTGTAATGGAGCTGGAAAGTGAACCCAAACACACAAGTCTTGCTGCAGCAGCTGACCTGCAAGGCCACAGTTCAGTCCTCCTGGGTGGAAGCAAGTCAGGCATTTTCTTTATACCTCATTGAGGGACCATTTGCTTTTCCTGTGTCTCACATGACTGACCTGGGACCATGCCCTCAAGCAGGCAGCAGAACAAATCACAGAGCACAAATTGCTTGAAAAACTTGTGCAGGTGGGTAATGAAAAGCTCAGCTGAAAACTCTTCTCTGTAAGAAGATACTGAGGGTGACTTCTGCTGAAAGCAGAATCATCACTTCTGATGGCATATCCTGTTTCTTCCCCAATGCAAGAAAACAATGCAGAACCATTATCTGGGTGGTTAAATCCATGCTGTCCTCTTCTGAATTATTTATTTGTAAGGTTTCACACTGTACTGCCACCAGACAAGTAAATGTTGGGGTTTTTCAAAATAATATTTACCTCTCTATTCTTTAGTTACCAGAAGACAGTTTCTAAGTTGCCTTGAGAGTATGTTCTCTTCTTCCTCCTTCAGCTGCAGGTTCTTCCCCTTTGCTTCTTCCAACTCATCTTTTCCAGTTGATTTTTTCCCCTTTCATCTGACCATAACTTTGTGCGGATGGTGCCTTAACCTGAGAGGCTCATCAGTCCTGCTTTGAATGGCTTAAATGGCTTTTGAAAGTCAAATCATCTGACCATGCACAGGAGCAGAAGAGCCTTAGCAAAAAGGCAAGAGTTAGCTGTGACAAATAAGGAAGAAAACCCCTAATCTGGTGTAAGGTCCTGTCATTCCTACTGGCTCCAGACACAACTATGGAACAGAGGTACCTGGACTCCACTCAGACTCTGAGCTGAGTTTTCTACACTGAGATCCCACTGGGAGAATGTAGAACTTAATTTATCTTACGTGTTTACCAAGCTGTCTTTTGGGGACATCCGTAATGATTCTGTTTTTATCTGGTACCAGAGGAGGACAAAGGCGCAGTGACGTGAGGGAAGATACATTAGCTGTCAGAGACAGGTAACACATCTTGCTAACATACTCTGTTCCATTTTCCCCCCAATGGCCTGAAGCAGTGTTTTCCTTTTCAAAATATCCTATCAGCTCTGACAGATGGATTAAGACTTAAAAGCATCAATATTTTGGGAAAGTAGTACCTGCTAGCAGGCTAGATATAGGTTTGTCATCCAAGAGGTTTTATATTTCCTATTAGGTCCCTTTCCTGAAAAGCAGCAACCATTCATTTTAAACTTTACCAACTGGTAGGGGTTGGAGGGTTTTAATTTTTTTTTCTTTTCGAGGGGGGAGAGTGGGGCTTGTTTTGATTTCTTCAGTGGACACATCATCTGTCAGCAGTGGGGAAGAGTGGGAGTGTTTTTCCTTGTGCTGGTCCTGAAAGGTGACCACTAAAAAACTGCCATTGCTCTTGCTCAATGTGAATTACCAGAAAGTTGTTGCAAGATGGTNAAAAGGAAAGGAAAAAAGAAAAATCATCATCCCAGAAACAAATTTAAAGGCTTCTGATAACTTTTCTTCCTCTTCAGGAAAGGCTGAATCAGTCTTGTTGTTCATATTCCCCACCTTACTTCTGACAGGCTGTTTTGCTTATCTGGCATTTCGGCTCAGATGGATCCCACCTGATAGCAGGCAGAGACACTGAAGTTAAGACTGCCGTTATCTGGGCACCAGCTACAGTCACAGAGAAGAGAGACACCTCAGGAGGGGGATTCACATCTGAGGAGGATGAATCATTCTCTCAAGATGCCAGTATTTCTCCATTTCTCAAGATGCTGCTGGCACAAACAGCAGTAAGTCAGTACAATGAGGCTTCTAATTTTGGAGCCTTGGTGAAGCGCCTGAAGTTTGATGAGTGAATCTAGACTGTGGTGAATCTCCCTCTCATCATATCTGCAGCTTGATGGAGAGGAAGATATCAAAGGTATTCATCCCTTTGTCACACAGGACTCTTGTGAAGAGAGATGAGAGCAGAGAATTCACAAAGGAGAAGAGGAATAAAGAGAAGAGAAATGTGGAGGTTTCCAAGGGGAAGTGAGGAAATATGTCCCACTTTTGCCTTCTGGCTTTGTGAGCTGAGTTACACGGCTTCTTGTCTATGCCACCTCCACAGCCAGAAGGCTGCTCAAATACAGGATTTGATTCTGGCCCAAAGCTCAGGCAGGAGCATAGCTGAGGATTTGCACATGGTTTCCATCTGCTCCCCAACTACTCCTCTCCAATAACTCATGCAGCTGAATGGCTGCTGTTCTGGGAAGGACAGGGTTGGGGTGGCCAGTGAATTCAGCCTGAAGACTCAGAGTGGCTGACTATACTCACTAGAAGGATAGAAAAACATCAGCTACCTCAGTGCAGTCCCGGAGGAACATTTCATTTCAGGAGATTCTTTGATGTGCAATATTTTCTTATGCCTGAGTACTATGTGCAAGGAGTTAAAAGAAAGGGAGCATTTTTTTGGCTCAAAACAGCATTAGGAGGTGGAAAAGTAGAGTCAAGTTAGGAGCCCAGCATCCAACAGATCAGCAATGTGATCTCATCTGAAGACCCTGACTCCAGGATGTTCTGGCAGCATTCTCTGCATTAGTGTTCTTCCAGTCTTGAGAAACCAACAGGGCAATGTGATCCCCCAGACACTTCCACCCTGTGACCCCAAATCCAAACCCATCTCTGCAGGGCATGGTAGACCCAGGAAATCCATCCCCAGTGGAAGGGCTGACTAAAGGGTCCTCCCCTGGGATCAGCCTTTGAGTTGCTGCTCTCTGCAGACTTGTCTGGAGAAGTTTCAGCTCTGCCACTTCCTCAGAGGTGCCCCAGCACTGCCTACAAAGTACTTCCTACTGTGCTGAGCCCCAAAGAATCATCAGGGGGCTGCCATCCATGAGGCACTTGGCAGAAATCCTCTCCTGATGGTATTCAAATTTCCCAACTCAGTCACTCTGGGGTGTGGCTATGCAGGCACTGCTGGTGCAGTTCTGCTCTCTGTCCATTGCCTAAGGGGCACGCTGGCTTCCCAACATCCTGTTTTCCCACCATTCTGAACGCAGAAGTTCATTTTATCAGGTCCAGAATGCCTGGTTCTTGCACACATTTGAAACGTGGGTGAGAAAAGAACAACTCATAATTTTCTTCTTTCTCACTGATTTTGGCAGAGGGGTCCTTGTAAGCATCGAGTTGACCCGTTCAGGGTCTATGAGAGCCGTGAAGCATCTGAGTGTGGCCTGAAGACAGTCACATCAGTTGCCCTGTGTACTCCAGGCAGAGGCAATCCCTGAGAGAATTCACCCCGCTGAAGATAGAAATCACCTGTCATTCTTCATAAAGAATGAGGGTTCTGGTACCGTGGGGGCAATACTCCATGTTTTGGGTCACACAGCAGGACATGTTTCTGAGGGCTAAACCTTCATTTCCCACCTTCCCTTATCAGTCACTTGGTAAATCAGACAGTTCCAGAGCCACGGCTTGAAAAACAAAATCCAGTGTCCAGACTGAACGTGGGAGGCAGGAAAGCATCCTGAAGCTGAAATTCAGAATAAGAGGGATTGGAACTCCTGGAGTACAGTTACTCCAGGGAGGGCTCCCAAGGGTCTCATTTTGCATGTCTCCAACCTGCGGGTGACTATAATTATCAGTGCTGCTTGGCGGCGAGGAGCCCAGGGAAACCAGCATTTACAGCGAGACTGTGCACCACCCACTCCCACTAGAGAGCATTCCCATGAGTAACCAGTGAACAGCGTTGGATCTCCTGGAGAATGAAGTTCACAGCCTGGCCCCGAGAATCATTTTTAACCCTTTAAAAGGTCCTCTGCAAATCATCCTCAATCACTCCTCTGCTCACAGACACGCACGCTGCAAGTTCTGCCCTGCACCTAATGCCTTCCCCCTCGATGTTTCCTGAATTAAAAATAATGTGTGTGATGCACTGTGTCATGTCCACGTCCATGTGTGCAGTGGCAAAGCAATACAGACACCATAATAGACAGTTTGCTCAACACACTGTAATAAGATCAGATAGTTTCAGTACCCTTTTGGTGGCCGTTTTTCACCCAAGTGACATGCTTATCCGTTTTGGTATATAAACTTCTACAAGGTCATCTAGGATGTTGTGTTTTACCTTGATTGATAGCACGGTGCAAGGAACTGTGACTGATCCATGCAATCGTGCCTCAACCCATTTTTCTCCGGATCTCCAAGGGCTGAAATCCCTCATTTAAAAAAAAAAAATAAAGCCAACAAACATCAAAACAAACAAAATAAAGAGCCCATCCTGATCCAAAAGTCTAGAGCAGTCAAAGCTGAAGTACCCATCCTGCCTGTTAATAACTTTCAAAAGTTTTTACTGCAAGATTTGGAATGTGACAGTAAAATTCTGCAACACGCACATGGTGTGGGAGGAATAGAAATTACATTCAGAGTTTGAGTCTGGAAATTTGTGCCTGAACAGGGAAAAGCAAGGGATGTGTTTAATCAGCAGGCTCAAGCATCCCCTTCTTGTAAGACAGAAAAAGACAGCACTTAAACTTGATAACTCCTTGGAAATAGCAAGCGAGGAACACAGATCGGACGTCAGCAGTGCTCGCTGGGGAGAAGAAACACAAAATGGAGTTAGAATTAACACATCCTTTACACACACATGTGCACCATGCATTGCAGAGCAATTTGTTTGGTGTTTCCCTACCTGCCCTCATGGCTGGGTTTCCAATGCCCCATCCCCATGCCCTGCAGTGCACCCTTTTATATTCCATGTATCTGATTCACCAGGGAGGCTGGGACATTCAGCTGACAGTGGGGTTCTCCCCACAGGAGCAGTTGGATGCTCCTCAAACTCTTACTAATACAGCAGCATTGTAATGGGAAGAAGAAAGGAAACTGAAACGCTGAAAAGGGGAAATCTTGGTTAAATATCCTTCAGCAAAGCCAGGAACTGCAGCCAGGTGTCTCCCCAGTGGCAGAGGTCATTCAAACAAGGTTGGACTTTTGTCCTGCCAGGTTACGGCTACAAGAGCCATGGAGAAATGCACATCTGGGTTTTCTTTTAAATCCAAAAAAAAGGGACTAGAATTAGAAAATTCTCTCCCTCTAAGCAGATATTAGGGCAGGATTGAACTCTTCCCAAAGCGTAAATCCTCGTCACCAACCACCAGCCCCTCTCCTTCCCTTTGGTTCTGGGACCTTCCCTAGCCTTGGGGAGCAGGACCCAGATGCTTTGCCTGATTCCCAGGCACCACTGTGGTTCTATATAAAAAGCGTGGACAGCCATCCTGCCAGAGCTCCCAGGCAGTGCCAAACACGTTCCCAAGCTGATACCTGCTGATACCAGTGCAGCCACCAATGGGTATGGAGGAAAGAAGCCATCTCATGGACCAGGGATTCTGGGCAGTGGTGTCAGCCCATCTTCATAACAGAGTTTTGCCAGGTGGACTTCAGCTCTGAATCAGTCAGAAAACTGAGGTTGACGCTTCTGTAAGCATTAATCTTCATCTGCAGACCTCTCCAGTGAGATTCTGAAAATATTCATGCTGATCCACATCAGGCAGAGCTCTGTGCCTTCTCCCCTGCTAGCTCCAGTTCCCTGCATGGGGCTAGCAAAGGTTGGAGGATTCGTGCAGCCTGAGCTCCAAGCACCTGTAACGGGCACAGCAACAAAAACGGGGACCTGTAGGTAGCAGGCCTTTTCTTTTGCACTAGAAATACTGTCATTCCAGTGATGTTATCCATAGCATAAATGTTCTGGAGAGTGTTCCCAGCACAGGCAGAGTTGGTAGATTTGGAGTTTAAAGGCCACAGGAATCACTCTGAACATCTTGCACAACCCTACTGTGACAGACCCAGAAACGTGCCCCAGGCTTCTTGCATCAAACACTCACACCTTGTGATTGAGCTAGAGCTCTCCTCCTGAAAAGGCACCCAAACCTTCACTAATGTCGTTAATTAACTTCATTGCAAGATGGACTGCTACCCTCTTTGACTGATCTTACGCTAACTGTTAATTTTAGGCTACGAATGGTTACTGAACTTCCTCCTCATACAAACAGGGTCTCCCCGGGAAGGATGCCTTTCAACTGGGATACAGCATGTTATCAAAGCAAAGGAGAATTTCCTCTCTCCCTCTCTCACAACAGGGAGAAACGAGGTTCTGACTACAGCAGTGTCACTCACTGAGATGACAGGTTAACTGTGTATGATTGCAGACTGCAAGATGGTAAAGTGTGTGCAAGCCACCTTCCAAATCCCAGGATATATATTACAGTTTTCCCCTGAGGAAAATATTATCTTCTTTTTTTCCCATGTAAAACCCAGAAATACTCAATTTGGGTACCATGTTCTGATCTCACTGCTTTGAAATTTCATCAGTGTGGCTCTTACAGCTTTGGGCCAGCACCGGCAGGGCCCCAAACCCAGCCCTTAGTTTTTTAAACCATGATTTATTTTACTGGTTTGAATCTTTTGTGAGGGAGTCACGTGAGCACTTGCATCTTCAAATCAGTGTGACTGCGCCCACCCTCACAATCCTGTGCAAAGAGGGAAAGTTAATTAAACATGTGTTTAATTTACAAACGTTATCCCTTCTGGGGAGCAGAGTACAACTCCAGCTAAAAGGCAATGCTGTGTTTACTTCTTCATTGGCTGTTCCCAACCTGCACTGGTTTATGGATATAAATAATGTTTTAGAGTAGGGAACGGTTGTGGTGGAAACTAAGCCCAACTTTTGAATAAGCCATGAAGAAAGAGTAGCTTGAATCATGCAATGATTTCTAGGAAGCTGAAATAATTAATTCTTTCATGGGTAAAATATAAGCCAAAAAATAAAGCTTCAGTGTCCCATGGTGACAGCAAAATTTAAAAGTATGGTATTAAAGAAGGCAGAATTCCCCACTAGTATACGAAAATAATGTTCTCATTTAGGCCAGCAGAAATCTGGACTAGTTCCATTTGGATCATTGAGTTTGCTCTGGATTTACCCCAGGATAAATGAGAACAGAAGACAATCCTCCCAGGTTTTCTATCAGGGCCAGACTCCAAAAAGCTAATATCCATACAGATCCAAGGCAGGACCTCTTCATCACCACTGCTTTTTGTGTGGATCAAAATGTTTGTGCTCCCTACAGTCTTCCACCTCTGAGAGGGCTCCTTTCTAAAAGCAACCCCACTCTAGCTCAGCTCCTGTAATGTTCCCAGCTGCTTGGGAAAGCTCATATCTAATTCTGAATGATTGCTTGTGTTTGTCATAGGGAAAAAAGTAACATCTGAAGACATGTCCTCCTAGGTTGTTGTGAGAGACTACAATCCAGACAGCAAAACATCCTTGGTAAAATGTACACCATTTCTGAGTGAGGATGTTTATCATTTAACAGACAACTATTTTAAAAAAAACCACATTAAACCAGATAGAGTTTCACAATGCTGTACAAGAAATGTAACCACCAGTATTTCAGCTCCAGTTAGTAACTCTACTACCTTCAGCTACTCATGAATCTATGAGAGCAAAAAATGCTTATGTGTCTCATGCCTGGTACAGGGAATGGAACCAGCCTGGAAGGTTTCTCAGACAGGGACCATCCTTCCATACTGCACCAGAGGAGGATCA
Source organism: Edolisoma coerulescens (assembly GCA_013397115.1). Lineage (NCBI taxonomy): Eukaryota > Metazoa > Chordata > Aves > Passeriformes > Campephagidae > Edolisoma > Edolisoma coerulescens. The sequence continues at coordinate 1,365,388 of VWZW01001851.1, read as the reverse complement.
GTCCCTAAACCAGGTTCCAAAGGGTTGGACTAACACAGAGCTGTAGCACAATCACACAGCAATCTCTACATTTTGCCATGGTGTTGGTCACATCCCTTGAGAGTTCCAGGAAATAATGGCAAGATCCCAGTGACAGAGGCAAAAGGACGTGTCCTAAAGACGAGTACAATTTGTTATTTGGATTAATAATAGGTAGGTCACGAAGTTGCTTTCTGTTATTTTGAGTAGAGCTTTATTTTCTTCATAAGCTGTCCTCACTCCATTCACGCCCCTTTTCAGCAGAACACTTGCAAGCTTAAATTTAAATATGAGTATGAACCCAATCAACATATCTCCTCTGGCTGCTAAGAGAAGCCCCCAGGCTGTTTAAAAAATCAGACTGTACTCACAGAGAATTTGTGGTGTTGACTCAGACAGTGCCAGAGCACATTTTCTAAGGGGCGCAGTGTAGGCATCACATTTGGCTTCAGCTGGGCTCAAGGAAGAGTTTTGTCCTGGTACTGTCGGGATCCTGAGCAGAGCTGAGGGAGGAAGCCAGGTAAGTAAACTCAGACCTGGCTGACACACTTTGCACCCACAAAGGGAACCTTGGTTAGATTCATGCTACAAAGCCAACCCAGCTGCTGCTCAAAATTCAGCCTAATGTTTGTTCTACATTCCCGCGGGTAATATCCCCATAGCAGTGGTTTATATTACTGTAAGAAAAGTATTTTAAACACTTTAATGGCCTGCTTTATACCCATCCTTGCCTTCAGTGGGTGCAAATAATTGCTGGTGCAATTTTGTACCCCCAGTTATTTGCAGTTTTGGTGCGTGTCACTGACGTGTCTAACTAGCTGATAAGATACGTGGGTGCAATCAGATGCTGTAATTAGAAGTTTAAATGACACGAACTGCACCCACACATAACTGCAAGTGCAAAATTGTATCCATAACATCTTGGAAGTAACAAAGAGAGGAAGGACTCAGAAATTTGTCCCTGCAAATGTTAATTTGCATGGCAATGAGCTCAAACCTATTTGGCAAATACACTTTCATTACACAAGATTTAAGCCAATTGATTCTAAACAACCTGAGAGTGTTCAGACACTCAGCATTAGACACAGCATCTTAAAAATTATACTAGTCTGCTGAACTGGGGCAAGGAACTTTTCTCTTGAGTTAGGCAACACATTATTCATGTCTTCATTACTGCCTTAGCCGTGGCTGGAGTAAGCAAGAGCCTTTGCTCGCAATGACAGATTTTTGTGGTGATTTCTCAAGGCTGCAGCACAGAGTAAGTGTATTTCGTATTTTATGGTAAGCAAATGGTGTGCAACAAATAAGAAGGTTCTTGCTTTGGAGTTTTTCTTGACACTGTAATCATTTAATATATAATTATATATTCCCGCTTACTGCAAGGCAGAAATTTTAAACTGACACCTCTTTGTAGGCATGATGCAAAGGTTTGGGAACCTCAGAGGAGTTTTCAATGGTTTTACTGGGAAGACACAAATGCATTTTGATGCTAAATCAGATTCATTGGTGTTTCTCTTATTTTTCCCCTGTTTTAGCCCCAAGGCCCTGTTTAACTATCCCTGTGCACTACAGTGTGTGCCACACAACTGGAAATATTTCTTCAGGCAGTTTGTTATTTCTCCTTCTCTTCTGGCCAAGGGAGACTGCAAGAAAAACTGAACCAAGTAAGACTGAACAAGCCAAAAGAAAAGCACAACAGATGGGAGAATAGAGGGATAAAACAAAAATGCTGTGAGATCACATCCTTTCATCTCTGCTCCAGTATTTTGGCTCACCAGGGCAGCCTTTCCCCTTGCTGGGAGAAGGAAGCAGGAGGAGACCATGGCAGAGAAACGTAGCATGGGTTGCTTGCTGTGCCTTGGGGTGATCCACCTCCCCAGGCTTGGGAGTTGTGTTTGGCCTGCTGAGGACAGGAAAGCAGTGTTCAGACAAGGAACATCATTTTAGCTCTTGAGGAGCGCCAAAATGCAGAGATGTCTCTCTGAAACATACCCTGTCTCTCCAGAGCTGCCCTTTAGCCAACCTGTGCCTACTTCTTCAGATGGGATATTCCCACTCCCAAGCATCACAAGAGTTTCAAATCTTCAGGACCTGCCCATCCTGAGTTCTGGAAGTTTTCTTTTCATCAGACCCTGTCAAGCATCATCTGCCTCAACTTGGGAGCTGGCCCCTCCTGTGCGTTCCAAAGCAGCACAGACCATGGCAGCTTCTTGCTGTGTCCAGCTTGGTTCCCCACCTCCTGTCTCTGCTTCAAATGCTTTGCAGATGACCCTAAAAGAAACAGGCCAAAATCCCAGCTACCCCAGAAGCAATACCTGGAGAGCAGGGCTGGCTAATGGCAAACAGCTGCAGCCATTAATGTTATCTCAGGGGATCTGGGCTTTAACAGTGAAGATCCCAGGTTCAGGTCCTGTTGACAGACTGTAAGATTAATACTGATAACCTCTTCTAGCAAAATACAGTGGGGATCACCTTCCTGAGGCCCCAGGTGCCTGGGAGAAGAGGTAGCAGGTGATGTCTGAGGCACTATGTTGTCCTCTTGGCTGGATAAACAGAAAGATGCTCTGGTGGCTTTAAATTTTTTTCTCCTATTTTTTTTTTTCTCTGATAGACTTGTCCCCTATTATCACACACTGTGTCTGTCCGTGGACTGACTATTTCACACCATCTGAATCAAATGTCTGCTCTCCGTTAGGTGTACAGTATTTCCATATGCCCTGGTTGCTTCTACTGCCATTTCTTCTCTTGAACCTGTGGAGTTGTTGGCTGTGTTATCCAAACCACCCCTCTCAGCCCGTCAAACCTCCCAGCTAATAGAGCAGAGGGATCCAAGTAGAGATTACAAAATGGCAGGTTCCTGGATCAGCCTTGGTGATGAGCAGCTCTCAGCCATAGCCTTGGATTTCTAAGATTCACAGCAAGGCAGAGTCCACATTGCTGATGGATAACTCAAAAATGGGGTGAAATGATCTCACCAAAGCAAAACTCTTCAGATGACAACTATTAGATAACATCAGCTGAGTTCATCAAATGAGCTGGAGAGCTCTTGGCCCAGTTTGCCATGGACATCTGGCTACCTAGTGCTGCCTTGATAATGCCAATCTTCACCTCCATCCTCTGGGATATGGGAGAGGGCAGAAGAGCCATCATCCATGTATGGGGTTTGGCTGTGGTAATAAGGAGGCCACTGCAGCCGTGAATAATCTGTTTTCCACAGTTTCCACAACCCATACGGTGTGAAAAGCTGGACAAGGATTTGTAAATGAATTGAGCCCAAGAGTAATTACACGTTCCTGCAGATTACTTGGTGCCGTAATTGCACTTAGTATTTACCATGTGACCTAAGCCAGAAATAATCATGTATTTACTTTATATTTATATTGTAACGTGCCATGTACTGTAATTATACTGCCACTCCATGGTACTTAACACATCATTGAATGTTCCACAATTATCATGTTAGTAAATAGCACTTACCGAGATTTGTGGCCTGTAATTTCAAACACTACCTGCTAAAGATTTATTGTAGCAATATCCAAAAAATGTTTCTTGACAATGTCATTTCATGTAAAAAATGTCAAATCCTGGAACCAACAGGAATCAGTTTTAAAAATCTGAAAATTTAGAAATACAAAAGGAGATCTAGATTTGAAATTAAGGGCTTTTCCAGTAAAGTAATGATCACTTCCATGAAGAATTCTCCAAATTCTTCTGCTTGAGGTTCCAGAACATTATAAGTGCAAACTGTTAAACTTGTGTGATTAAATGAAAGAATTAAATCCACCTTGAGACTCTTAAAAAGAATGTTTTGGAAGAAATTATTATCAACTCGACCTCTCATTTAATTCTGATTAAATCTCTGAGTGGCTAAAACTAAACCTCGTATTTTCTGAATGGATTTATGCTTTCATATACATTTGGTCATAGAAGTATTCTCTGCTATTTCAGTAGAGTTACTCGTGAAAAAAGTCAAGCATGTGCTTTTGCTGTTGCTTTGGTGGTCTAAAATCTATGTATGAAGGTCTTAAGATATTGATGAAAGTAGGTTATTTAAACAGGAATGATTTAAAAGGGAATCAAATTTTCATGATTCCTCCTTCAATGGGATTTTTCCATACTGTAATACATATGGGTGCCTGGATATCGCTCAACTCTTGCAAAAAAAAAAATTTAAAAAGAATATCAACAAAGACCCAAGATTTCCAGCTCATGTCAATCCCCATATTAAAAACATTCCAAAATCTTTAAAGAAACCACCTCAAGCTTTTCTTCCTTCCTTATGTATTCTGTCTTGATTGCAAGCCCCACAGAATGGTATCTAATGTAGAGATCCAAACCTGGAATTGGGAATACCTTCTCTTGCTCCTCTGATTCAAGAGCATGGACAAGCCCTTGAGGTCAAACTGAAGGAATGAAACCCTGGCTGCACACACAGTTAGCAGTTCTTCTGCTGAGCCCTCCGAGGCCTAGGTTATTCCCCCCAAACCTCAGCTCTTACTTCAGCCTTGATCTGCCCAATATATACAAATGAGCTGAACTTTAAACACTGATAGTACCATTTACCTCATTAACTGGAGCCGGATGAATAATTCATAGTGCATAATTTTTCCAATGAATCTCACTTCTTTTTGTGTTTGTGAATTGTCTGCAAATAGATTCTTGATTGGACTCTTCATCTAAAATTATTTTCAGATTTTTTTTGGTGAATCATAATCAGACTGCAGATCGTTTGTGAGCCGTACACAGCAAGTAGTCACAGTTTGCAGCTCATGCTGTGTGGGTTCACTGTAGGAACGTCAAGGTAACACTCCTGTTCCCTCCCTGGAAAGCCTTATGTAACCAACCAACAGCAGGATGAATTTCAAACGGCACATATGAGCGTAAAACTTGGGAATTCACACCCTTGCTGAGTGTTGCTGTCAAATTCAGAATCTCCCCTCCGTGAAGGGTCAAACAGTGCTACAGAAAGGTAAATATCAAAGCTGCCCATGCACCTGTAGCAAATCTGAGGGCTTGGAAACATGGGCAAAGTTCCTGGAGGGTGACAAGCTTCAGCCTAACAGCTGGTCCGTGATACCTGCCCCTGTGAATGATCTCAGACTGAGGAAACCTGGATTAATTGATCCTCTCCTCAAAGGAGGTTAAACTACCAGATCACTTTGCTCTCACTGCGGGCCAAGAATTCTCCTGTGGATGCAAATTAGTGATCACAGGGTGAGTTCTTCCTGTGTCTGAGGCTGAAAGGGGTTTTTCTGCCTACCTACCCTCTTTGCTCGGGAGAAGAAGATCTCAACCCTGGCAAAGTGTCTTCTACTGGGGTAAGGAAATTACTTGAGAAGGGCTCAGATCCACTGCATGCAGGAAAGCTGCTGGGGCAGTTTTGTCAGGATTTCATGACCAATACTGTACTGGCCTCTACAACAAGAGAAAAGAAACCAGCCTGATTTTGACCACCATAGTTCCCACCCCTGCTTTCACTGTACCTAAGTGACCTGGCTGTGGTGTGAGAAGCAGCAGAGATTTCCTTTCCCACTTTCCCGACCCAATTCAGCAGAGTTCCCTAACAGAATCCTTCAAACCTTCTTGACCCTGTGGCAATTTAAGCACTGCCTTGCCATAAACCACAAGCTTACATGCTTTGCAGAGTGGATTTGGTTTGCTAAATTAGGATTTGATTCTCGGTTGGGAGATTTTGTCTGATTAAATCAATCTTTACTAAAAACTACCATAATATCCCTGCAAAAACCAGAAGCATGCAAGCCTGAAACCGACGTGCTGTAGCCCAGGGCCTCGTTCAATATATAAAGATTAATACAATTTGAAAAAAAACCTCTCTGCTATCATAAATCAGTCCCCAAAGTGGTCAGATGTGGACTAGACTTTCAAATACATCATTTTGCAGTGAAAGAGGCAGCGATGAATATGCAGAAGAGGATGGGAACTGTCAGGAGCGTGCAGATGGAACCACGTGATCAGTCGCCCCTTTGACCCGTGTATCAGATTTTGAAGGGAAAAGTCTAGTTTTAAGCACTGTCTCAGAATACAAAGCAACTATGTCTACCACCACTCCACGTACTGCTGAACAAAGACATGGGTTTTGCAGGAGGAAGATCACAAACTCTGAGAGGATCTCCCAGGCTCAACATTTGTTCAAACACGAGGAAAAAGATAAGTCAAAAAAAAAAATTTTAATGAATATCAGGCCACATGCAGCTCCAAAGAGACTATGGGGGACCAGAATTTTATACTTTTAAGAGGAATAGATGTTGTGATTATCATCAGCCAAGACAATGTGTACAGCTTTCCAGCTTTGCCATGCCTGTCAATTTTGGCACAATAGTTTGACATGAAAAGTGCAAATGGAAAATGATGGCAGTGAACAACTTTAGGGCAAGTGAGCTCCAGTGGTGAAGTGATGTATTTTCTTGATGCCTGAGGAAATGTTTGGTCCTGACAGGTGGATAATTAGCTGCATTGTACAAGGCTGTAGGAAAAGGGAATTATAGGAGTAGCATGGGAACTTATTCCTGGCCTTGATCTGCCATCAGATTTTAAGAAAACTCTCTTGGAGTTAAACTCATTACCTGCATTGAGCTTCCCAAAATAACTTTCTCTGTGCTCTGGTCCAGGGTAGCATACACAAATTTAAAAGAGAAGGAAACTGTAGGTACTGCATTGCTGATTCCTGTGCTGGTTAACCTCCTTGGATATCTGCTCCAGTTTGTGAAAACACAGATAAAAGTTAGTCTGTGATCCAGAATATGGTCACCAATCAGACCCACGTGGTGTGTGGGATCAACAGGCTGCATCTCACCCCTGAGACAAGGAGCTAAACATGAGCTCTCAGTTTGCAGGAGGGTTGAATAAAGAAATAGATTAACCCATTTCCCACAAATCCAGTGACATATTTAGCATAATCTCATTCAACCCTCAAGTCATATGAGCTAACTTCATGAGTCCTTTCTGGTTTCCAAGCCTGCCTGAAAACATCACCCTGCAAAGAGTCCTGAACCCAGGATCTGCTATAGGAATAACTGGGGCACTCACAGCCCTTCCTCCAGGCAGGAAACTGCAGGAATGAGCCAGCCACCCGAGGGGATGAGGGGTACATGTGTCCCACCAACAAGTTTGGGTAATACTGAGCCACTTGCTCTCACCCATAAATTCTTTCCTGCGGCACAACATTCTGATGTAATGAACACTTTACATGAACCACGAGCTTAGAGCTTTTGCTCTATGCATGTGCCATTGATTAGAGTGGTTGCAGATGGTTCTATTTTAGGTAATCAAGCTTGCTGAGCTTTGCCAGCATCAGAACAAAGGCATAGTTTCCCCACTCACTAACCAAATTTGTGGCCAAGACACTTGAATTGATATGAACTCTGATGGATGGTGAGAAAGGAGGGAGGGAGGATAGAGCAGCTTGCCCATATACCTCAAGCCAGGTGGCTCATACCCCTGCACACCAGGTTTTACACCCACCTTAGACGAATCACACTCCCTTTTACTCCTAAAGAATGGGAAGGGGAGAAACACCTTATTTTTGAACAACTCCCATGCTGCCCTGCTGTATCAACACAATACACTGAGCTGCAGAAAACAAAGGAGAAAAAACATCAGCCACAAAACCCCACACAAACACTAAAGCCTCTGGAGAGGGAATTCCTCCTTTGAGATATCCCCTCTGAAGTCTCCAGCCCGTACTGCAGAGTGCTGCTTCACATGTCATTTGACCAGTACTCCCCTGCCATTCCCACTCAGCTGGAAAATCTCTGCAGGCTCCTTCCCCGGGGAAGCAGGCGAGGGAAAAGTCTGAGCAGTTATATGATGCTACAGAGTCACTCAAACGAAATTGCTGTTGCATGAAAGCTTCTAAAGCTCCCTGTTATTTAACCATTCATGCTGGTCCTAAAAGAGCCCGGTTTTATGGGATACTTACTACATTTCAGTCTCAGTGAAGGCAGTAGAAGGGTATGAAGTAGCATGAAAGGTCTGGTTGTTTGAGCTTTTCGGGGTCTCTAGAATATGCAGGGTAGTGTTGGGACTTGTGCAGTGGAAATGCCCCCCTCCTTGCCCCTTCCCGTGTTCAAGGGGATGCATGGAAGCAATGGAAGCATATACAGAAAAAACAAATGCCTCTGGTTCCCAAGTTGTTGCTGGCTGAGACAACAGAAAGGGCTGTCATCTTCCAAATAGTCGCTCTGTGGCCTTTGTTTAAAGCTGTGCATTGTACCTATAGGGCAAGGGAACTGAATGTAAAGAGAGATGGGGGGAAAAAAAAGAAAGAAATATGGAGGGAAATATTGTAAGAGAGAAATCAATACAAGGCATTTAGCAGCTGGGGTGACATAGACAAAGTGCATTTAGAACCACAGACATCTTCAGGGATGTGGAGGGGAGAGGGTTGTTTTATTCTGAGCTTTGCTTCTTCATATTTTTCAGATTAACAGTTTGAAGTTCTCTGCTGAGCTGTAAGGTCTCAGAGGCACTGCCTGCTGGAAGGTTTTGATCAGTGTAAGCTGGGGCATTTCCAGCAGACAGGTTTATTAACTGATTTACTGACCACATGCATTTTGTGTAGCTGAAACTATTCAGCTGGTCTCTTTCTTTACCTTTTCTCCACACCTCCCCATTACTAATCATAGAATCATACAATCACAGAATCATAGAATCATTTAGGTTGGAACAGACCTCTAAGCTCATTGAGTCCAACTCCATATTGTCAAATCTGTCACTAAACCTTGTCCCTAAATGCCACATCTACATATCTTTTAAATACTTCCAGGGATAATAACTCCACCACTGCCCTGGGCAGCCTGTTCCAGTGCTTGAAAACCCTTTAGGTGAAGAACTTTTTTCTTACTCTCCAGTCTAAATTTACCCTGGTGCAATTTGTGATGGTCTCCACTTATCCTATCACTTTGCTTTGCAGAAGAGACCAATCTCCACCTGGCTACATCCTCCTTTCAAAAAGGTCCCCCCTGAAGCTCCTTTCCTCCAGGCTGAGCTCTCCCCAGCTCCCTCAGCTGCTCCTCATCAGACTCGTGCTCCAGATCCTTCTCCAGCTCCCTTGCCCTTCTCTGGACATACCCCAGCCCCTCAACATCCTTCTTGTCATGAGGGGCACAAAAATGAACCCTGGATCTGAGGTGTGGCCTCACCAGTGCTGAGTAAAGGGAGACAATCCCTTCCTTGGTCCCACTGGCCACGCTATTTTTGATGCAGGCCAGGTGCCATTGGCCTCTTGCCTACCTGGGCACAGCTGGGTCCTGTTCAGCCTCTGTAGACCAACATCCCCAGATCCCTTCCCACTGGGCACTTTCCAGCTACTCTCACATTGGCTCAGGTGACACAGAGCCACCAAAAGCCCTTCTCTGGCCTCTGTTAGGACTTCAGCTTTAACTTTCTCTGGGGAGTGTCTTTTACAGCCAAGAAAGGATTCATCTCCCATTTCAACAGCAATGTATGTGAGGTACCACCTTAGCTGTTTGACCACCACTCATTTTTTCAATAATGTGCAACACGCAGACTGAAAACAGCACGCCATGTAAAGATTACCCTACCAAAACCCTTACCTATTATATGGACTTAATATGGCTCAAGAGAATAATGGTTTCTATAAAGTACACTATCCAGGTTTAATGATGAATTTACTCATTTGAAGGACTTGCTTTATGTTCTTTGCACTGGAGCACATAAAAAAAAAGAAGATGAAGGAGAAATGAAAGCTTTCAAAGAAACACTTTGGAAAAAAACCAAGTTCAATACTTCAGCAAAAAAGCTTCAAAAATTTGCATCTGTTCTGTAGCACATCGAACTATGGATATTTTTCCCCTCAGTATTTTGGGTTTTTTGAGTGTTAGCATTTTTAAGTTTGTACATTAATTTTTCTCCTATTTTGCACTGCCTGTTGAAGTACAAAGTTTCCTTGATACAAAACATCACGGACTTCAAGGAACCTAACCTAAACTGATGAATACATATATCCTCAAGAGGTCATAGGAGATGCTGTGGCCACTAAGTTTCACACGAAAACTCAAGACAAGAAAAACAAAGCCACTCCCTCCCTAAAGGTACCACAGTGAGGATTTGTTGGCTGACCATCGTCCATGCTGCTTTAGCTCCTGAGCCACCCCTTCCCAGGGACAGATGGACATACAAAGCAGGTCCTACAGTGACACCTTTCCATATAGTTCACTAAATAACTCCATAAAACTAGCGAAACCAGTTTTCCCACGAATGTCACCTCTCTGGAGGAATTTTCTGGTGTCTGTGGAGAGCCATACTGACACTGAAACCTTTCTCTAGGGAAGGCATTAACAGAGTTTATCTTCTGTACTGTCTGTTTTAGTGAAACTTCTAGGAATGAAATGTCTTGAGACTTGTGACAAATTTGATTGAAATAGGCAGGGAGGTTTAGGAGGTAGCAAAGAAAATATATAATTTTTAGTTCCCATCAAATAAATCTTATTTCCCAAGGAAAATAAGCTATAAATACACCTCCTATCCTTCCTCACATGCACACAGTTACCTGTTGAAAGGTCAGTGACCATTAGCTTCACATTTATGTTTTTGTTTCCGTATGCAAAAACAATTGTCCTATCCTCACATTGGCATCCAGTGTCCTGACGGCCTACCAGAAGAAAACTGTTGTTAAGGTATTTTGGCCTCTCTAGAGGGAGAAAAATTGAGGCTTGCAATGTTGGCTGTCTAAGTTTGCAAACAGAGACAACATCTATACACCAAACAGTGACACAACCACCGGTTTTCATGGCACAGCCTATTACCTTGTTGTGGAATTATTTTGCCCAAATCAGTTTATAAATGTTTAGCTCTTGGCACAGATCTTTAGAAAAACAAAAAAAAAAAAAGTGGACCTTGCTAAACCATGACACAAAGACCTCTTTCAGAGGCTTGTTAAAGAATGAGACCTGCATGTAAAGTGATATCCTCATTGTGAGTATGTAATGGGATCTCCTCTGCAGGCAAACCACTTTCCTCTTAAAGGGACTTACTCAGAAGTGGGAAAAGTCTTTTGCCAATTATTGAGCTGTTCAAAACCAACTCAGAAGACCAACATTTGTCAGTACCTGACAGCTATCTGGTTACCTTCTTTGCCAATCCACCCAGAGAGGTGTCCAGCTGTGCTTCTTCTGAACAGACAATCCTATTAACAAAACATCTACTCCAGGTTTAGTCAGGGTTCTCCATCTGAACAAGGGCACAACCTAAAAAAGACCATGAGGATCAGCTTATTCCCTCTTCCTTCCAGGTTGTTAAGCCCAGGACAGAGCTAAGACACTTCAGCAGCCTGAGTGTATGGTGCCTCTGTACAGGCTGTACCTGTTCTGTAGATAAAAAAGGAACTTCAATTTCTACTGCTGTCAATTCAGTGACTTTTAATCAGTAAATTCCCTTTCTAAGACAGGCAAGAAAAAAAAAGTCCTCATCTGAAAAAAATATCAAATGCATTTTCAGCCAGAAGACATAAATATAACCAGAAAGCCATTTGGAAATGCTTTCATCTGACAACTGACATGCTTAGATCATCTGCAGCCCACCCTGTGCTTTTCTCACTAGAGAAATTAAACACTAGAACTGCTGCTGCTTTGAATACTCCCTTTAAATATTTTCTGGCACAGGCTTTCCCAAAGGCAGCAATGGAAGTCTCTCTTCTTAGGACAGGCAAATCTTTCTCTCCTTTACATGAGACACAACACAGTGGATACCCTGTGACATGGGTAGAAAAAGTTAAAGATTTAAGAATTGTGGAAAACTGCCTACTTGAGAGGGTATGGCACTCTTCCGCGTGGGGATCTTTGGTCTTACCTCCCTTATCACTTGCCCTGATCCATTTCCCATCAGATTCCATCTAATTTTTAATCCCCAGTTATGCCCCAAATCCCATGATTTGTGTGTTTGAAAAGATTTTTCTTCCAGTGACATCTCTGACCACATGTCCATGCCACTCTGGACTCTGCATCTGTGTTCTGGTGTGCCCTGTAAGGGCTGGGTCCTGCCCAAACATGTTGCAAAGCTCTTCCTGCAGCCAGCGCTTCAGGCTGTGCACAGCTCCCCTTGCTCAGCAAAGGTCCATTTGGGATGGTAGAACATGATCCTGAACAAACCCACCTTTCAAGTCTGGGTAGAAACCCCTCCCTTCTGCAGGGGTTACAGCAACCACGGAATAACATTCCCTGCAGAGGCCCTTGAGACTGTTCTGGCTTCTTGTTCAAGGTGTGATTTGACATATCCAAACTGAAATGTAATTCTCTGATGAGGGGGTTCACTCTGTCACTTGTCACTTCGAGCCCCCATACAAAGCATAAGAACTTCTCAGCAACTCCCAGGAAAACCATGAGCAGTAAGCAGGCGGCTTCGGCTGAGGGGGGCTAAATCCCAAAATTCTCTTGTTTTCTTGGTTCACCAGAGGACAACTTAACAGCCAGGGCATGGTGCAATGTTGAGTCATATCTACACATGGCAGCTGACTGAGGCATATATGCAGCTTTACTCCAAATCTCTGCAAATGCATGCAAAGTCCAAATCCACTCACAGGTCTTGCTGCTAGGAGTTATCTGAAGCCTGGGTAATCTTAGGCAGCCAGAAGTGCTGATCAGAGCCACGAATCTTACAGGACAGAGACAGGACAGGTATATTGGGGGCTGGTGTTTCCAGGGCCCACTGCAGAGAGCAGAAAAACTTTTCCACACCAGAAGCACTTGCTACAGAAAGTGTCCTAACAAATAGGGCTGCAAATCAGCAATCCTCCATGAATACATCTTTCAGGATTGAAACATTTGTTGAAAGATGGACCCCAGCCAGAAACAAGCATTTGGTGAGTGCCTAAATTAAGTTAACATTTGCAGCCATGATAGACTTGGTCTAAAACACCAGGATGCAATCAGTCAATTGAATTACAGCATCCTAAAGTGGCAAGGTAAAAACGAATTGCTTCTTGTTGTGAGTTAAGCTCAGTAGTGGATGTCTCAGTGACAAGGGGTAGAGCTAAATTGCAAGTCCTGTAAGAGAAACAGGCCAACAAAATTCAGGGATAGCTGCAGAATCTCGGTTGACAGGTAGGAACTAGACAAGCCCACTGCTACTTATCATGTTCCTGTGTGCTGTATCCTTATATATGTTATGCAAATCCGTGTGGTCCTTTCATTTAGAAGTAGTTACATTTCAGTGGCACATGCCTCAGGGCAGACTGAGCTGCTCGATTATAAAGATGTCCTGTCCTTGATGCCAGTGTAGATGGGTCATGGCTCTACCACCCAATAAACCAAGTTCTAGGGCGCCCAGTCCTCCAGCAAAAGCCCTGTGGCCAGAGAACACAAATGTAACTAAATGTAACACCACTGCCCAAAAACCCCACAACCAAACCTGTAGTCAAAAGTTTCTACATGTATTCAAGGAAATCACCTAGTCCAGGAAGACTTTATGCCAGGGTAGGGTCTGTTTCCTCTCACGGTCAGCAGATGGGCAGCACAAACGTCAGGTTGCACACGCTGGCTGTGGAAATGCGATTGTGTGGTGAGACCCATCCAGCCACTTCGTGTCAGTGCAACTGCCCATGCTGCAGAAGCCACATCAGTTTCTCTATGCAATGGAAATAGTGTGGACACATCAGCTATAAGTTCAGTGTCTGAGTAATTGTGGCCATCTGGGCCGTCTTTGCTGCTTCTGTCTGGGCCTGGCTGCCGCTGCAGCGTGGATCTACCTCTGCCCAAATCCATGAGGACATCTCAGCAGTGCAGTGGCACTTCAAGTGTTGTGAAAAGCTGCCTGAATATTGTATTGAGGAAACTGAACCATGTGCAGGGTGATCACTGGTGGAGCTCTAAAAGCTAGAGTCAGACATGCACACCCAGCAGCTGAAATAGGGGTATAGTTTTTACTACTAATAGAGATATTCTCCATAGCCCTTCAGCATTATAGTATTTTTTTGGTAGTTATTTTTTTCTTTAAGTACTTTATTTCACAAATCTGGCAAAAGATGTAGTACCAAGAGGTGATTAGGTGCTGCCACATCAGCCATAACACCCTAGGGATTGAGGAAAGAATCCAATAGAGCCAAAGGTGAGCAGTTTTGGAAGATATCTCTAGAAGAGACATCTGCAACTGCAGCCTGAGCTCCCCCCAGCCAGGTTTGCTTAACCAGAGATCAGGCCACCTCAAAGTCAGACAGGATTATCTCAATTCAATTTGCTTTTTTGTGGTTATGACTGAACAAGACTCACCCTGACAGTTTTTCAATAGTCACACTCCTTTTTTCTTTTAATGAAAGTTGAGAGTCAGATTTAACCATATGACTCCAGGATCTGGGAATTTTAAAAATGTGTAAATACATGAACAAAGTGGCTGTGCTGAACTTGATGTCTCAGCCTCGGGCCAGCTCTTCACATCAAAAACTTTATATTCAGGCAATACAGGAGAGCTGAACCAAACAGGGTCACCAGGAGAGTTCAGGCTCATGGGTTACCAAAAATGTCCTTGCCTCATGCCTGAAGATGCTCAGAGTCCATCAGTTAAATGCTCAGTTTATCTGGTCTTGCATACCAAGACTGCATGAGAAATTGGGTTTAGCAGGCATTGGTCAGGAGAAAACCTCACAGCATCACTGCACAGGAAAATCTGCTGCCTTTCACCAGAGCTCCCTTGGTAAACCAATCTGCTTTCTTTCATGGAGTTCTCCCCTATTTCTGGACTATTTCTTCAAGAGGACATATGACCAAAAAGCTATAAAAAGGGGAGGAGCCAAGCATTGGAGACAAGAGATGTGAGATGGGTGTCTAGAGTATTGCCATGAACTTCATCACAAGTATATGAGTAAGGCACCTCCAAATGCCAAGATTCATGGCTTTCTGGGGTGACTGTGATCCTCCCTATCAGCCCTCTGGGGACAACTCAGGACAACCGTGAGCCACAGCAGGTGGTGGAGTTACACCAGAGGTGGCTCATGTTGTGTGCTTTACATAAACACCGGGATTTGAAAAGCCACAGACGGACAGGGAGTGCTGGGCAGTGAAGGCTGTGGTGCACACGACAGGCTTTCACAGCTCACGGTGCCAGTTCAACTGCAAAACCTCCTGGTGCTTAAATGGTGAAGTTCACACTCCCTCTCTGGAGGGGACAGAAGGTAATGGTACTCAGCTGTGACTATGACTATGCCAAATACCATTTGCTTATCCGAGATGAGCACAGATGGTCATATTTCCCTCTGTTTATTTTTGCTGAATGGCCTTTTCAGCCTGCCTAGTCTGTGACCTTCTCCTAAAAATGGGTAGATACGTTTTTTTCTGGGATGCTGGGTTTCCTCTTTCTTCCAGAGGCAAACACTAAAGGCTCTGCTGGTATCAGCTGTGAGGACATAAATGGACCAAAAAAGTATTTATACTTTCAGTTAATTCCTTGCAAAATGCAATTTTAGGGGTAAAAAATTCATCCAGGTACACATGTGAAGAGTGTCCAACCAGGTGCTTCTCAAGTCCAGGTTATGCAGACTGTAAATAACAGGATTCATGAGTTGTTGCACTGTACTTTAATACCTGACACTTTTCATTTTCAAAGTAAAAGTGCAGCCTAATATAGAAAGACATTTGAATCAGTGTATTTAAATACAAAGTGGAGTAAACAATATTTTAATGCGATAAAGGTAATAAAAAATGAATGAGGAATAATCAAACAGTACCTGACATCTTGGCCGCTGATGAAAAGGCAGTCCTGGGGGTGTGGGGACCCCAAAAAGCATTCAGACTATAGGGAGGAGAGCTGGTAGAGTCTAAGCATCATGAAATCTCAGCATCCCAACCCCAGCAATACCACAGTGCACTGCACACTGCTTGGAGTTAAGTTTCCACTTTAATTTTTAGTTAATTTAATAAGTTATTGGCTTTGGGCATGACAAAAGCAATACTAAAAAGCGTGTCTACTGTATCAGTTATCGAATATTTTGCGGCCTTTTGTACGGGGTTACTCATATACACATAACAAGAGGCACAGCAGATCAACGACCATGTATTGTGCAAAATAATAAATGTAAAGGGTGAGAAGGACCTGGCCTGGACTGCTACTCTCTCAGATTTCCTCAGGAGCTCAGGTGAGAAATTCACAGAATCATAAAATGGTTTGGGTTGGAAGAGATCTTAAAGATCAGCTTTTTCCAACTACCTGCCACGGGCAGGGACACCTTCCACTATCCCAGGGTGCTCAGAGCCCCATCCAACCCAGCCATGAATGCTGCCAGGACATCTCTCACAGCTTCTCTGGGCAACCTGTGCCAGTGCCTCAGCACCCTCACAGCAAGGAAGAAGGAATGGTGAATTGCTTCCCTTGCCTCAGAGAAGCTGAGTGCCCCAATCATCTCTCCCACCTCTTGTCAAAAGATGAAGTCATGATAATGCAAATCCCAAAGCACACCACCTGTGGGATTCAAGATCCTCCTCAAAATATTTTTACGCAAAGCCCATTCAAAGTCCTCTGTCTTCAACAACAGTAGACCAAATATTTAGCAGGAAAAAAATCCCTCAAAGGCTCCTTCTCTCAGAGAGCTCTCTAGATGATCTTCCATTCAGCATAAATACATTACATCCAGGATGGCACTGAGTGGGTACAGTGAGCCAAATACTTAATATTTTTCATTAATAAGAGGGCTGGTGTTGATGATGACTATTTAAGCCAATACCCTGCAAAGCCAAACTCCATACTGGTTATGTGTAGAATTACAATTTGCAATATTCTTGGCCATCGTGCTGTATTTAATTTTTTTATGTTTAAGCCAAGGTATTTCCAAATCATGCAGCACCCACTCAACCATCCAACACACACTTGTGGAGATGTTACCTCTACAAAGCAAACTTTGCTCTCTTGGGAGCACTCTGAGCTCCATAAATAATGTCACAGGAAGTTCAGGTGCCAGGAGATCAGTAACTACAATGTCATTCTAGTGGCAAACACAGCTTATATTATTGCTTACTGATTATTAACTAATACTGATAATTAGCTGATAATTAGCTAATAATTATTGCTTACAGATAATTAACAAACATGCCACTGTTACAGCATGGCAGACGTATCTCTTTGAAATATGCTCTCATTTGGTGCCCAGACCAAGCTGGAGAGGAGAGACCATCAGACTGGATTAACTGTTTGATGTGCATTCCTCTTTAGTGAAAAGGAGAAAGAAAAAGCTCTTCTTCGTGGCAGTGAGTGCCACAGGCAGCTTTCACACAAGCAGATGAATGATTTTATTTTAATGATGGAGAAATTTTGATCTTTTTGATGAGCCACTCAAATTATTATTAAAGAATTAAAAGCATTTCTCACTTCAGCCACTGGTGTCTTCTGAAAGACCCAGCTGAGATGGATGGCAGCACTGGACAGAAAGCTATTGGCCACTTTAGCAATGAGCCTCACAAATATTAACCCTATATAAATAAATAAGGTTGACTTCACAGAGACTGATCATTGGAAATAGAGACAAAATTGCTCATTCTACAAACCCCCGCTTAAAGAAAATACATGAGTAAGAGAAGAATTTAAAAAAGATTAATGGATGTTGTCACAACCTTCTCTAATGACAAACAAGGCTGTCAGGGCAGGTCTCTGGCCCAGATCACTCAAGGCATAGCCTAGGCTTGGGCTAGGAAAACAAATGCTCGCCTGTCATGGCACTGCAGTACTTTCATTCGAGTCCTTATAAGTGCCACTGATTCAGGCACCAGGAGATATTCCGAGCGGTTTTATCATCAGCAGCCAAGTGAACTGCCCTTCTCCCTCTCCTTCCAGCATGCTGCTCAATCATCCCTCTTTCTGTAACTTACCCCCTCCATGTCTCTTCCCTGCCAAGGGGATGAAATGCATGAAAAGGTTGCACGCCTCTTACCCAGACCTTTCAAAACCCAAGTAGCGGCAGGGACAGATCCAGTCCCACACAGTTGGAACTGGGGCTGGGGCTACGCCAGAAACCCACTAGAAACATTCCCTTGAGCTCACTGCATTGGCTCAGCAGGCAGTGGGTGAGCAGGCATCTACTTTCACAGCCTGTTTCCAGTTTGAGGAGAAAAATCATTCACATGTCCCAAGATATTACATCAAATATGAGTGGCACGAGGGCTTCTGCCATGTTGCTGAGCTCCTCAGAGAGGAGAGATTAGGAAAGGACAATGAATGGCTGAAGTGACAAGGGAAAAAAGAGTCCATGATTTCCCAGAGGGAAAAATAAATTATGATACTCTCCCAGGTTTTCCATCTTGCTGTTAACTATGCTAGCACAGTCTTCATATAAAAATCATACAAAATAACACTGGAAGAGGTTTTGATCACTTCTCCTCCAAATATAGGGTCAGCTGCATTCTCTTTTTGTAGACAATTTGATAAGTTACATAGTCCTTAATATCAAGATCAAAATGACTGCCATGGCATTGCAGCACTACCATGAAATTGAGGATTGACTTTATTTCCCTGGAGATATCTGCAGGCTGTCTTCAGACTTAGGCAAGCATCACTGCACATCCATGTCTGGTAAGAGCAACAGTGATAAGGACTAGACTGTTTTTGTTTATTTTAGGTGTAAAATCAAATTCTAGCATTTTAAAATACAGACAAAGGAAGGTCCAAGTTCACATAAGCACATCTATGCAGGATTAGGGTGCATGAACAGGTTGGCACCTTTTGGGTTGTAATACAACAGGAATCCCTTCACTCAAGAACTCCTCCCAACAGACGTGCAGATGTTTCAGGACAATGACCTGGAGGTCATATCCTTCTGCTACACCCAGCAGAGAGTTATTTGGGCACAGAGGGGAGCAGAGATGGTGCCAGAAGTGCCTTGAATAGATACGACCTCATTCTGAGAGCGCCATGGTAGGGACACCATCAGATGTACCTTATGTAAGTGTGTTTAGTGGAAACTGCTAAATTCCTCTGCTGAGAGATAAGGATCTCACTGGACCCAGGGCAGACTTTTAACTATTCCACTTGCAAAAGGTACTTCTTGAAAAATTGTTTGTTTCTGCACCATTATTGTGCCTGCATGGATTGTATTGAGGGCTTGTGGTATGCACAAGTACAAATGGCCTTGCTTAAACGGAGCAATACTCATTAAATAATAATGCATCAGTGAGAGTCTCATTTTGTGACATGTCTAGCTGGTTTAAGTATTCTCCTGCATGTGTAATTGTCCTCCTTCATTCCAAAAACTTCAGTTATTGAGTTTTATTTGTGTAGGAGTAAAATATGCATCAGAACCTGTAACACATCACCCTCCACTCGTGCCTTGGAATTTGCCACATCTAGACTACAAGATGTTGTCTGCAGGAACCCACAAAGATGTTTGTGGTTCCAAAGAGTTTGTCTCTGGAGTGGGACTGGTGTCCTTCCCAGAGATGTTCATAGTCATCTTGTGCTTTGAAACAAAACTGGCAATTTGCATTTAGTCTTTGCCTTTGCCACAAACAGCTAAGAAATAACAATGCGTGTATCTCCTTCACAGCTCTCTCTTGCCTTCAGTTTGCCATAAGCAGTAAGTCTTTCCAGAAAGAGACTCTTTGCAGGCTGGCTAAAACTGGGAGACTATAAAATTCACCATGGCCTACAAGTGTGAGCTTCATATGGTTATAAATTGCAGCATTTTACTAAGTGGTAAAAACAGTGTCTTCTGGCTCCAACATTACCTGAAATATAAAGCAAGATCTACTAAAAAAAATGGACAACTTGGTATGGAAATCTCTTGGCTCCTTCCAAGCTGGTCTAGTCTAATCATAGCCAGACTTCATGTGCAGATAAATTCATCAAGTACTTTTCAAACAACAACAACAAGAAGAAAAAGAACACGACTCACTTTACATTGCTTGATTTTGTTTATAGCCTATGACAGAACTGATCATTTCATATACATAAACACGACTTTATTGATGTTTCTTAGTCCTGGGCTATTCTTCTGTGCCTGGAGGGGTTATCAGTAACAGGTCTCAGTTTCAGGTCAGACACCTGGAGACCACCATGCTCATATTTTGGTGGTCTTTGAGAGCTAATGCATATTGCTGATCAGCTAATCCAGTCCAGGATTAACCTTATATTTACAGAGAAATTTAATCTCAAATGTCACCAGGCAGCCTGGGCTTCTCTCCTGTATGTCTACGCACCTCATGAGGACAGGTAGCCCAAAGCCAGTGCCTAAGATGGAGGTTTTGTCATTGTAGCTGCCTCACTTTTGACTGAAGAGGGACCTGGCAGCTCACCTACATGATGTCTGGAAGCCCAAACAGGGACATGAAGCCCAGACATGGATGTGAAGCTGAAATGGCTTCGCTAGGACTGGCTTCCCAACAGCGGTACATGCAGAATGAGAGATCCATTCACCCCAGGGGGATGTGTAGAGCCAAGAGCTGCTACCGATGGAGGAAAAGAGGACACCAGGTTTGGGAATCCCAGTCTCATGCTTCCCCACATTACTGTGTCCTTTACAGCAGGCAAAAATGGTGGAAGGACAGGTTGGTCTCCTGAGCAACTGAGGTTAAGGTTTGCCTGTCCCACTGCACCGCCTGTTCCAGCTGGAAGCCAGAAGCACAGAGCTCTTCCCAAGGGTGGAAAACAGCAGAGGAAAAGCCCTGTATTGTCTCCTTCAGAGATTTATTCTGAAACATGGCTTCACCGAGCAGCTGTTACTCATCTTCAGACACAGCCAAAATCAGCAGTATTCATCTTTAGAGGCCTAATTTTTGGAAGTGCTGAACACCACCATCTCCCATAGGGAATGGGGCTACTCAGTACCTACTGAAGAGAAGCTCCTAGATGGCAACACATAAAGCACCAGCAAAAAATTCCCCAGTCACAGCACCAAACAGTTCTCCCCTGTGCCTGCCCTGATGTTTCCTACCATTACAGTTCCAACTTTTCTCCAGCATTTATTTGATACAAAGAGCCTGTTACCTCGAGGAAATAGTTTCCTCCTCTATTGATATTATAACTTTATTGAATTTTATATTAGGTATTCTGAAGTATTTACCAGCAGGGTTAGATATTATTGTATTTTTAAACTAAATAATGTTGAAGGCACAGAGGGAAAGGGCCCAACCAGAGCAATGCACCCATCTGCAATGCTGGGGAACTGGGATGTACCCTGCCCTGCTTCTGCCCTCCTGCATGTCCCCAGGGCATGATATTTAGCCTTTCCTGAACTGATTTGTCACTTTAATAATGGGACGGAAAGGGAGAGTGCATTTTCCCCTGTGTCTTGCTATCCAGTGGTGATCTGCTTCATCTCCCCACCACCACTGCCATCACAGTGCTAAGAGAGAGAAGCAGAAACAAGTGTTAGAGAAAATTCAGTTTAGCCGATAATATTTTACAGTAATACAATAACAGCCACTCATAAAACAGTCCCTGCCCCATAAAATTTACAATGTAAAGCAGACATATAAATGGAACAAAAATGGGAACAGTATAATGGTGGAAACACATGGAGTAGGGAAGCTGTTGACTAAAGCTATCCAGCCATGCGTGGTCAGAGGCAAGAAGCGATCCCAGCGTGGGACAGTGCCATCCTTGTCCAGCACCTCCAGCACCCAGCAGAAAACCTCTCCAGCAGCCGTTTTCCAGGAGCAGTTATCTGTCTATTGACTGAGATGCTCCCAAATCCAATACAAGCTTCATCTAGCAGACAGCCGCTGTCAGCCAGAAAGGACCTGCTTTCTCCAGGAGATCCGAGGTCTATATCCATGGCAATTTCAGTCAGCTGAGTGTAGACAATAGCCACACTTATCTGAAATGCTGCAATACTGGCAGCTAATGCACACTAAGTTAATCACTGGCATATTTGTAGACTGCCAAGTATATAATAGCGCGATAATGAATTTGTATGGCTGGGCCTATAAAAACTTTGCTTTTTATACTCAGGCATTTTAATTGACACAGAAATACATTTTAAAAGAGAAAGCAGGCTTGATGAGGTCAGCTTAAATTCCTTGGTATAATTACCAAGTCCATTGAACACAAATCTGAAATCATTTAGGTTAAGTTAATAACTTATGCCTTTAGTTTATAAGCACCGCATTACATCTCAGACAGCTCAGATCTTGGCTTTGCTAAAGTGGCCTGGCCTTTAATAAATTCCTCCCCACGTTTTTCATGTTATAGTTCTTTTACAATCATGGTTTTCAAATGGCAGTGCAGGTACGGTGTGTTTAAATCACCATAAATTAGAATTTCTTTTTTCTGGCTATAGCACCATTATTGCAAGTTGTCGACTTTTCTTTCAGCCATAAAGGTTATTACAGGCACAGGTCGGAAATGAAAAATACACCGTGTGCCGTCTGCAGATGTCCCATGGCAGACCCCTCCTGGAGCAGAATCACTTTCAGAGTTTTCCAGGGTGGTTCTGTACAAATAAGTATTTTTTTATCCGTTTGGTTACAACAACCTTCACATTTACCACCTCTTGTGTTGGGTTTGCATGGCAAAGTTTTGGTTGCAGGAAAGGCTACGGTGGTGGCTTCTGTGAGAAATTGCCGGAAATTTCCCCTATTTCCAATGGAGTGATAAAAGGAGGGGGAAAGAATGTTCATCACTCAAAGTCCAAGCTGGCATTAGGTACTAGGTCAGACTTGTCTCAGGAGGTTGCTTGCCATCATATGATGGGTAAATACCTCTGCTGCTGCCTCCAGCTTGTGCTGCCTTTAAGTTAAATTGGAGTGGCACAAGGGGTCCAAAGTGACCAAGCAATGATGACTATTAATAAGAAGGAGCCTTTTGGAAAGCCTGTAAGAAAAGAAAAAGCTCTGCTTCTTCTAAGCAGCCCAGAGAGAGGCTGTGGGAGGTGGTTTTAGGAAAGTTTGCCCAACCAAAGCACTTAGTGTACATGTGGCTTCAGGTTTGTCCATTCATCGAATGGGACAAACTGCTGATGGACTGAGGACAAGGGAGAGGCAGGGAAAGCATCTCCACAGCCCATGCCAGGATGTGAGAGCTGCAAGAATCTACTTGGGATGCTGAGGGACAGCTGCTTCCCTGCACCTCATCTCTCTGCCCCCTGTGCCCTCCTTCCCAGCCTCCCTCTTCTTGTGCAAGTTCATCTTTCCCAAGGATGTCAGCGGATCCCTGCACACGGTATTAAGATAAGAAGCAAATAATGCTGGGAGGAATTTGCTGAGCCAGCTGGTCTTTTGCACCCTGTAGGATGCACAGACCAAAGAGGCGTCTGCCACACATGTCACGCAGATGAAGCCAACTTTGCATTCAACAACTGCACCAAACAAAAGATAAAAGCGGTTTCAGCATAATAGATCATTCAAAGGGGCTCCAAATCCACGCTCCCTCCCCTCCCTTTGTACCCTCTCTCCAGGTTGCTTAGCAAAAGCTGATTTTTATTTCCAATTAAAAGATTTCAGAGCAGCTTTTATTTATTATTTATTATTATTGTTATTGTGTGGCCACTTTGAATCACACTGCTTCTTTCTAGTTCTTTAATCTCATCAAAAAACTGCAGCACACACAATTCCTTCCTGTGAAATGTTCCTGTGTTTTGTTTAGTGTTTTGCATAGCTACACTCAGATTTTTGGTGTATTTTAAAGTGTCTCCAGATTCAAGCCTGAATTTCCACTAGTCCCACCAGCAAAAATGACAAGGGCAGAAGAAGCAAAAAACTCCCCACTAGCCATGTTCCTGGAATCCATTTTTATCAGGGATATAGTGGTATCACAGAGCACTGTCATGTTTAATGTGCACTGGTTGACATTAAGGCAGAGGCTCGAAATGCAAAGAAACACGAGTACAGTAATTGCAGCATCTTGTGGCAGAGCTTGAGATGCTGCCATTCTCCTGACTGCCAGCCAAGAGGAATTTCCCAGGAGCATGTACAGAAAAACCCTCTTCTCATGGGGCCAGGCAAAACGACATTCCATTACCAAGCAGTAAAACAGAAAACCTGCTTACTTCTGTGCAAGGCAAGCATTCAAATTCCAGCTCAGGGTTTGTGCTGTTTACACTAGGGATGAAATGAGCTCCAAACACTGGAACACTTGTGGAGTACTGTGGAGATCCTGCTTCCAGTGAAGGGCATTTTTCAGAAGATACCAAAGGCAGAGCAACACCCAAGTACTACCAAGTGACTCATGTTTGGTTCTCCAATCTAATCAGAGCATTTGAAATTCCAGTGGTGCTCTGGCACACGCTATGTGTGCACTCACAGGGCTGGCTGTGCCTGGGGAGTTTCTCATTTGAGACTCAGGAAAAAAGGCTGCAAAAATTGGTTAACTCAGCCCCACAGCCTTGCAGGTGGATGAAGTAACCCAAAAAAGCAGTGTTTTGTATGGTTTGGAGACCAAAGGACTCTGTGGCTGCTGCAGGCAGTACAGGAACAGCAAAGGCAAGGTGATCTCTGCCCCCAGAGCATCCCTCACATGACCAAAAAAACCAAACCTTGCTCAGCTCCCATTCCTGTGGACAGATGAGGAAAAGCCTTCTGCATCAACTGCCCTGGTGGGGACCGTGTCACTGCTGTTTGCTGGTGTTTGGTGGGAAAGGGCACTGCTTTGTTGGGAATATGTGGGAATATGCAGGGCTGTGCACTTTTGGGGTACAAGTCTCAGAGGCTACAGCCACCTACATCCCATTTTGGAAGAGGGGCTTAGGTAGCTGGGTTCAGGTTTCAAAGGCAATTACACACCAAACAGTTCAGAAACATTTTCAGAAATACTTTAGGTGCCAAATTGCATGTTGGAATTGCTAAGTGCTCCCAAAACTCCACATCACTGGGATTTAGGGATCAGATAGCGGGTGAGGCAGCCACATCACAGGTGACATGCGAGCTCGTGCCTGTGCTTTCATTCCACAGCAAACACAAAGCAATTTGGATGGGCTGACTTCTTGGGAAAAGAGAGTCTGGCACCAACACTATCTGAGCAGAAATTGGCCACAACTGCCAGGAGGGAAGCAAAACTCCCTGGAACTGACAAGTGAAATACAATATTTTTCACAGCTGGAGATATTTTTTGAGAGAAAAAAAAAGTCAACATTATCAACATTTTCTATTTCCATACTTTTCTTCTGCAATCCCTTCGTGATCAGGAGAGAGTGGGCTGAATACGTTGTAGCAAATTATGCTGCTGTTATTTTGGGACCCATCAGAAATACTGTAATTTTCCTGAAAAAACTTGTTATCAAAAACTTATTGCCTAATTTGGCATTCTCAGAGATTTCTGTAGGTGAGATAAGATTTCAATAAACACACTAATTTTTGGCTACATAACTGAGCTGTACTTTTCTAGTACAGTTAAAATACAGTTCATGATGCAAAGGACGGTTTCCCCCTGCCTCTTGAAACTCCTGTTCCATATTCTGAAGAGCCCTCCCAATCTCAGTTAATTCATTTCTTTAGAAAAAGATTTCCAGAGCTTCATTTACATCAAACTAGAATTGTGAGGTACAAAGGTACATCTCATGCCAAGACTACATCTAAGTTTTTGACTTTTGAATTTGTGGGGTTTGAAGGTTATTAAAGTTCAAAGTGAAGTTTTATTACAGTTCTTCTTATGAGCAAACATTGTGTAAAATCTTCCAAGATGTCCAAAATCCAGATACTAACACTTCTTTTTTAATGGCCAGGAGATCATTACAATGATCCTTTCCTTTGGCTTCTTTCATAACCCAGGCCAGATGAACACCTTTGACTCCAACACCTCAAAGCAACACCCACTTACAAAATTGTTCTTTTGTTCTGACACATATGGAGAACCACAGTTCTCCACCAGCTGCCTGAAAACCTGCTAAGGCAGTGGGTAGGGAGCAGAAACAGGATGGGACAACCAGTCCCTTGGCAAACTGTCAATGATCCAGCCACCAATTTAAACTCAGTGTCACCAGGGCCTATGAAACTGCAATAGTTTAAATTCTTTAAGGAAGGTGTCCTGGGCTGGGCTTTTTATTGTTCATTTTACAATTCTGTTTATAACTTATATGACATAATCAAATGGAAAACTCAAAAGACAGGAGAAAACAGTGACTTCCACAGTGGCTTTCAAGGTGAGGCTGTCAGAATAGGGGACGTGCAAATACAACTTTTTCCCTACTTAGTCATTTTCTGTAGATAGGCTTAGGCACTTAATATTTTTTAGTGAAGGGCAATGGGTGGTATTTCCTAATGAATTTTATTGTGGTGATTCAAAGTGCTGCTGCCTCAAGTTCGACCCTCCCAGTCCATGATGGATGATGTTCCCTCAGCTACTTTGGTTTACATCTTAGCACAAATCCACTTTTCCTAGATGAGAGAGATACTCAAGCATGAGGACATCTGAAATTGCAGCTACAGGGTCTGTCAGGGACCAGCTCCATGTTTCACAACTTCCCTTTTCTGCAGCTAAACACTGTTGTCTCCATTTTATGAGGAGTAGGATAGATGACCACAGTGCACAACTTCTACAGGGACCATCCCCTGGCTCCATTCATCATCTCATGACTGCAAGTGTAGAAGAAAACCAGCCCAAAACTGATGCTGTGGGTATGGGTACCCACGTGTTTAGCTCCCTTGGAAATCCATGGGAGAATACTTATGAGCTACATGGGGCAAGGAATACAGTCTAGCAGAGCTGTTCACTTGGGGTAGAGTCCAAGCCAATAAATTTAAATAACAACGATTTAAAAGAATCCCATAAAATACCTTGGTTGCATCTGCATTAAACAGAAAGTTTTCTCATCTCTTCCTCAATACCTGCTACACCTCGATCCTTCTGTTATCCTAGTTACATCTCTGAGTGGGAAATTTTCAACAACTTAATGACCTAGGGCTTGATCCATGGTATAATGAAGGCATGCAGATATATTCTCTGATCTGTGATAAGCCGTGTACCACAAAAAGGCATATCAAATTCCCATCTTATAGGAATTATTCTTTATTTGCTTCGCAGTGAATGGGGCTGTGAAGCAAATTCTACAAGGAACACAGGAAAACCCTGCTTTCCGCATGTTTTTAACACATGAAAACATAGCCATTTAATTAAGAATGAGAAACAATGCCATACTGCACTGAAGGAAAAAAACCCAAATTTTAGGAGCTGAAAGCCTACCTTTCTTCTTTTAGGACATAATCATTTTATAAAGCTGAGGAATTCATAAAACCCACAGATGCTTTTGGTGTGTTGTACATCAGAAGTCTCAAATCTTTTCCTGTGAGACTCCATTCGCACCCAAACCAAGAAATGGGTCATGTTTGTTCTCTACAAGAGCCATTTTAGGAAAATTTGGCTGCTTTGGATATTTTGAAGTTACTAGAAACAGCTCAAAACCAAAACAGCAGGAAACATAACCAGAGGATATTTTGACAACATTTAGAGTTTGGGGTTTTTTTTTTTAATAATTGGCCAGGGATGTCAGATTACAGCACCATAAATCAGGATCCAACACCCCAAAGTCAGTGCGGTTTCACCAGGAACCAGACTTTGCTCAGGACTCATGGCTACTCCATTTCTCCCCAGCATTTCCGAGGACTAACAGCCTGTGAACAGTGCCAGTCAAAAACGTGGCCACAATAAAAGAGGGTGAAGCATGGTGACATTTTCTCAGCTAGTCGGTGTAAGCAAACAAACAAAAATACAAAGGGAGGAAAACAGCCTTGGCACAGATGGGCTCTTTTGCATGTTGCTTTCCACACATAGAGCAATTTAATCTCGAGTCAGCACGAGTTAGCAAAGGAATGACAGGTTGTTACAATTACAAGCTGCTTTGGAAGTATTACTATCAGTGCTGCCGCTATTTATGTTTAGTATTGTTATTGATGCTATTAATACTGCTTGTACAAGAGTTTAATGTTACTGTACCGATGTAAATAACATCTGGATTAACAGTTGAGAGAACAACATGATGCAAACCAGATTGATGGCTGAAGACACGGCATTTATTGGGTCACATTTCTGGCCTGCATTCCTGCGGATGTTGTGCATTCATACTGTGAGAGTCAATGGGAGGCTTTTCTAAATAAGCACCCCAGGATCTGGGTTGTGGAAGAGGACATGATGATGTGGCTTTTATTTTTTTCTGCCTCTTCAAGGACAGATTTGTTACCAGATCACAGTGGCAGAACTGACCACAGAAACTCTAAGTCCTTCTAAATTAGCCACGAGGAAACATTATCCAAGAATTCAAACCAGACCTCGCTTGCATCTTGTTTGTATTATTTGTGGTCTCTGGCTTAACACCACAAACCACTCTTTGCCCCAAACTCCTTTAATCACACTCATAGCAAGGGCTCAGCAGAGACCTGAGTCTCACGGCGCTGAGCATGGAGGAAAAGCTGATACATGCTCCACAAATCGTGTATAGCCTTAATAGATGGTAGGAAAAAGGAGACTGCAATCTAACTTCCCTGCACAGTAAAACCCCCAAGGGACTTGGATAAATGTTCACTGCTGCAGGATTTCCACTGCAATAAACTTTCTGCAAGTCACTGCCTAAGATGTATGAAAAACCATCCCATTTGTGTTAGATACCACCATGGCACACTCTTAGAAGCTCCCTCCAAATCTCTGGGTCTCTCCCCACAGCTGTCTCCCAAGCCACCCAGCTACAGCAGCCTGATCCAGCTCCCACAGGATGTGATAGCACAAGCAGAAATGCAATCTGGTCCTCTCTGAGTGGCCTGGAGCTGCGCTGAGATGATGGCCACAGAGGGTGGGCTTCAGCTGCTTCAGCACAGGCACCTAATGCCATTTCAGGTGCTGCTGTCTGGCCTCCTGCTCCTACCCCAGGTCTGCTCTAAGTCCTGCATTGTAGTTCTGTTTAGGCATTTGAATTCCACTCTAAGGGAAGGATCCAGCACCATAGGTTTAAGGATCGCTGCATTCTCCATCAAGGTGCCTGGGGGCACACCGACAGCAGCCTTTTATTCTGGAGCAGATGTGCACTTTGGAAGTGAACCCTCTTACAGCCCTTGCTTACCACGTTTTCATTGGCATCATGGCACAGGCACAGAGCATTGGAAGGGGATTCCTTCTCAACTAAAGGGCTCTGGAAGATGCTCTTTGGGAGCACATCTAGTAAGGTCCTACCATTAATGGATACTTAGGAGCAACCCTGGAGTAAAATTCAAAACCACAGTGAGGATTATTTGCCCTTTTCATCAAATGCTTTCTTTTGCAGCTCTGCTCCTCTGGAACTGCACTACATCCCCAGTTTATGCTGCCTGTACTGGCTGCTGAAGTCACAGGTAAGGGAAAGTAAAGAAAACGGACTGATCTGAGCTGTTGCCAAGTGAGTACATTGCCAGCCCAGGGTCAAAAGGCTGCCCTGCTCCCCAGTCTGCTGACAGGATGTAAAAATGTCCTTAACACAAATCCCCCAGCCCAGGCTGGATTCCCCATGAGGATGCCACTATGCCAATTATTTAGGGTTTTTTCAAGGTCAGATGTCCTCAGGACATCATGCTCCTCGTTTCCAGACCACATCCCACCAGGGCTGCACAGCCTTGCTCCAAGCCACCAAAGTCCCCCTCACCCCAAACAAAGCCCACGGGAGCTGAACCTACTCATCAAAACCCAAAGGTTGCTTTTTTAAAGGTAAAGCTCTCCTTCCTGTCTGGGAATTGCAGAGTTTAGGGAAAAGCCTTTCCACATGCTGAATCTTGCATTAATGTGCTTTATATTAATATGTAGATGAGGTTCACCCCTGACTTGTCACTGTGACCAGGTGTGACAGAAGTTCACTGGGTTTGAGCCGTGGTGTGATTTTGGCTGTTGGGTTCCCTTGGCGTCTACGAAGGACTAGTGCAGACAAAAATGGCTTAATTTAGTCAATATTTAAATTACAATTTTAAAATAAATTAGCAAAATGCTAAAAAACCTGTATGTTAAATACAGAATGCATCAAGAAAAATGAGATAAAATACAGCAGCTGTATCCAGGTCGCTCTTCAAGCAGATTTCCTGCAACAGCAGAGAGAAAAAAATGGTCTTTTGCTGCTGAGATTGTAGTAAACAAGGGCTTGTAAAAGTGCATTAAAGCTGCTTTGTTCCTTTGGTTTATAAATGGGAAGACCAGCCCCAGGTAACTGCTCTCAGTCACAGGAAGCCTTTGGGAAGTGAAGCCTTCTAGCTAGTGAAGCCAGCTATTTGGAGTTGAAATGCAGTACCTGAAACCCAGGGCCATCTCTCACGTCTCTTCTGATCACTTCAAGTTCCACTAAGTGTCCCCTCCTTTATTTATGGAGCATTTATCCTGGCCATATTTCCAGGGAATGGAAAACTCCCCTGGAGAGGCTTTTTCAAGCAATCATATTAAAAGTTAAGCATCTTAACTTCGTACAGCGGAGATGTCCCCATGATCAGAATGTACATGCTAAACCCTTTTATACTCTGTTGTACATTGATTATACTCACTTCAGTGGAAAAAGGTAAAAAACATAATTTCCAGCTGCAGTTGCCCAACTTTTATGGTGTTTTATATCTATCATTGAAATACTCAGAATGACCCATTCAATTTTACATTACAGGCATTACAATAGCTGTAATCATCACCAGGTTGTGTGATCACCTCCTAAGAATTAGTCATTAGAGAGGGAAACTTGCTTCTCAAAATGTGAAGCCTGCAGGCAACACAGGAAGCAACCTTCCCTATTTGAAAAAGGCCAATTTTTAACTTCCCTGGTTTTTAAACCCGTAGCATCAATGGGCAGATTTTACTGACATCAGGGAATAGCACATTCTTGGTCTGAAAGGCAATGGGAGATGAACTGTATGGTTTTGAATAGACACAAAGCAGGCATTGAAGCATCCCAGGGAAATATCCAGTCTAAGCCATGGTCTCCCACTGCAGCTGCTTTGGAGAAAAGGAATCAGTCTGAGATATCCAACCAATGCTAGCTCAGCCTGTATGAGCAGGGAATTACCAGCCTCCCTAAAACCCTCTGCATGGGCACCTCTCCTCACCCAGAAGCAGCCTCACTAAGTTTCTCTAAGACCAGGCATCTCACTTGTGTTTAAAGGTGACCTTCTTGGTTCTCTGTGGTTTCACCGTGGCTTTTCTGCTTTCGAAGCATTTCTTCTTATTCTTTGAGCTGCTCACTCTGTGAAATGTTCAGAGACTGTTTAGATGTGACTGCATGCCAGCAAATTACCCTGTAGAGCATCTGGCATTGGCATCAACTGGAGGAATGGGCTGATGCCAGAGCAGACCTATTACCTGGCATCCACACGAGTCTCTTAACCTTTACATGAAGCAGCTGCTACCCACGGGGTAAAGTTGTATGTCAGGCTGCTGTGAAAAGTGGTGCCTGTGCCCCAGAGCAGGGAGTGCAAAGAAAGAAAAGACATTTCCTCTTGATAGTGCAGAGAAGGGAGCTTTGGAAGGTCTTTGGGAAGGTCTGTTTGCTCAGACTACTGAGGTAAGAGGAAGGTATTAGCCATTGAATTTCACTGGGAAGGACTCAGAAAAGAACAAGTAATAGTCAACCCCAGAAGATGGTTTTCCTGTGAAACAAAGTCTTTTAAAAAAACATGATAATCCTTTTAAAACAGGCTAGTTCTTGGCAGTGGTTGTGTTTCATGGCATCCAAAGATGTTCCACTTGGAGGTACAACCGGTTTACCCATCCTAAGAAAAAACAGCATGAAGCCCTTTAATATATATAACATGTGTCCCATTTGTGGAACTTGCTCATAGATTAATTTTACTCATTTTTTTATCTATTAGTCCCCGAGGAAATGAGTTTATGTTGAAAATCCTATATCTATGGCAGCAGAATACTCTGGAGATCTGAGCAGAGTGGGTCAAGTTTACTTTCTGGAAAATGAGTAATTCATGTTCCAGGTGATGCACATATGGCTACTCAAACAATTTCATCAACAGATATCAATCGTTTTCACTTCTTCGTCTGTTTTATTCTTTAAAGAAAAAAACCAAAAAAAACACCCATGGGCAAGGACAATGAAGGAAGTGAGAAGGCTGTTCCAAATCCTCTATTCCACTGATGTCTAGAAACAAAGATCTTCTGACATAGCATATTTCAATGTCCTTTGTTTAACCTCCCCCCTCGAAAGATCTGAACACAGAGCCTTTGTTTTCTGGTGCTTTGTAAGCTAACCTACAGGTTATGCTTTGATAAATGTCCAATGAGCTAAGGAAACATCAAGGCTTTTCCTCAAGATATGTAGTTGCTGTTTTGTCTGACATTTTCTATTCTTGTTAGACATTACCATAGGTATTTAGGAGGCCCTTTTGCCTCTGAAACTCCTGTTTGCTGTTAACATAGCAGGCTAAATTACCCAGTGCTGGTGTTTTATCCATTTTAGCCACTTAGGACTTCACCAGGTCTTTTAAAATTCACACTTCTGGCTCTGTCTCAGGAGAGCAGGCAGTGAGTTTCATCTTTACAAAACAATCACGTCCCTGGGGCCTGACACACACTTTAAAGCAAAAACAGAAACCCAGTAGGTGTTGCATTGTGGTGCTCTGGAAGCAGGAGGCTGGTAGCAAATGACTTTTCTGGCATAACACGAATTCACTGATGGCAAAGTTCCTAGTACAGCCATGGCCAGGCATTTTATTCCTGATATACAGCAAAATGTATACATTCCTTCAGTCTCCAGCTCAGAAACACCAAGTT
Source organism: Edolisoma coerulescens (assembly GCA_013397115.1). Lineage (NCBI taxonomy): Eukaryota > Metazoa > Chordata > Aves > Passeriformes > Campephagidae > Edolisoma > Edolisoma coerulescens. Next base: position 1,332,781 of record VWZW01001851.1, on the reverse strand, counting down.
GCTGAATTCATCAGCAGTTACTGACCTCGTACCCCAAAGTGAGGACAGTGCTGGTACAGGGTGCTACTGGGGCTGCCTCCTAGGGAGGGTGTGCTCTAGTGTAGGTTTGAATAGAAAAGCCTTTAATGCCTTCAGTAGTGGCGCACAAAAGACTCCGGAATAGAAATTGGAGGGACAACACAGGAGAAGAGGAATTCCTGCTGTAAGGGCTGCTTGCTCTATGCATTGTACTTTGCTTCAGAACTTCATTGGTCTGAGATACTGAGTGCACTTCTATCCCAGATTATAAAGTGCCCTAAGCACCTTTCCTCTCAAGAGCCATCCCCAGAGTAACCTTTCCTTTCTGAGGGTAACCTCACTACCATGTGAGGTCACCTGAGTTTGGATTTTTTCGGTGCAATTTCAGGTCAAACTCAGGACAACATAGTCCCTGTCAACACCCAAGTGACCAGGACAAAGACTTCTCTAAACTGCTCTAACACCTTTCTCCATGGTTGAAAGGCATACAATGCCTTACCTAGTCTAGAAATCACCACACAGTGTCTACACCTCTCTCTCTCGAGATGACAGAATTCCAGTAGGAATAGAAGGGCAAATTACCTGCGTGCCTCCAAAATGAAGCATGATCCGTTCCAGAGAAGAGTTTTCATTCCTTGCTGAATATTCAATGAGCTAAACATGTTCTCAGTTGCTCATGAGAATCTACATATTTAGATTTGCCATCCTGTCCTTTGGTTCCCATCAAAGCTGGTCATCTCAGGTACCCCAGACTGCTTGGATAGATGCCATTCAGACTTCCCATGCTTACCACAGCTAATTTTGGTCAGTATTTGCACATAATAAGGCCTATCAAAGCTCCAGAGAATGTTGCAGATCCACAGAGATGGTTTTATAATGAGCATGAGCCCCTTAAGTGCCCTATTGGTACCAAAAGCACCACCACCCACGATCCCCTTGTCTCCTTGCCCAGCCATCCTCTTCCTCTGCTCTACCAACTGCAAACATGAGGTTCGCCCCTGAGTTTTCAGCCAGATCAGTTCCTGATCTGGCTGACCTTCACCTGGCAGTGCAATTACAATTGTCAGGGCAAAGGAGGAGGCAAAAAAACATGGCCTGGGATGGTCAAAGGATGCAGATGCCTCTTCCAGCTGCTGGCAGAGTCTTCAACTTCAACTTCAAGCTGCTCAGGGAATGACCCTTTAAAGGTGCTGTATTCTGACAGGGCTGTTCTCTCACATGAATTGTGAAAACAGAAGCCCTGACCTTTTGTGGTCATTAAACACCACAAAACCAGTAAATAGCAATTTTCCTAATTCCCTAATCTTCAGTCCATTTTCTGCCATACATGGTCAAAACTCCAGTGGTTGGATTCGCACCAGCCAAATCTTGTTGGGATGGCACCCATCACAGGTATTAGCATTTTTTCAAGCCCTCTAGAAATCTTGTCTGAAAGGCAGTTCTGTCCAACAGTAGAACCAAACTTCCCTCTGCAAGTATTAAAGAGCTGCCTGGGCTACAACACCATTTACAGTTTCAGGATTGTTTTACAGACAGATAGCAAACCACGTAAGTAATTCATGGCACGTTTGGGAGAAGTTAAAGATGAACTTGCATTTAAAAGATTCATACCTGCTTCAGATGCCTGGGGCTGGAACCAAATAAAATACAGTCTCCTGGTTTATTGTACATGGTGAATGATGAATGGCTGTTTTAATGGTAAGGAACTCATTGGGACAGAACGCAAACCAGCAGTGCCAGAGAGTGAGGCTAATACATATCAAGAAGCTGCTGCATTCCCTGAGGTCAGAAAAATGCTTAAACTGGAAGGCTGCTCCACCTGGGTGGGGCAGAGAGCAGGTAGAAGGCAAAGGGAAGCCTACAAGCACCTGTACCACTCCAAGCAGACATACCCAAAAATTTCCTGATGGTTAAATGCACCAGGTTCTTGCCCCTTGCTATATGCTGATTCCCTTGGTGCAAGAAGTGCACAGCCAAAATAGCACAGAGCATCATTTGGAGCACCTTCCTGTGCCTCCTGCAGCCAGAGCAGCCTCCTCAGGGCAAGCTGCTGTCACAGGCTACTGCTGAGACAATTATTATTTGTGACAAAGTGGGAAACTGTACTGTGTCCCTTCAGAGAGGTGGAAGAAACCTCAATGGGAGAGTGAACACGTGCTGCATGCACAGGAGCCCTCTGTGCCAGTGCACTGCACACACACTGCCTCCCCTCCTGACCCCACCATACCAGAGGGGCTGAAATTCCCAGAGGGCCAAGATGGGAATTAGCCAAGGGTCCTGTCAGCATTTACCCACCGGCTTTCACCCACCCTTCAGCCATTCAGGGTGGTGTTCATGCAGTGCCACAAAGAGGCCTGAGCCAGGATGAGGCTTACTTTAATTCTGCAAACACTGCAAAGAGCCCTGATGACAGTACATTTCGTTATTAAGCTATTAGATAACATAAACACATTTTGGAAGCATTTAATTTTGTATGTTACTCATTAAAAGTATTTCCGTCCACACGGCTTTTCCTCCTAAAGAACACAGAGTGCATTTAGGAACAAATCTCGTTTCAGCTGTTTTCCCTGACAACAAAAGGTGCAGTTCCTTGTCACGTTGTGGTGCTCCCCCCACCAAGCAGGGTGGAAGGAGCAGGATGCAGGTCTGCATCCCCTGAGCTGCTCCTCTCTGCACGAGTACCCTACGCCTCTGCGCCATCCAGGCTCAGGCAGGGCTGTGCAACACCCACAGAAATGCACACATCTATTGCCTCTCCCAAGCACTTGTGCTCCTCAGCTGGCTGTTTTCAAGCATGCACAAAGCTCTTTTTCTTCACATAAAAACCACAAAAGCGTGAGAAAGAAAGAGCCTCCAGACCCTCCAGAGCCAGGGCAGTGGCCTTGCTTATATTAACACTCAATTTCCACCCAGATTTATTTTTTGTGCTGTAATTCTTGAGGAGCTCCACCATTTTAGATATGGGGAAAATGAGGCACAGAGGTGGGAAAGGGTGGAGCAATGGTCACTCAGGTGGGACTACACTGAATTCTTCCAGTCACACAGCTACATTGTCAGAACTAAATGATCTTTAAGGTCCCTTCCAAAGCAAACCACTCCATGATTCTATGCTGGCAAACCTCCAATATAAGTGCAGGTGATTGTATTAAGGATTTTCCCATTGCAAACACGTCAGTGTTGTTACAAGCCCACATGAAGGTGACCCCTGCCACTGGAGAAACAGAAACCTCCATAGGGAAATAACCACAGATCCTCCCAAAAATCTGCATGCAAAAAAAACTCTCCTGTGTTTAGTTTGGTTTTTTTTTTTCCCTGATTCCTCATTGTGTTTGGCCAACACAGATCCCCTTTTAATATCCCAAAGACCTCTTGCACAGTGGGGTTCATTGCAGGTTTGTATTAAGCATTTTTTGATGTTTACAAAACCCAAGGAATTTTATGCATTTGTGAAGGCCACGTGGCTGCAACTGAGGAACACAACAGCTCACAGGAGCCCTAATTAATGCCAATTACTCTTCCCATTGAGCTGCCTTGACTCTCTCGTCACTGTGGAATGAGGCAGGAGATGTCATGAGGGGCAATCACGTTGATATGGGCCAACTCCATGTCACCAAGCCTGGGACAATGCTGGATCACAGAAGGCTGTGGACATCACTGGACCATATTTTGTAACCCATGGAGAGTTCTTGCAGAGCTGCCTGTGTCCTCTGGCCATGCAGGAGGGTCAAAGGAAGGTATCAAACAGCCAAGACATGAGTGTTGCAGCTTGAGTCCATGCTCTAAAATAGATTGAGGTGCTGTAAAGTTTTTCCCGGTGTTGTAGGAGAAGGTAAATGCACAAAGGCACCCCAGGAGGAGCACAGTGCATGTGTGTGTCTGAGTGTGTGAACAAGCACATGCAAAAAGAGGGAGAAACGAGAGAAGCAACACAAACCTCACACTGAAAATTAAAGCAAAGTCTTTTTTGGGGGGCAGTTCTGCCCTGTCCTCTGCTGTGGGGGGAGAAGCGGGACTGGTGCTCCAGACAACCAGTGTGCACAGCATGGGAGTGATGCTCCCACACACCAAACCCACTCAACCATTCTCTGCAACATTTTCCCCTCGGCAGAAGGGCAAGGCACCAGCATTCCAGCTTCTGCTCTGCGACGCAGGGCTCTCACCAGGATTCCTCTTTCCCAAACATATGATGCACTAATGACGCCACCCAGGGATGACAAGCAGCTTAAGAGCTGGCTCTACGCTCTGGACACCTGGCACGCTAAACCGTGTAGGAAGCGGCATGTGCTGGCTTGGGAAAAAGCCATCCTCACTGTCAGGGTTTGAGACAAATTTGGAGGAAAATATCCTCTGATAGAAGGCAGGTTACAACCACCCCTCCGCCACGAGGTTCAGGAAAGAAAAAAACTATTTATTTAACAAACACACAGGAAAGGAATAATAATGCTAAATAATAAAATCTCTTGCTTTGGAGAGAACCTGGTAAATTCAAAGTCCTTTTGTGGGTGCGGCTCTCTCCTCTTCGGAGCTGGGTCGGTGTAGGGGTCCCCCCCTCGGGCCTTGATGGAAAGTTCTCCCAGATGATGCTTCGGTGTTGTTGCACAGTTCCAGAAGAAAAGAAGAAGAAGCCAAAGCCCAAGGGAAAAAACCTCTCTGTCTCTCTCTGGAGAAAACAGAGCCGAAAGCTGGCTGAAAAGCAAGAAGGGTGCTTCCTCCACTCTCCTCGCCACAGCCGAAAAACGCAGAGGAGCAGTGACCTTGGAGCACAGACTGCTTTGAAAAGTTCGCTCGGTTTTTTCCTCTCCCCCCTCTCAGGCTCAGTTTAAAGGCACAGAAAAGCACAGGGTTCATGTCTGGACACAGAGCCTGTCGATAGGGGATACACATCATAAAGTCACTCCAAGACACCCACTTTGGACAGCCACTGGGCCCAACTGCTAATCCAGGGCCTTCATCTCCCCTACTGCTATTAATATGAGAAAAGAAAGGAAAAAAATCCAGGAGGAACAATTGACTTGACCACTGAAGAAGTTGTTATGTTACTCCTGAGTATTTACTGTAGATGATGAGCCATGATAGGACAGAGTAAAGTAACAGTGAATTAAATCAGGGATAGCTCACTCAATGTGTAATCATTGCAGAATAATGAGCTCCATCTCTAAATCAGATCAGATTTTATTTTCTGACACTTAAGGATCAAAACTTGTCATAATATGTAGGAAAATGTGCTGTTTCTCCCAGGTAACAAGTGTTAGGACAAGAGGAAAATGGCATCAAGTTGCACTGGGTGAGGTTCATATTGGATATTAGAAAAAGTTTCTTCACATTGGAATAAACTGCCCAGGAAATTGGTGGAATCACTGTTCCTGAAGGTATTTAAAAATCATGTAGATAGGGTGTTTAGGCACAAGGTTTAGTGGTGGACCTGGCAGTGCCAGGTCAGTGATTGGACTAGATGATCTTAGAGGTATTTTCCAGCCTCAATAGTTCTGTGATTCTTTGAAAAGCCCAACACACAGCACCCAAACCTGGACACTGGTGCTGAGGAGCTGCTGCAGGAGGTCATTGGGTCATTGCTGGGTTTGCCAGCCCAAGCACTGCCAGGGCAGAGGGACCCAGCTACATTGGAGTCTGTCCCCAAGGAAGATCTGCTTGTGGTTTCCCCCAGGGCTGGAGCTGTGTTCCCTCCTCACACGTAAGGGTTTATGTCATTGCCATTGCCCGTATTTTCACAGTCTTAATTTAGTGTCCAATTCGGTGTTGTTACAAAAGGTTTCCAGGAGAGTACAAAATCTAGACAAGGGTCAAGAAGAGCTATTAGGAAGTCCTTCCTTCAACTCAGAGGGTCACAAATTTAGATTAGCTTAGACACTGACTTTTCCTGTTCCTCTAGTAAGGGTGGAAAAATCCTTTGTTATTTCCAAAGGAGACCAACACCTGAACATTGCACCACTTCACCTACAAGAGAGAATAGTCTCCTGCAGAACTTCAAGACTGCAGAAAAGATGATGAGGAAAAGTCACAGGACCTGACCAGGCAGAGAAGGGTGAGGGAGGACAATCCTTACACTGTTTTCTCCATGAAACAGAGGCACAGGGCCCCAGAACCTCTCTTTTTCTTAAGCATAGAGCTATCCCTCCTCTTGTTCAGCAAACCTTTGGTGTTGGCATGCAGCATGTTTCTGCAGAGCCACCCAGAGACACCACACACTGAAGTGATAAACAGCAAAGGCTGCATATTCATCAGAGGTGTCCTTTATCCTGAGAGTAGAATTGCAAGTACCATCAGCTTTTATATTTAGGTCCTACCTGTGCACAGAGAGCACAGGTAACTGTTCCATGCAGCTCCTCAGGTCAGCCACAAAGCAAATCCTCTTATATCACCAAAGTCATCCATGATTGTGCAGATTGTTCTGTCCACAGGAGAAGTGTCAACACTTGGTCCCAAACTCTACTCAAACACAAGAGGAACCCACGCTGCAGCCCCCAGCACACAGAGAAACCATGAGCTACCAAGAGTCTAAAATAAAGTTCTACCGTATACCATGTAAAAATAAATAAAATAAAGCCCTTTTCTAATTAAATAAATGATGAAAGGGAAAGCTAAGAAGCGGTGCAGCTGGGAACCTTTTGAAATAATTAGATCTACCTACTTGGCTCTAAAGTTTTTTACTATCAGGAACATCAAGAAGGGTGTCAGCAAGAGACCTTCTCATTTCTTAGGTGAACAACACTGAGGGATTTAAAACCTATTGAGAGAAGCCTGGGATTCTTTAAGTTCACTGAAGCCAAAGTAATTCACCCTGAATGCAGGCCCTGAAGGTGACTGTGGAGCTTAGAATAAGGATGTCAACATGGTGCTTTCATCATTTGCTAGTGGAGCTGGTACTGCACATGGAGCTTGCCTTGACCATTTAATTAATAAAGGGACCCACGCAGCTGGAATTAACATGAACTTTCAAAGCATCAAAAAGTCCAGAGAAGGATCAAGCTGATATTTTCATTTATATATATTAGCTTATTCTGGGCCATTGTTGTTCTCCTCATTCACATGATACAGCAGCCTCTTACTCACACACACCCTTACATACTTCCTTTCATTTTACCTCCACAGTGCTTCTGTGTGATGGGGGCTATCACCAATTAACACTGACAATGGGAGCTGGAAGGGAATTTTAGCAATCACAGCAGGGTTTTTTTCTCCCCAAAATCTTTGAGGAAAGGGATTATTTCCCCCCTGCCCTCCTCCCTCCAAAAATGGTGAGCTCCATGCCAATGTTTTTCTCTGATCCTTTTTTCTATTCTTGATTTTACTCTGTCTCTTTTCCTTTTTCTTTCATTTAACACCAAACTATAGCCAGGACAATCCTTCAAAAACATTTTAATTGTAGTGTATTGAACAGAGCTGGCTTCAACCCTGCCAGGTCAACATGGTCGTTCCACTCCTCAGCATTCCACAGGGTCCTAGAAATTAGCCTGTGAGAATCCAGCATTTATGCTTCCCCCAGTCAATGTAAATACTGCCTTTCCTCTTCTTCCTATGCCAAGGGGCAAAGGTTTCAATCAATATTATCACAAAATAATATTTGATAGAATGTTGGTCTGTTTACAGACTCATCAGTTGCTTTTTCACTCCAGTAATTCTCAAGTAAGGTGGGGCTTCTGGTTGAATCAGTCCACAAACAGGGGCGACAGGGATTTTGAATCAACACAGATGGTCTAATCAAGCATAAGGCTTTGGGCTCAGTGCAGGCATCACTAGGTGACTTTTTCTACTTTGGATGTTCAGGAGAACGGAACGTGATGATCTAATTGTCACTTCTAGCCTTGTATCCTACTGATCTTTGGTACCATGAGTCCATCAACTATCCTGGCCTCATGGTTAAGCTCTGTAGATAATCACCATCGAAGCCCCAGTGGATCACTATCCCAGATGCTGAGGAAGCATGCACTTTAATCAGCCATGAATCTTTTTGTTAGGTGGCAAAGCAAGTAGAAATGGCTTCATATAAGCCCCTTGTTCGAGGAAATGTTACCTCCTTGAAATTGATATCATCTCCTGTTTTCAATTTAACATCCACTGAGGCCATTGCAAATATTCCTTGCGATGGTCTCAGTGGGCATTTGATACAATTTTACAGAGCAAGAAACTGGCTCCCAAGTAATGTCCTGTCCTTTGGATGAGACATAAAGCTGAGACTGTGAGCAACTGCAAGCACAGCAGAACACAGTTTCTCAAGAGCAGGACAGCTGTCTTTAGTGTCCTCACCAATCTGCTTGCATTGAGTTCCTCTCAGATCTTCAGGTGGCTGTCACTTGTGCTGTTTCAAAGCCATCAGCCAAACCCCCACCTCAAGGCCAGGCCACATCAGTGCTGCAGCCTGTGCCTTCACCAGAGCTGCTGTGCTCCAGCACAGAGTAGTGGATTCAAAGTTAGTCAACAGCCTTTCGTGCAGTAGTCTCATCTTGGGAATCATCCTAAACATAGGGATAGTGGGGGAGTTAGAGAAGAATCCTTTTACTGGCAAGTAGTTGACACCAAGAGCTCTGGGGGAGTTAGGAAAAATGTGATGTCTGTGGTGTGTGAGTGTGGTAGAAATTATCTGTGAGTGACAGAGGGAGCAGCTGTCATGATACCTCCCAGTGACATCTTTCCAAAGGGGAAACTCAAGGAAAATTCTGGATTAAACACTACTCAGTGTCGAATGCCATTTCAGGATCTTTTTGCAGAAACCCAATGTCTCTCGGAAAGCCTCAGTTAAATATTTTGGTAGCTCCTCTGGCTGTTGCTCTCTACAGCCTGACAAACATTTCACACTGGTTGCACAGCTTTTGGTTGGAAGAAATCCCAGCTTTGTTGACACTGACTTCAGTCAGCTTCAGAGGGCCTCTTAACTCTGCTTTGGGGCTTGTCAACACACAGCGGACTGAGACACAATGCCAGCAGGCAGCTCCTCCTAGAAAACATTACTTGAATCCAAATTGTCTTCCAGACACTTTTTAAAAAACTTCATACTGTGCGAGTTACATGCTTGTCAGAAGAAAAATCTGGGTTAGTCCCTCATTGTTCACATTTGCAGAAGGTCATCTTCCCATTCCTGCACCAGCAGCCCCAAAAATATCACAACCTGATCAGTCAAATGTCTTCCACATGGCGATGTACAACCAAACACAACTTAGTGCTGCCTAATAATAACCATATGTGAAGAGAGGCAATCACAATAGCACTTGGAGATTATTTACATCTAGGAAAAAACTTCACAAGAGGCAATTTTTAACTTCTTTTACATGTATGATCAAGCACCACTGTGTGGAAAGCTTCCGCTACCCATTCTGCCTGTGATCTCCTGCACCAAAAAATCACCTCTACTCTGACATGAATATTGGTATATTTAGTTCATTCAATCAATGCACTCCTGGGATTCATAGAATCACAGAATTATTGAGTGGTTGGGGTTGGAAGGAGCCTTTAAGATAGTCCAGTTCCAGCCCCCATTGGGGCAGGGACACCTTCTACTATCCAAGGTTGCTCCAAGCCCCATCCAACCTGGCCTTGGACACTTCCAGGGATGGGACATCCACAGCTTCTCTGGGCAATCTGTGGCAGGGGCTCACCATCATCATTGTGAAGAATTTCTTTTCTACATCTACTCCCTCTCAGTTCACCCCTTATCCTATCACAACAGGCCATGCTAAAAAGACCCTCTCCACACTTTTGAACTTCTCATCAACAAACTCTTCCAAGTCCTTCCCTGCAAGGCTGCTCTCAACCCCTTCTCCACTCAGTCTGTACTTGTGCTCGGGATTGCCCCCATCTAGGTGCAAGACCTTGAACTTGGCCTTATGGGACTTCAAGAGGTTCACACAGCCCCACCCGTCCAGCCTGTCCAGGTCCCACTGGATGGCATCCCTTCCCTTCAGTGTGTGACTGCACCACACAGCTTGGTTCTCAAGTCAGATGTCTTTAAAAATACTCCACCACCTGCAAAAGAGCAAACCTGCACAGGGAGCAGCCCTTGTACATTTCCCACTTTATTCAAAGGAGAAAGGAGAGAGATAGCATCAAAGAGAGAACTTTTCTCGTGACTCAGTAAGTGTAAGATCAAAGAGTAGTTTTATTACAAGCCCTGTTTTACTAGAAGATATTTATGAAGACTTACTGAAGATGCTGCAGTTTGTAGAACTGAGAATTATTTACTTCTATGAAAGAAGAACCTAGAAACCTTAAGAAGGTTAAAGCTCTGTTGTACTAGTCTTGCTACTAACAGTTGAAGACATCTAAAATTTTGAAGAGGTTCTGCTCCAAACAGTCCAGATGCAACATAGGTGAGAAAAGAAAGTAATCAGAGAAAGTAATCAGAGAAGAAACAGTTTTACCCAAGTGCTCAGAGAGTCAAGAATTAAATTACTCTTCCTGCCACAGTACTTGGTGCATTCACGGGGTGGATAATTGTGAAGGAAGTCTTTGTCTTTGCTCAGCAGTTTAAATTTACCTACTGATTCAGCTAATTTGGCCTCAATTTTTAATTAACAGATTTTAAGTGCAACTGGGATGGGGAATGGTATGTTGGTACGAAAGACCCATCAAACTTCAACATATGAAAAGTCCATCCTATCAGTGAAAATAGAGGTGGAAGGAGGAGGAGGAAGGTTGTACAAAACAGACTGTAACCTGGCTTATCCCTCCACTTTCTGTCAGGCGTCAGCTCAGGTCTTCCTGAGCTGGAAGTTGGGTGTGAACCATCATGTCTAATAGTCATCTGTAATGACATTTTTCATTACTGTTTAGTCTATTTTAAGAATGCTTAAACATTTGGTCTCTGTAGCACCCAGAAGTAACAAGTTTCACGGTTTCTTTAGCAGAAAAATATTGGCTTTTGCTTGTTTTGGGTGAAGTAATCACCACCTGATTACTTCATTGGATCAAGGTGGGTCTTGCATTTTGAGAAAATGTGAATAATTGTTTGCTAATTGTTTTCTCCTTTCCAATCCTGATTCTGATGCCTTCTAATTTTTTCCCTCATCTGCTTCCCAAACTGAAAAGCCGGGCCAATCCCACCCACTCTTCCTTGTGATGGAGAACAGGGCATAAGCACAAGTTGTCATCTCCTTCAATGATCCACACCCGCTTCAACAGTAACTTCAAGCAATGGCTTTAGTTCTGAGCCCACCCAGGGAGGATGGAGGTCAGGAAGGTAAATGTCAACCAGGCTGGGGGAGCAGGACAAGAATTAGAAAGAATGCAGAGCTCCGAATGTTGTCTGCTTCAGATGCAAAAGCCCTTCAAGTTATTAAATGAGGGGAAAAAATTATTTCAAAAAATAAGCATTGCTTGCTTTTATCATAAGAAACCAAAGCTTCGAGGCTTTCGTCCATCATGAATAAACAGAAAATGAGATTGCAGTTTGCAGAGTGTTTTGAAATTTTCTAATTATTTTTCATTAAACAAGGTCTGGAATAAGCCGCTGTGGTTTCTCCCCACACTTCAATTTCCCTTATGTCAGCTTCATTTTTTGTCTCCCTTTTTCCGAGCCATTTCAAAAATACCTGGAGATCAAGTAGCTGAAATTGAAAATGAAAAGGATAGGATGAAAGAGAGAAGAAGCAAAAGGAGAAAGGAAGTGGGGAAAAAAAGCTTGAAAAGACTTTCTCCAGGATGCAGATGATGGGTATTTTCAGTGCTCATTGGAAAGGTCCCATCAGGTTGCCATCTCAGCCCCCATGGCTGTGCTCTGGGAGCTCTTTCCTTTTTCCCTTTGTTTGCAGCCCATCAGATTCAAAGCACCATATGGAAATGACTCACATTGCTCTGGCCACAGATTTGGGCCACGACCACACTTCCCCGAGCCTCTTCAGAGACCTGCAAAAAGCTTCTTTCTGTGAGTGCCAGCAGGTCCCTACCTACAAAGCAAACAGCAGATGCTGCAATGATGGGCAAATGTCCAAGTACGTAAGACAACCCTAATTAAAAGACATTTTCTCATGAAAAGCTGGAGATTATTAAAAAAAAAAAATAAATGCTTATCTGGGAAAAACCCTCCATGCTGCTATGCTGAGTGTACCTTACTGCACCATTAAGACATGCAGAAGTACTTTTAAGTTGCCTAATGGCAAGGTTACAGCATAATCTGTGATTAACTTGCCTCACGTTGTCAGAGGCTATCAGTCACTCCAGAAGAAATTTGATTTCTGCCTCTTGCCCTGTGTCTGTGGCAAAGCATCATGTCAGGAAGCTGCTCCCATCCCAAACAGCTCTCAAATTTCCAGTTCATCTAGGCAGGACTGTGGGACCCTGGATCCAGTCTGTCCAAAGACAACATCTATCTGGTTCTCCAAATTTTCTACTAGGAAAAATGTAGTTTAAAATGTGCAATTTTTTGTTTTCTCATTGCAAACAGCTTCCCCAGCTCTCAGAGATCTCTGCTGAAATGGATTTTTTGCTCCAGTGGACTCCATTATCTTTTTTCCATGATTTTGCTCATCTCTGCTAATGGACATGGTTTTTCACTGTAATTATTCAGTATGCAGGATGTGCTGATAAGTTCTTTCTGTCTCAGGACATTTCCTTCCTAATTTGGAGTCAGCCAGGGCTTGAAGATGTCAATAAAAGTGTGGGGACAGAAACCAGGGTATTTGAAAATTTAGTGCAAGGAAAACTTCTGGGCTACAAAGTATGATGATGCAATATTGCAAAAAATCTCCATCAGCTCCTTTCAGTGCTCACACAGGAGCAGTGAGTGACCTAAATGTGCCCAGTTTAAACATCTGAACTGCACAGACACTGGGAGTATTTATAAAGAACAAGTATTTTTCACGGCATAAGAAACAAAGCCCTTGAAATACAAAACACCTTTTACAAGCTTCAGGCTGGTATTGTACAGACATAGGATGATTAAATAAGTTACCCTTTGGAGTGACTCAGTGATCAGAGGAGAGGACTGGGAATCAAGATTTCCCCATTTGTTCTTCTATTTACCTTTAAACAAATCCCTGGTGGGATTTCTGCTTTACACAGACATCAAACACCCACAGCTCCTCCAGACTTCAATTCAAAGTGCACTTGTTCAGCATCTCCACAGTGCAGACCTTCTGTCTCTCTGGACACTAAATTAGCCAGTGTCAAGATAGGGTTAATGCTACTGACCTTTGGTAGATTTTGCACTTTTGTTTGCAGAGCAATTTGAGATCCTCAAATTGGCTGTTCCAGAGGTGAAAATATATTGCAGTGATCCTCCTAAACAAACCCTGTGATTGTTATTATGCAGAGAGTGCTGCCAGCTCCAGAGCTGTGAGAGCAAAGGTGTCCACAGCCATGGCGACAGACAGCCTGGAAGGTGAGTTGGTAACACAAGCAGAAAAGCTTTTGTAGCACCATTTTACCCCAAAATCAGTAATAAATTTTAAAATGACAGTTGGAGAAGCTCAGCCCGTTGCTCTGTCTCTGTGCACTCACCGCTCTCTGTGCCAGTGGAAGCAGAGCCTGTACTCTCATAGGCAGGTGACAGAAGAACACGGATTTGATTTGGGCCACAAAATGTCAATCTGGTGGGTTCTAGGACCGACAGCAAAAGGGTTCTGCAGTTTCCTGTGGGGCAGAAAAAGTGGAAAAAATATCAGCAAGTTAAATGCAGCAATGGTGCACAGGCAGGACTAGAAGTTCTCTAGAGAAAATGAATGTGGAGAGGGTGGGGGGGCAGACAACAAGAAGTTTTAGACAATTGCTTTACATTGGCCTAAATAGCAATTAAAAAAAAGTGGGCCAGCTCCCAAGAATTGCTTTTGGACAATCAATCAGAGATAACAGACTTAGGCAGAGGCACTAAGCAAGTGACAGGATGTTAATTCAAGCTAGATTTTTAACAGCCTTGGGTGAATAACTTTCAACAAAGTATTTTCTAGGTGAACTTTATGTACTTCTCTTTTTTTTCTAGACTTTTTTTTGCCACGTGGCCAAATGCAGAACATAGTCTTCTCCAAAATTATTCCGTACTTGGTATTCTGCATTTCTTCTGTCGCATATTCAGGACAGGTAACATTCCAGCAAGGACAGCTGCTGTGGGGTCTGGTGCTCACCTCCTGCAGAGAAGTTCACAGTGTGGCTGGAGGAGGTTGGGAGGTCTGCAGAAAGAGCAGTGCAAGCAGAACAGCTCCTCATAAATATTACTAAATTCGAATATCCAGTGTGTTTCTCTCTGCTTCAAACCTATTCCAACAGATCCTGGTGGGAATGGTGTGAAAGCAAACTCCTTTCTCTGTGCAGTCCATGCAATGCAGGCAGTGGATTCACCATACTGGCCAAGAACCCTCTCACATACGGATTTTTCCCAAGTCTCACTCTGGGTGTACTCACTCAACAGCATCCTGCTCCTGGCACGCTTCTAGCAGCGCTCCTGTAAAACCACAGCACACAAACACTGTTGTACTCATACTAATATTTCTTCTCCACAGCTGGAGAAAGTCTGATCTTAAACTAGGTTTCTGCTGGGAATAAAAATAGTGGCTCTGAATATTCAGTGTTTGTTTATATCTCACTGCTTCCACTAACATTCCTGCCGTTTAATTTGTTTGGAAGACTATTCAGAGGAAACTAATAAGTGGTGTGAAGACAGGAAGAACTATAAACCACTGAAATCTGAGCACACATTCAGTGACGTTATCCACATTATTTGCCTGGCTCTGTTATTTAAAGTTCAAGTCAAAGGGGAAGTTTTGTTTTTAAAAAGAAAGACTTGCACATGTATGGACTGAATCTCTTTTCTTCGGAAGCTCTGCTTGGATCAGACAGGATCAGCAATCTGCATAAAAACGAAGAGCAGCAATATTGCACTTGCAATTAGGCAGATTTAGCCCTGATCCAAGCACAGACAGCACAATTCCCTGGCTTCAGTGAGAGTTGTTCCAGACTTGTAGATGCTTGTAACTTTGCTAGCCTGTGCTATCAATTTCTTTTCTTTTTTAATAGCTGCTTATGGAAACACTGACTTGCATTTGAGCTTTCCAGATTCTGAGATTTTAGGCAGGCAGCATTTTCAAAACCAAAATCACCACTGTACCCTGAAACAGAACAAAGTCAAGTTTTTACTTAAGTCAAATGTAAAAACTACAGTAGAAATACTAGAAAACAAAATTTATGTGCCAGTGGTTGTATATGATACAGAATCACAGAAAAAGCTGAGTTGGAATGGACAAACACTTCTTGAACTCCACAGACTCCATCAGTGCTGTGACCACTGCCCTGGGGAACCTGTTCCAGTGGCCAACCACCCTCTGGGTGAAGAGCACGTATCTAATATCCAACCTAAACTTCCCCTGACACAACTCCAGGCCATTCCCTCAGATCCTGTCACTGGTCACCAGAGAGAAGAGGTCAGTGCCTGCTCCTCCTCTGCCCCTCAGGAGGAAGCTGTAAGAGCAATGAGGTCTCCCCTCAGTCTCCTCCAGGCTGAACAGACCAAGTGCTCTCAGCCGCTCCTCACACGGCTTCTTGTCAAGGCCCTTCATCATCTTCATTGTCCTCCTTTGGATGGTCTCTAATAACTTATTGTCTTTTTTATATCGTGGCTACCAAAACTGCCCCCAGCACTCGAGGTGAGGCCGCCCCAGTGCAGAGCAGAGCAGAGCAGGACAATCCCCTCCCTGCCCGGCTGGTGATGCTGTGCCTGAGGCCCCCATGACTCTGTTGGCCCTGCTGGCTCCAGGGCACTGCTAATCATATTCAACTTTCTGTCGACCAGGACCCCCAGGTCCCTTTCCACAGCCCTGCTCTCCCATATCTCATTCCCCAGTCTGTCCGTACATCCAGGGCTGCCCCAGCCCAGGTGCAGAATCCGGCACTTTCCCTTTTTAGGTACTTGCTTAGTATCTCTTCCAGTCCTGCATCCAAGTTATTTATGAGGATGTTGAAGAGCACAGGGCCAAGGATGGACCCTATGGAACCCCACAAATGACAAGTCTCCAGCCTGATGTCACCCCAGCCACTGTTGCCCTTTGTGCCCAACCTGTCACCCATCCCATGACATGTTTATCCAGCTGTCTGCAGGACATCGTGTCCAGGAGGATATTGTGAGAGGCAATATTGAAAGCTTTACTGAAATCCAAAAAGATTACCCCAATAGGCTTCCCTTGCTCAAGTAGGAGTGTCACCTTGTCATAAAAGGCAACCAAGTTTAATAAGTTGGACTTTCCCCCCATGCTGGCTGTGACCAATGACTGTGTTGTCCTCCAGGTGTTTTTCAGGACCCCCCAGGACAATCTTCTCCGTAACTTTACAAGGCACTGAAGTGAGACTGACAGGCCTATAGGTGCCAGGGTCCCCCTTCTTGCTCTTCTTGAAGATCAGGACAACATTCACCAGCTTCCAGTCAGCTGGGACCTCTCCAGATTCCCAAGACCATTGAAAAATTGTCCAGAGAGTTTTTTTGATGACATCAGCCAGCTCCCTTGAATTTGCTACTCTGAGTGGGATACAGTGGTTTCTGTGGATTATTTGCAACATTAAGAGACACAACATTAATATTGCATGACCTTTCTTTGGGGAGAATAAACAAACAGAGCATCTGAGCTTCAAGTAACTGTTATTCCTGATTGGCTTGTTATAAAAATTCCCTTTTAAAACTGAAATAGACAAATCAAAGCAATTTTGCTGTGAAGAATGTGTGTTAACAATAACAACCAAAAAAATAGATTCCCTACATCGTGTATACATAAATACAAGAGATTTTAGCTTAACCTTCTGGTCTCAACTTTTGTATCTCTATAGTAGTTGCTCAGAATGGGCATTCTATTGTGTGTATTAACTGGAGTGGCTAAGGCAGGCCCGGGGCTGATAATTATAATTTGGTCCCCTGGATGATTGAGAAGCCTTACAGAGGACTGCACAGTGCAACTTTAACAGCCCTTCCTGATGCCTAACTAGAAAATCTGTTTCAAAGGGGCTCCGTGAATTGTAGGGTACAGTCAATTAACTTGAATATTAATTATCTATAATGAATGTACCCTTCTTCGGGGCTTGAAAAGAAGCAAATTACTTGGAGAGGGACTAATTAAGATGATGTAATCTTGACCATGAAGAATAATTCCTTCCTAGTGACAGAAATGATCTAATTGAAGTATCTCATTAATTAATGTCTCATGAAATTGACTGATAAAATGCCTCTATGAATGCTTCCTGAACCTGGGGCCGGCAGAGCATTGTCGCACATCCACTCCCGCTCCAGACCCTATCGCTGACAATATAATTAGACCTTGGAAGCACGCTGTGCTCAGAAGGATTTATAACTCTGCAGTGTGGATAATCTACAAATGCAAAGTTAAGACAATGCAGCTTGCCACTGCGAGATTTCTGAAGTCAATGAGCGAAGCCATAAATCAGGTATAATCCAGTGGATGACAGGTGAATCCCCCCTCCTGCCAGCTCTGTCAGCCTGCACTGAGAGCAGCCCCACAACCTGCTGATAACCCTGTACCAGATTCTGGCATCTCCAAAAGGCTTCCTGAGGGCACCATGTCCAAGCACTCCCTGTGTTAGCTCTCAGGTAAATAAAGTCAGATTAAAGGCATTTTATTTTCCTTTTTTCACTAGATTAGCAAATGCCTGTGAATTTTAGCTAACAATGCTCCAATTGGGGCAGTGGAAAGACTTCCCCTGCTACACTCCTCTTGCTGAGGAGATCACTGTGTGTGGTCAGCAAGGCTTTATCAAGAAGAAAGGCTTTGAGGTGCTGGAGTGTGTCCAGAGAAGAGCAATGAAGCTGGTGAAGGATCTGGAGTCTTGTGACAAGTTGCTGAGGCTGGGGGTATTTAGTCTGGGGAAAAGGAGACTCAGGGGGGACCTCATTCTCTCCAACCCCCTGAAAGGAGGTTGTATCCAGGTGGAGGTTGCTCTCTTTTCCCTAGTAACAAGCAATAGGACAAGAGGAAATAGCCTCAAGTTGCACCAGGGGAGGTTTAGACTGGATATTAGGAAAACTTCCTTCACCAAAAGGGTTGTCAAGCATTGGAATAGGATCCCCAGGAAAGCAGTGGAATCCCCATTCCTGGAAGTGTTCAAAAAACATCTAGATGTGGCACCTGGGGACATGATTTAGTGGCGCACATTGGGTTAATGGTTGACTCAGTGATCTTAGAGGCTTCTTCCAACCTAAACAATTCTATAATTCTACAACTTGGGGTTACTTATTTTGGCCAGAAAACCTGAAAGAAAACACAATTTGGCTTAATCCAAATGGTATATATTTTATTTTGATTGCCAGATTGCATCCTTTCAAAGCTTTGGTAATAGCATTTTTCCAATTTTTTCTGTCCCACACTTCTCGAGCAAGGTCCTCTAAAACTGGCAGAGGGTTCCTAGGTTCTAGTGAAATATGATAAGCGGTAATAAATGGACTGTGGATGGTATAAAGGGAAATTTGAATCTCAGAACTAACAATGATCAATTTACTACAAGCCTGCGGGAGCTAAAAATCATATAAGGAAACCGTAGAAACACAGCAGCCAGGCAGGCAAACAAGATGAAACTAGGCCAGCCCAAGGATGCAATATTGTTATTTGTTTACAGCTTTTCTGTTAAAGTGAATTAAATGCCCACAGCTGATAAAAGGTTCATCTACCAGCACAGAAGCTCCTGAGTATCTCACACTATTCCGGCACTAATTACATTTCATAAAGCTACCAAATATACCATAACTAACATTTATTGGCCAATGAAATGTTGCTCTAAGTTAATAATTACAGATATATGTAGACAATAAAAAGTGAAGCATCAGCCTGGACACAGGAGGGGAGATTAAATGCTTCTGCTTTTACTGAGTGTTGCTGAGAGGCCAAATTTAAGACCAGAGGCAAGAGAACCCCAGGAAAGCCTGCAGGAACAGAGGGAAAAAACCTTAACTGGGGAATTATGCAGGAGAGGAATATTTATTGCACCCATCTGAAATTCACTCAACACTCTGATATTACGGATCCCTTTCTACCTTTGAAAAAAGAGCTCAAATGGAGGTGCTGAGACTTCTGCTGACACCCACAGAGAAAGTCCCACAGCCCCAACCACAGCTGCAAGCACATAACCCCAAACTCTTTCCAGAGCACTCAGGTCTATACACAGCCTGTGCACAGCACAAACTTCTCTCTCCTGCATTCCCAGTGCTTCCCTGTCACCTCTACTGGTTGCATGGGGATGGGTGGTCTCCTGTCTCAGGGCAAGTTGGGAATGGGAAGGAGCCTGGCCAAGCAGAGATGCCTTCATCCTGTAACAGAAGAAAATGTTAGACCTGCTGCAAATTTTGCCAGGAGCCAAACCAGCCTTCAGCAGTTCCCTATAGCAACAGAAACCAGGAGGTCACCTCCTCTCTGGTGTTCCACCAGGACAAGGATGAATCTGCTGCTCAAAGCTCGTTCAGGAAAAAGCCCAGGAGTCAGAGTCTGATTGTTCTATTAGTTTTCTTTACCCAGATGAATTGGAAAAAGTCTGATTAAACCAAAAAGGAAGCAGAGGGAAGAATCAGCCTCATTCTAAGTCTTTCTGTCACTTGGCTGCCAGGTCACATCTTCACTCCCATTGATTCCCACATAGCCAATAGCCAGATACTGGGGGTTTTCACCCTACAGTGCTTAGAGCTTTATCTGAGCTGGCCTGCCTGGGTAGAGATTCTCCCTCTAAGGCTCTTACTTTCTTATGCAATGAGATTAAAGCAGACTTAAAAGAGCAGTAAGGAGATGGGGAAGGTCAAAAATGCCATTTACTATAAATAAATGCTCTGTCCATTTGAAGGCACAGCACCATCATGGTTCAGGGAAACTTTCACCTGGCTGAAGGTGTAATGTTGAGCAGCTGTCTCTCCTTGCAGACACGTCACTGGGGATGGGAGGGAAGGCTGGGAGAAGAGGGAAAGATCTGTAGGGTACAAATAGTGTAGGATGATGTTTTCCTGCTCTAGAAGCTTTCTGCATGTACAGAGAGGATCTCTGAGTAGCAGACCAGGCTTGGCTATTACCCCTGCAATCTTTATGGCTTTGAATAGAGAAGATGAATGTTCTTACCACCTAGTATCACTAGAGAACTAACAAATTCCAGCCAAAGGCGATCTGGATGGTGTGTGCCAGGAAAACACATACTGGTGCAAGATACCATGACAATATAGACCCAAAATACATGGACATATTCAAGCTTAAAGAGACACACCCAGGAGGCTAGTGACCCAACTGAGTTTTTCAGGGACAAAAATGAACTCAGGAGAACATAAAAAAAATTAGATTCAAAAATGTTTAGTGAACAGCACTAATGAATTACAAGCACTAAAGAATTACAAGAAACCACCCTATTTTCACCAACATTGGCCACTGTTAGAACAGCAGATTTTTCAGGCCTCAGAGCTGCAGTGATGATGTTGAAAGGGTACAGAGTGGGTTCTGCCTTAAAAAATTGAACCATTGCACAGTTATAATTGAACACCTACATTTGCCTGTTAGAAATATTGGGTACATCCACGTCATCAGCCTGACTGAGGCTGGGCCAAGGCTTGCTCTGCCACTTGCTTTGTGGGACACACTCTCTGTAGGACAACGTGCAAGTCTCCATCCTGGATGTGTGTCTCTCAGGTCAATGGGACAGGCAGGATGGTCCAGACTCAAAACAAAACAAAAACCATGTGTAAGCACTCTGGGGCACAAAAAAGTTCCAACTGCAAAGCCATCTAGTTATGGCTCTAGGAGCAATGTGAGAGCAGATCCACCAAGTCCTCCTCTTACACTGTGTCTCAGGGTCTGCAGACAGCAATCTTCTCCCAGTTGTACCTCATTTTTTCCCCACTGTTGTCACAAGGATTTTTTTGCTTCTGACCAACTGCCTGTCCAGAGTCAATGAGGCCACAAGACCTCAGCACTCCTGGAGGAAAGGAAGACATTGGTCACTGATTTGTGTTTTTCTTGTTCATAGCATAGACATATTCATACCTTCTTGGGGCTCCATTATCCACTGCCCATGTCTCCTTCAGCAAGGAGGAGGGGACACAGAGATGCCAGAGGGCTGATTCATCATGAGAAGGTTCCCATCCTTTTCATATCCCTACTACTGCTGAGCCTTCATAGGCTTCTAGCTTTGTGCACCCTTGAATTTCCAAAGTGGCAAGATTAAAGACTGTTGCATGGGCTGAGAAATGCAACAGTATAAAGCATGACCTAATATCCAAACTAAACTTCCCACCCCACTCCACCCCTCAGTTTTATCCCATTACTCCTAATTAATCCCCTTTGCAGCAATTGCTCCTCTTACCTGGCATGTATGATTGCTGATTGTTGCCATTGGGTTAATTCCCTTTCACATAAGGTTGGCATAAATCTATTCTATGGGGTTGTTGAAGAGTTTGAGAGGTTAAGTTTTGTCTTATTTCTATTCCATGGGGAAAACACTTCAAAACTATCCAGAAGTTGCCCTATTAGCAGTGAGAGAACAGAGATGTCCTGGGCCATGCAATGTTGTGTAAGGGAGAGGGAATCTCCAGTCCGTGTAACCATGGCACCACTCCGACGTCCTGGCACTCGCTGCAGTCACTACATCCCCTACAATTTGCAGGTCATTTCAGTATCATAAATGATAAAACAAGATGTCAGGCATCGGGGAATAGCCTCCTGTGGATGTAAGCACATAACTCCCATTAATGTGAACGGGAGTTATGCACAGGCAGTGAGCTGAGAATGTACTCTCTGCTCTGCAGAGCACACTCGGCAAGTCTGAGTAATCTGTGGTTGATTTTAGTTTTCTCCCCAGAGCTCCCAGTGAAGGGGGAGGCATGAGAAAGCTGGTGTACAAGGCATTAGCACTAAAGCACAAGTGAAAGAGCACTCAATGGGATTATTAGTGCTTACACAGCACAGTAATGGATGGTGTCCTGTAGGAATATTTTACATGCAGGAGCCTTGAGCCCAGCCCTTCTCTTCAGTGTAAATGAGGAGTGGTGGTTAAAGCAAAGGGGGACAAAGCAAAGAGCAGAGAAAGAACTTTTTTCTTTTTCCTCTTCATGGCCAGGAGAGGCTGTTCTTTGCTCCTGTATTCATTTAACCATTGGTTGAGATTTGCCTGTGTGCTCTGAGAACTCACATCCTTTTCTGTTGGCAAAACCCTCCCCGCTCCCTTGCTACCAATCCAGCTCACATCAGTGCTCCAAGAGGAGCTGGTCATGGAGAAACAAGAGACCCATGTAGCAAAGAGGGAGAGAATCACTGGAGATGAATCCTCACCTGCGTGGGATGAGCTGTCACAGCAGAGGATGATTGAAGCATTGAATCTACACTGGGACATTCAGGGAAATTAATTCATTTTCTGTTCACATTTTAAGTTAATTTGGATTATTTAATCCACATTAGGCTCCTTTATACACACTCTCATTCAGAATTAGAGTGCCACTAATTCAGTTTACAAAGTAAATTAAGCTCAGCCAAATTAATGTTATGTTAAACTTGAATGAGGGTCTATGAAGAGATTTAATGTGGTTTAATTATCCACTTTACATATCAAAAATTGCATAAAATAACACATTAAATGACAAAACCAGTCCCTGGAGCAGAAGAGAATGAAAGCTGGGGCTCCTCCTCCCAGAAAAGGCCACTGGATGACAGTCAAATGCCTTCTCCTTGGCTTGGGATAGCTCCTCATCAAATGGGAAGAGTGGAAGCCTTTGAGCAGCTGGAATAGAGAAGGTCAATTACTTTTCCCTGCTCCTTGTCTTTACTGTGACACAACTCTCTAGAGGCATGATGGATCATCTCCAGGATGCTGAGAAGTGCTACAGCCATTAGTTGAGAGCCCCCAACTCTGTTTGGGATACAGGCTGTGAATATCTGCCCCACGCATCTGCCGAGGATTTGCACAGCAGGAGAAGAGCATCCAGCAGCTCAGTGCTGAAGGATTGAGACGAGACAAAGTAGCCAAGAAACCACAGCATTTCAGAAGTGGGCTAGAAGATCTCCAAGCCTTTGGCAGCACTTACCCTGAAGGATGGTGGTGATTACATGGAACTGAACAATAGCCAATGTAGAAAGAGGAGAGAGAGAGAGGAAAAACAATTTAACTTCAATTTCCATAACAATATGAGCACAAGAGATGAAGCTGTTTCTACTTATCTAGGAGACACCCAGGAATGCTGAGCGACACTCACATTTGGATTATTTTGGTGTTCAGATCAAATAATTTCTAAACCAATCTGATTCACTTTGGCAGAGTGAATGGAAGAAGAGCAGTAGAGATCATACTTCAACTTCAGCAGCTTATAACATTTCGTATCAAGGTACAGAAATACGCTCTAGGTGAAACTGCTACTGGAGCATGCAAAACTATATGGGAAAAAAGATAAATTAGTATAGTCGTAATCAGCAGCTCACTTGCAAGAAGGAGATGTATATCAAGAAATAATCTTCAAGGTTCTGACTGGGATGTCACACTGCAATATTTTCCTTAACAACATAATCTTTATGTTTACTTAGGCACACACAGCACCACGGAGGGAGGGGCTACCAGCACACCAGAAGACGCAGGGCTAGTGTTCAAAATCATCCCGGCAAATGTTAGAAGAGGTCTGAAAAAATAGGATGCAAATGAGCTTTTGTCCTCCATAAATATCAGGATCAGAGAGGAACAACAACTGTATGACTACAAGCCAGCAACAACAGACTGGGGGGAGATCTGCAGAGAAGGACTAGAAGGTTGGAGTGGATCAGCAGATAGATGTGAATCAACAGGGTTGTGCTGAAAACAGCAAACACCATGCTGAGGCATGCAAAGAGCACCATCATGCTTGAGATGTGTGAAGAAAGCCTTCTGCTCTGTTTGCTGCTGGTAAAGGCTTCACTCGAGAACTTTTTCTTGTTTTGGCCGCTGTATGTCAGGAGAAGTTGGATTAATGCAAGAGAGAAAGGAGATCCAAATTTAAAAAAAAAAAAAAAAAAAAAGGATTAAAAAGAAAACAAAATCCAATCCATTACAAGAAAGACAGATATCATGATTTGTGTAGAACAAGAAAAGGGAAGACCAGAGAACAGAACATGGTAAAGGAGCACCATGGTAGTGTTTGAAATTATTATCATTGGAGGATTTAAAAAATAATATACAAAAGGTTTTGTTTCAATTGAAGAAATATAGGGATTGAGGAACAGACTAGATCACTGGTTGGGCTCCCTCACAGTCTTTTTACACCAAGAGTTTTTAGGTTTGCTCCCATTTTGGTGGGACAATGTGACTTTGGTCAGATCACTACATTCCTCTACTTATCAATTTTCCCATATATTCTGTAAATATACAGAAACGAAATTCTCATCCATTTCCAGGAAAACAAAAAAGTGATGCATCTAGAAAATTTGTCTGGTCATGGATCTGCCAGGATGGAGCTGACTTCCAAAAACAGGAGCTGATCCACCCTGCCATGGATAGTGAGAGTACAGATCAACGTCCTCCAACTCATTTTGTAACGAGATAATAAGTAACGAGAAAAGAAAGGTTTTGCAGTCTAAGGAGTTTTCTGGATTTAGCCTTAAAGCCTCATTTCCTCGCAGAAAATGGTTGAACAAATATAGTTCCTATAAAAACCCCACCCATTTTCAGAAAAGCAAGAACAGTTTCAAGACCACAGGAGCGTAGAGCAGTCACCAAGAGCAGGCACCACTTTAACATTGAACCTGCACCCAACTGTTTCTTGCTCTAAGGACATGAAAAAAATGAGTGTAAACACAATGAAAGGAGTATTGTTTATGTGCCACCCTCATACTAGCAGCCATGAACTTTGGCTGATTTTGCTTATCATCCATTAAGGGAAACAGCTATAGGTCATCTCTGTGATTACCTAACACTCAGGAGAAGCAATAAAGCTCAGCTGGAGGTGTCACACTGCAGCAAAAAGTAAAGGCAGCCCAACTCCCATTTTTGTTTTTCACTACATTACTTCAGTTAACATAGTGCACTGTTAACATTAACTCCTGGCCATATATTGCTTTATAGATAGACAATCAATACTGCAACTGAAATATGATTTTGTTAAAACATCTAGGGGGCTGTATGCATTTAGCTTTCACACTATTTTCAGAAAATGAACATCAATATAAAAATAATGAGCCTCATAAAATAAAGCCTCGTTCATGTGGCTGAGCTGGCTTTTAAGAAAGAGGGCAGAGATTTATACTAAAGGCATCACAAAAGAAACAGCTTAGAACAACATTCAGCATCTCTATCAACCCATCGAAGGACATTCAAGGCCAGCACTGAGACACAGTTTGCCTTTGCTCACTAGGGCATCCACTGGGATGGCAACACTTGGCAGGAGCAGTTGGAAACATCAGCAAGAGAAAATGGCAGCAGAGCCTTGGACAGGAATATAAAATTACCTCTTTTTTGCAGATCATCAGAATAAGTCACACATTTCACCGTTGTAGTCGAGCTGCTTTTGCTTACAAAAGAACACAAGAAGTTCAGGAGAGCCCAGCCTGGACACTGCAGGGCCAGCAAAGAGGACAGGGGAGTCTGTGTGGGTGCAAGGGCGCTGGTACCAGTGATGGCAAAAGAGTCCTCCTCCCGCTAAGTGAACCAGATCCTTGGACAGTGGTAAGC
Organism: Edolisoma coerulescens; assembly: GCA_013397115.1. Taxonomy (NCBI): domain Eukaryota; kingdom Metazoa; phylum Chordata; class Aves; order Passeriformes; family Campephagidae; genus Edolisoma; species Edolisoma coerulescens. Next base: position 1,307,179 of record VWZW01001851.1, on the reverse strand, counting down.
ACTTCTATCATATCATCTGCAATTTTTGTTTGATTTTCCCTAGGACAAAAACAGTGAGGGTAGGGTTGGCTTTGAAATGAGACAAAAAGGAGTATTTCATCTCTTTGACAGACAAGTGATATAACACAAAACTTCACATGCTGCCCCTCAAAAAATAAGAAGTGTGGTCATGAAAGTGTGAGTGCCACATGCACAAGACAGTCTATGCTAAACTCCTTAAGACATGAGCTATACATCAAAGCCAAGAGGAATTAGGACATGTACATTGAAAATGACACCCTCTTCTTCCCATCCTTATAATTGTCAGGATTTCATACTACTACTTTTTTTAAACCTTTCTGAAACAGTTGCAGTGAATGAAGAGGTGACAGCATTCCAGGAAGTAATGTTGAAAGGGAAACCTGTAAAACAGTTGAATGACAGTAACCTGAATCAAATCAGATGGGGAACAGGTCCCTTTAGAATCAGATCCCTTTTAATTTATCTAAAGCAAGTCTCCTTCCATTCCCTCAAGCTCTTTCCACAGGATGTCTTCATTCAGAAATGAAGGTTCCAGAACACTTTCCCAAGACATGGACAATCATCTGTTCATGGCTTTCCCTTTCCACTCAGGGGACATCACAGGTTGGGATGTCCCCAAGGAAAAGATGATCAAATGTTCAGTTCGGTTCAGTTGTGCCATTTCCAAGTTTCACCTCTTCTACAGCTAGCTCTGACCAGCAGGAATCTGCACAAGAAGTTCTGCTTGAGACCAGATCTGAATGGGCATCAGCCCATCAGTGCTTCCCTGAGCAGCAAAACTGAGGTTAAACATGGGCACATGCCAAGAATGAGCAGAAGGTACTTCAGATCAGAAGAGCTTAAAGAAAACTGATCATATCTCATGCATTGTAGATGTTCACCTAAGCTTAGTTTGTCTTTTTTCTTTTTTTCATGTGGATGGCTGATATGAATTTATGGAAACTTTAATTTGTTTCAAATGCAGTAAGACATGCTGTGGTATTTTAAAAAACAATTAATCATCTTGAGTTTTCAATTAAGGATGTGCATAGACTGAACAACTTGCCACCCCAGCAAGGCAGGAGGAGATGATGAAAAACCTCCCCTTCTTTTCAGGTGTTGTACCGTACCAGCTGGTTTCTTTTTGCCTCAGGGAAAGTCCTTTCATCTATCACATGTTGTGTTATGGGTGGATTATGTCATATCAAAGCCAAATACCTCATGTTATGGCAGCTCCTGACATAATGCAACAGAATGTTCTTTGGACGTGCAGCTCGATGCAGGAAGATGCAGATCTCTAACACTTGACAGGCGCAGCATTGCCTGCACTGTGGGCTGGCTTTGGCTGCCAAAACACCTCCCAGCAGCTCTCTTGATTGTGTCCTTTGCAGCACACTCACTGCCCAGCCTCTGCATGGGCTCCAAAGCTGCTCTGAATAATCAAACATCATCTCCAAATCCATTTGGAGGGGAACTCTCAACAGCAAAATTCCCATTCCAAAATTTTCAGTTCGCTGTACGGCACAGGCACAAGGAGAAGCAGCGATGGGTACAGAGATAAGGATGGAGGGAGTGCAAATGGGAGTAAGCCCAGGAACACAGGCACACACACCTCCTTCAGAAGGCAAGCCAAGCAACAGCCTGGAGCCTGATGAAATCTGGGAGGCTGCTCTGTCTGTTTAATATTTGTTTACATGTTTCCTTTCCTTGTTTCATCTGTCCCAGAAAGGCAAGCTCCCAGGAAAGGAATTTAATCACTATCTTACTTAAGAGCATGTCAGAAAAGAAACTCCTGAGAGGATGACAAGGTTTCTATCCTTTCCTGCTGTGAGAACAAGGAGTGGATTCTCTCTAATCCTCATTCCTGCAATGTGCTCTCTACCAGGTGCACAGGGAACTGTGAACGTGAATCTCAGCCCCTTTCTCCTTCCATACGTCTGCCAGCTCAAAAACTGCCTTTTTTTTCCACTCTGAAATCAGACACTCTTCATGTCCGTTCCCCTCATGAAAAGGTGTTAACTAAGCAGGACTAAGCAGGACTGCACAGACCTCAGCCTGGTTCCAGTAGGATCTGACTCAACATGTATCTTCCATTTTTCCCCTTCAACTCTGAGAGCTGGGCCCAGGGTGAAAGTCACTCTCTCCTTCCTAGCTCAGAGCAGCCACTAGATCCTGGCTAGCCAATCTGCTTGTAGACTTGGGCATAACCTGAGTTTGTAGGACATGGGTGATCTTCATGCAAAGACCCAAAGGATCAGCTCTTGGCTCAGGTGAGTTTGCAATGGTAGGAGAGTAATACTCAAGGCAGGAGTAGGTTATGAAAAGGCATGCACCATTCTGGGGTAATCACAGGGTACTTCATCCCTCACTCCTTTGGTATTTTCTTACAAATGATCTTTATCTATCTTTTCTGAAAGGATCCTTCTGTTTTGGTCTGGAACCAGAGATGACATACTCACTCGTTCTCATTGCCCACACCAATTTCCGTAAAGTAACACTTATTTCCTTAAAAGTTACAAAAAAAAATCCTTAAGGTTGTTCTGACAGTGTAGGGAGCTGAGGAAAGAGCCTACAGATTGGAATATGTCATAATTTGCCATGCAGGTTCTCCCTTCCAAGCCAGCAACCTTTGCCATGCCTTACACACCCTACACATTTTATGAATTCCCTGGGGCTGGAGATGTGGTTCCACTTATTTGTGCAGCATATAGCCCAACATGGTCCAATTGTTCCTGATCTATTCTGCAACATAAATGTTAAGTAGTAATGTTATGACCTTTAGCTGATAACAACACCAGGGTGAAGAGGATTTTGGCACAGGATGAGCAATGTGTCCTGGGAGATTTTCATTATACCCTTGATATTTAAATCACTCTACAAATGGCCAGCTGAAGAAATCTGATCATTTTGAAGATCTGGACCCTTACCAAAGGAACTGAGTCTCCTTCCTCTATCCCACATACCTTATATGCTCATGTCCTGTTCTGGCTGTTTTACAGCCACCACCGGCACAGCTCCAGGGAGGGAACTTAAGCCCCACAGCAAGGACTCAACTCTGCTACCAAAGCCATCCTCTAAGTCAGTGCTGCTGGATAAAACCTCACCAGGCAGAAGCTGGGCTGTGCTGAGAACAGTAGAGACAGGAGAATAATTGTCCATCTCGGTTAAACAGGTGATGTTACTGTGCAAAGGTTAATTACAACGCTCATCCCCACAAGTAGAACAAAGACACATAAAGGTTCTGAAGTGTAAAGGTTCTAAAGGCCTTGAGGTGTATCTTAGGTCCAATACATGATGCAAGGCAGATTTATGCAGATTGTCAAGAGCAATCCCTGGAAGAAGAACAGTGTAGTGAGGTTAGCATGAGACTATGCCTGAATTCATTAGCTGAGACACAGGTAATGACTTTCTCTTTCTGCAACACACCTGACTTCTATTGTTGTCTTCATAGGGACATGAGGAAACAGTCTGAGTGCAGAGATTCACAAGATTTACAGTCCCATAAATCATATCCTCTATGGCATAGGTTGGTTTATTGAAGTTTTGGTATTTTTGGCCAGCAGAATGCCAAAATGGGTGACTTTAGGGGAAAAGATGAACTGGAGGCGGGGCATGCCAGAAGCACACACAGGTTTTTGGCAGGTCTAGGGATAATGGAGAGAATACAGCAAGCTCAGAAGATTTACAGATTTGGCCTGATATCCCAAACTCATCTGACCTTGCTAATCTTCTGCATTTCCACTATCACTTATGATAAAGGGGACCATGAATTAGATGGAATAGTTTTACACACCTTTCAGTAGCAAAAGGTTCTGTAATTTACGGAGCCTTTTCCTTCTAGTGGAACAGTAAGTGGCACAACTGTGGGGCCTTGACAGGTTCCATATAACATTAAAGCAAACAGTGAGATAATAGAAATCACATTTAACTGCCAATGAAGAAGAGAAAAGCCCAGCAGTTCTTATCTCAGCTTTATTGGTCCCTGTGCAATGCTGTTAGCTTTTACTGTTGTTGATACACCCAATGTCCATTCTCATAATTTGTGCTGCATCACCCAAATGAGAACATGAGAGGAGTTTAGGAGCACCCAAGGCACAGAAATTAAGGCAGATGGAGAGAGAGCATCACTGCACACAAGCTCTTGCTGCGCATTAGAGCTGGAGAAAAATCTACTGACATGCTTACCTGGAAGGCAGAGTCCCTTGATCTTGTCTTCGTGTACATATGTAAAAAATCCTCTGGTGAGCACTGACTGAGCCACCTCAGAGCCAGAAGCCAAAGCTGGACCATCAGGAGTGTGTGAAATAGTCCTGCTGAGAAATGGGGTTTGTTAGATTGGGCACAGCATCTTTCTAACATTCCCTTGGATGCCAGTCAGAGCCCAAAAGGTGCTACAATTATTGAATCAACCTGCACACACCAGGCCGTGCTGTTCTGGTCAAAGGAAAAACTAAACCAGGTAAATGGGACAGGCAGAAAAAAAGGAGCAAATATATCTGCAATGGGAAGATGGTAGAGCCCTCTGTTCCTGAGGGGCCACAAGTAACACAGGGGCAACTGAATTAATTTTGAGTCCTCACATAACAAAACCAATTAAACCCACCACATCAGTGGGATGAGCAGGATATTTAGAATAAAGACAATCCTGCCTATCTGACCCAGGGCTAACACCTCTCCACAAGGCCCTTTTTAGCCTCTGCAGCAACTGGCATGGCTCAAACAGCAATCTTGCAATGGTCTCCTGAGGAGTCCCAGCCAATGGACTCATTTCCATTTAGATGCCAAAGCAGAAAAGCATCTATGAACTTCATAATCTTGATCATCTTCAGCCCAGGGAGCCAGAGACAATTGTTTCCATTCAAGCAAGAAAAACACTTGAAACATCAACATGGGAAAAGCACTTAACTCTTTAAACTCCCAGACAATGCCCAGTGGCAGCTGTCATGTTTTACACTCTGTTTTTAGAAATGATGGCTTGAAAAGTACTTTTTTACTGTAGGAACAACTGGAAGTGCTGAAGCACTGAAACAAGAAACCTTTATTGTCATGCATACAGGACATGGAAGAAAAACAGGCTGTAACAATGTTCATTTGACAGTCCTTGCAAGAAGCTCAAATAACCTCCCATGGTATGGAAGTCTTTCTATAACCCCACCTCTCCCCAGATCATGTGCCCAACTGCGTTGTGAGGTGGGAACAGCTTTAGTGCTTACAGAAAATTCACGTGAAAGCACACCATGCTTTGTATTCCATGCTGTGGGTTACTTACAGCATGGCACAGCAGCCATTATTAACAAAGTGACTGAAGTTTCTGGAAAATTAATTAACGCCATACTTGGGATCCAGAGGATTCTGACTTACCAGGAACCCTTCCAACCACGGCCTTCAGCTAAACAGTTCCACTCTTTTACATACAAATGAGAACTAAGGCAACTATATGGCCATGGCTGAGAGTGAAGCCTGGGTCCAGGATTAGAATCCCAGCCGTGCTCCTTCACCATGGAATCGTTCTCTCTGCCTCGCTCTCCTTTGCCCACAGATGCTACAACCCAACTAGTTCTGCTGGACTGTGAGACTCAATGTCCCAAAACACATTTGGCTCAAGGATTCAGTTTTGTGGATTAGCAATGAGCTGAGTGTGGGTCACCAAACACACAAACCAGTACAGAGCTGGAGTGTCACCTTTGGATATTTTTACAGACACAGTTGTCAGACAAACGGTTAAAAGCCTAAGGAGTCAATTTGGACAGCACCTACATGCATGTTTTTGGTATCTAATAAAAGGTCTGACTTGAACAGGGAGCTGTGCTGTCTCAGCTTTCATCAGTGTTCGAGGCTTTGAAAAATCAAGTGAAAGTTGCAGGGATGCTTGAATGGCTGATTTCTGTCTCCAGGTTTACACTCCTGGGTGCTTGGTTTCAGAAGTGTGTGTAGAGTTGGGTTCACCAACATAAGGCACTTCTGTAATATCTCAGCACCTCTTTGCCCTGCCCCTACACCCGTGGCACTGTGCAACTCATCCTCTAATGCTGTGCCAAGGCATTTTGAACAGCTACCTCCAGGTTAGCAGGAGTGTACCAACCCTGTATTGATCACTTGTCAAATATCATGCACATGTATCTGCAGCTGGTTAAGAAGCATTTCCTCTAAAAGTCAATATTTATTCATTAACAACCTTTTAGCTGGTTAATTGAAAGTGACAGGATGCATTTTGCCTGACAGATTGCATTTTACTGAGTAATTTCTAATTTACAGTAAACATGATTGAAAATAAAACTTCATTTCTGGTATCAGTTTAAAAATGGTTTGTGCTTCCAACAATTGTACCGCAGGGAATGGTTTGGATTTATTTGTGTGTGTGTGTGTGTGTGTGTATGAGTTTTTTGAATTGCAGCAACTTAGCTGAGTTTGTCTCTTAATTTTGGGTATGAGAGCAAAGGGACCTTGTGGTGAAGGTGACAACAAATTGTGTTAAAGAGTGAATAATCTGCTATTTCATCTTCTGGCCCTTTTTAAAGCAGGATTAGATATTTTCTTTTTCCTTCTTCTTCCCTGTGGCATCTCTTATCCATTTAAAAACCTAAGCACCTAGGGGTTAATATGCTCCAGATAACAGTACGACAGAGATTTAAAAAACAAAAGTCAGATGCAGTGAACTCTGAACACTGCTTGTATTGTGGAAACACTTATAAATAGGCACAGAAAGGAGTAGCTGTTGCAAAGAGTTTTTATTCCCTCGGTAACAAAGGCATGTGCCTTGTTAACGCGCTGAGCTCCTGCCTTCCCCTCGGCTCTTCTCACTCTGGCAGGTGAAGAGCACGATCCCTTTTGCTTGAAGTGTGTACTACAGAGCAGGAGAGAGACTGAAGCCTCCCAGGCTGTATTCCCAGTTCAGACAGACTCTCATAGGGTGTGTGAGCTGTTCTGAAGGCTGACTCTGTTGGGGTACCCCCATGAACTCCATTTTATTGTCCTCCAACAATGTTACAACAAATGTGCTCCATTTCCAAATAAATGAAAAAGGAAGGGTCTCCCCTCCACCCTGCCACCCACCTTGCAAACTCATCCTCAGTTTTGGATGTCCTATGGTTCATGTACTGATAAACTAGGCCAGGTTGGATGGGGCTCTGAGCAACCTGGTCTGGTGGAAGGTGACCCTGGCTGTGGCAGCGGGGTTCGAACGAGATGATCTTTAAGGTCCTTTCCAACCCAAACCATTCTATGATTCTATGAAGCAGAAATTGTCCAGAGCTTGAGCTCAGGAAACAAATCTGCTGAGAAGGTCGGCACCAGCCAAGAGGCAGCTCACCCTTCATGTGGGGACAGGAGAGTTCCATGGCCCAATTGACCTGAAGGAACACGGCAGGGAGCAGCCCATCCACCCTAATTTAAGTATCCAAATGTCCAACTGAGACACATTCACCCTTGGCCTCATTTACAGCCAACAGCGAGATGGGAAGTGATCTCATCCTAAAATAAGTATCTAAGAGAGGTCAGAAGAACCATCCTCTAGAAAGGGTCGTTTTTCTCCACTGAGAAAATGTAAAAGGATCCTGGAGTGATTTTTCCAGTGAATATAAAAAGCACCCACAATCAACTTTAAACTTCAGCACCACTAAACTTTGCCATGGAAAGCGTATCTAGAGCAGACAAAATGACTCCTGCTTTTTAATTGATCTATTATCCCATGGAAGTCCTTTGAACCTGAGCCTAAATCCACCAGGCAGCTCCCACGCGATGCTGAGCTGCAGAAGCAGCAGCTGTCCCCAGCTGAGGGAGGGGGCAGGTGAAGCTCTGATGACAGGTAGTCAGCAGAGCAGCACAACAAAAAGATTACATTTTTTAATGGAGATATTCCTCAGAGTCAGAGCCATGCTTTTTGATCTCCGTAGGAATGGATAATGAACTATGAAGCTAATGCATGCACAACATTTAAGTCCCAGGCAGAATTTGTATGCAATTTAATTAATCACTTTGTGGGGTGGGAGGGAAGATGTAATATAATTGCAACAGCTTTACATTTCAGCAGAGATTGATTAAAAATCACTTTTTTACACTCTTATTCATGTCAAGACAGCAAGCATGGGTGTACCAGGGAACTCGAGGGAGGTTGTCCATTACAGGGACCTTGTCACCAGTTTTCTGGCCAGGTTTCTAGGAGTTCCCCTTCTTCCAAATGAAGAAGGCTGTCCTAACAAATCCTGGGAGTATTTTACCCTTTCACATCCCCATCACATGACTACTAATATTAAGAGTGTACCATAACAAGTCCTTTCCATGTATCAGTCCTAAAACATGGTAACATTTTTCAAGCCAAGCTTCTTCTTTCTTTATCCAGATGCTACTAATTTTCACCATAAATCCCACTGATTTTTATGGTGGGTCTTTCAATAAGTGAATGATAAAAGCCAAGATATTGTTTCTTGCTGTCTTTCTTTCTTTCTTTCTTTCTTTCTTTCTTTCTTTCTTTCTTTCTTTCTTTCAGTGTTTGATTTCCTCAGTGATTTTTTAAGAGAATCATACAATGTCTTGAGCTCAAAGGGATCCATAAGAATCATTGAGTTCAACTTCCCACTCCCCATAGGACTACCTAAAACTAAACCATATAACTCAGAGTCCTGTCCAGATGCTCCTTGAAGTAACACAGGCAATGATTTCATTAGTTGTGATATCAAAACAAGAAGATGTTATTGCCATTTAGTCCAAAGTGTCTCTTTTTTTTCTACTCGTCACTCACTCACACCAGCAGAAAAGAAAAATCAATTCTCTGGGTGTAACACATGTGCAGCCACAATTCCAGTTTCCTACAGTAGAGCTGATGTGTTGCCCTTCACCTGAGAGCCAAGCATCCTTCACGATGCTGCTATAAATGGATGGAGGAAAGAGTTCAATACCCTCAGTATTTCAGGGCCTTACAGAGGAAGAAGACAATGAAGACCTGGCACTCCAAACTTTCAGCACAACTCCCTCAGGACCCTTGACAAAGGGTAGGAATTCACCAGTGTTGTTTATCCACACTTTTTTGTGACCATTACTATGGCTGGCTGTCCAGTTATTTGCTCTTCCACAGACTCCCAGAATATACCTTCTGCCATTTCACCAGCTCTACCCACCCTAAGGACGCAGAACTGTCCTGCCAGGCAGCAAGGGATGTATGCCAGCTTCGGGGGTTGAAAATGGGTGCCTTGGGATTGTTTCCATCATGTGAATCCTTGAGGTGGGCAATGAAATGCTTCCCCCATCCTGGACATCCAACCCTCTCAGTTCACCTCAACTTACGATCCTACCTAATACACTACTGAGACAGTAACAGGGATAAATATGTAAGCCCTATAACCAATTTATCAGCAGCTTTCCATGGCTTTTGCTTCGATAATGAGAGGCTCTATTTCAGCATTTTGCTTCTTGGATATCTCCCCTGAAACCCTGGTAATGCTAACAGCACAAGGCCCCACATGGACCAATAACCTCATTCAAGGACACTGGTAGCTTGAATAGCTCATCCAGTATCCTTTACGGATCGGGAGACCAGAAATGCCATCCGTCCAGTGTGACATTACAGAGAGGGGAGCAGTATGCTAAAACAGCACGTTGGGCTCAGCGGAGAGCAGTATTTCTGCCAAGAACCACAGCTCAGCCTGGAGACAGACCACTTTTGTTTTAAATCTCTCTGGCTACACTTCCGTCGGGATGATGCAATCCTCAAAGCAAATTAGTGTACACAGGAATCTCCATTGCACTGGAATATGTCATTAGAAATAGCTGGTTTTAATGATGTTTTATCAGGGCTATGACAGAGTCAGCAAGTCATCTGAATACAAGATGTTGCTCCTCTGCAGTAGCTCAGGCTGTGCTAGAAATCCAGACCCTGTGACTAGTCTTTGAGTCTTTGTTGTTCTTTAAATGTCCTCAGTATGGAAGGGGAAAAAGAAAGGGGATGAGCTGGGAAAGGCCATTCTGATCGCAGACCAACTTAAGCTGAAGGTCAATATTATTTTTGCCCTGCTTATATCAGTCCCATTGCAGAAAAAAAAGATTCAGCTTCACAGTCTTTAAAGAGGTTTGAAGAATAGAGATGGGGTTTTTTCTGGAAATCTCTACATCTCCTCTCTCCTACAGAAAGTCTTGCAGAAAAGACTAATGATAAACCACTGTTTAGGGCACTGGCTTGGAACAGGGGAGAGCAGACTTCAGTTGTCACTGTCACAGATACCCTGGGTGATCCTTGGCAAGTCATTTGGGCGGGTTCTTTAAGGCTGATTTCAACAGGAGGACATGCCTGGAGACCTGAGCTTCAGCTCTTGTCTCAGCTGGTCATCTCCAAATGCCTTCTAATTCATCTGGCTGCAAAAAAGCTACATCACAGTGCAAAAAAAATCGTGTGGTGGTCCTCCACAGGAATCTCAGCAGCCAGGTGAGAAGCAACCCCAGCAGGGATGCTCATAGCTCACACAGACATTGAAAGAATCAGCATAAGGAAAAACAGTAGACATGTAAGTTGTCAGCTTGTGAGAGGTGGTAATTCACTCTGGTTTGTGTCTCACAGACCCACTCCAGTTTCCTTAAACAAGACAAACTGCTTCCCCTGCAAGCAGCCAAAAAGACTGGTTTTCCTCCTGACATTGATTAGTCTCTGTAGAGCTAGGAGAGGCATCATCATATCCAGAGGAAATTAGAGGGAGGTGGGAATATATTGTCAACAGAGCTGTAAGAAATTAGGAAAAACTGCCTGGGGAAACAAGCTGACTTGTATTTCTTCTTTGAAAGATCATCAAGATTAGGAGTCTTGGGAAAGCTTCTCTAAAGTCAGTAGAAAAAAAATTACAAGTGAGGAAATTAATTTGGGCAGCAAGAAATTAAACACTCATAAAGAAAGAAACCTTGAAGTTGGTCAAAAAGGCTCCAAGAGGGAGATGCTGGTACCATTAACCCAGCTGCAGGGGTGTGAGAACTCAGGGGCAGGGAAGGTCTCCATTTTGTGGAATAAAGATGTGGAACAACACCTCCATTGTGTGGCATGGCTACACAAGATCACTTGGAAGCAGAGCTGCAGCAAGATGGTCAAGATACAAGTCATACCAAGTGCAGCTCACTGATGAGCAGACACAGGGAAAGCCCCATGCTCAGGCTGGTGAAAATATATTTTAGTTGGGAAACAACTGTCTGCACTGAATGATGAGGCAGGGGGTTGTCAGACAGACCAAAGAAATGCTGACTGACTTGCTCTGCTTCATCAAGCTACTGAAAAAGCCAGAGGTTAGGATACTGGGCTTGTGATGCCTCACAGCTCAGTACAGGGTCTTGAATGTAACCCTTGCACTTCCAAGCCAAGTGTTTTACATATATGATTTCTTAGTTGGCAGGAGTCAATATCCACACATCCCTTTCTTATTTTCTATCATCCTTACCTTAAGAAACTGACCCTTCAAAAGTCTGACTGAAGTATATTTGTTTCTGAAAGAACTTGCTTTTGAAAGATGGATGTTTCCTGAGTGGTAATTTCTTTGGAAGATTCCCACTAAGATCAAATCGTAACAGAAGTGGAGAAGAAACTGCATTTTCAAAGCATAGATCCACTGTGTGTTTTCAAAGAGAACCTTGGAAGACAGAACTTTCTCCTGGGTTTTCACTGGACAAAATGATCCAGGACAGAAACCTTGGAGCAATGCATCACTGCCTGCTCCTAAGGGTCCATTTCAGCGGGATTTCAGCTTTGCTTCCTAAGCCTACGGCAGCTCCATTGCCCTACGTGGAGCTTAAAGCAGCAAAAAACATAGGAGTAGAAAATGACCTTAGGTTGTTCCTGATCATTTTCTCAGGAGATTATCAGTTATAAATAGACCATCCCTACTAGGAAATACCAAAGAGGCTCCTTCTCCCCAAGAAGGGCAGAAGAAGAAGACTTTCTGCTCATCCCAGGGCAGTTCCAGGTTGGTACAAGGCGCCTGACATGGCTGGAGCTGGATCATACCAACTTGTGAGCCACAACCATGTGATGCTCTAAGAAAAGGCACAGGTCAGACATCTCCCCTCTTTTCATCTTTCTTATTTCTAGCACTACCTAAAAAAGAATTTGACACCAAAGAGGTGTGAGACAGCATGTCAGAAGAGAGGTTGATTTAGGACAATTTGGGGTGGATTTCTGCATATTCAGAAAAAAGAGAGACATTTTTAAAAAAATTTAAAATTAAAAAAAAAAGGTTGAACCTGGTCTGTTAAAGTTTGTGGGTAGCTTTGTTCTGGCAGGGACAGTATCACCCAGCACCCGCATGCAGTGTGTGGAAAGCTCTGGCATCTCAACACCCTCTCCACCACTCAGCAGGATCAAAGAGCCATGTGCTCTGTCACCTTCCATTTCCAGATCCAAGCACCCAGAAATGAATGGGGCAAGCCTGGCAGAATAAACGAGAGGTCTCAATGTGTGCAACAGACTTGATGCCTTCTTGTGAAGATATGCCAACTCTCTCCTTGGGCAACTCAAATTACCTTCTCAAATGCTTTTTGCACATCATTGTCACCCATATGCATGGAAAATGATGCCTATGAGCACGCACAGTTGAGAGCAGACACTAAAAGACTTTCCCTCCAGAGTTCAGGTATTGCAACATTTCTTTGGCCTGACTCCGACCTGCCCTGCACTCTATGGCCAGCTCTTGCCTCCGTGTACGTGCAGGAAAGTTGACAGGCAGCTCGTCTATCAGCATAGCACCTTCAGCTCTGATCCAGGGGATGTACAAGGGACAGAAAGCTCCACTTTCTGTTTTTCAGGGCCATGAGAAACCCCTGCATACAGAGCTGGGTGGCATGGTTACTTGCCAGTTCCTCCTCACAAGGCTGCTGTGTGCTACAGACTGATTAGGAAGACAAAAGTACAGGTACCTTTGTTTAAAAAAGAGAACAAACAAGCAAAACTGTTTGCAAAAGCTACTTTTGTCATCAAAGAGGAACATAATTAACATCCCTTTTATGTGGCACTAAATACGGAGAGTAAATGAGCACCTTCTGATCTCCAGACTTCTGTGTTTATTTCTCTATTTTGCTATTGCTGGGGGACAAAAGTTGCTTTTCCCAACAAGCAGGGCCTCTCACAATAGCAGGTAATTAGTCAAGGGGCCCAGAGGGATCGAATCTTGTCAAGGGAAACTCATTTATACAGTCAGGTGATTAAGGCACATGATTGTGGCTGAATGCTGCTGTGGCCTATTGAGATACAACTGCACGCTTGTCACATGCAATCGGTGGCATTGGGAAATCACTATTTTCACACAGGCATCCCCTTTCCCCTGCAAGAAACCAGAAAGTGCAGCAAATCAGTTTGTGGGGGTTGTGTGCCGTGTTCGGGGTGGGATGGGAAGACTGGCCCTCTCCTGCTGCGGGGAGCGATGGTCTGACTGGGAAGGGGAAAGCCTTTGGCAGTGATGCCCCCTGTGATGGCTCTCAGAGTAATCACCATAATGTGTCTCACTTTAAGAGACCTTTTCCTGGGAAGATTGAGAGTCTGTTTATAAATATTACCTATAAATAAGCCATGCTACCCCATGTGAGCTGCCCACGAGCTATAATTAGGGCCGTGATGGATCCACATTGTTATGGACGCGCCTGACACCAAATATCAGGCCTTAATTTTCCATGAGTGCCAAATGCAAACATGGCAGAGCAGACACCCTATCCCATTTGTTGAAAATAAATGTCTTATTTACGTTGCCCTGGTTGTAATCTCTATCCCCAAGCTGCTATAATTAACTACCACGAGTTTTCTCACTGAGCTGCATCGGACAGCCAAGCAGGAGACAAAGATCTTGAGGGAGGCAGAAATGTCATGGGAGAGGCAGGATTAGGAGCACGCTTTACTCAGAGAATTATTTTCAAAGCCTGTGGATGTTTAGGCCTTTATTATCTCCCTAAGAGCAGCACGGTTTCTCTCTGCCTCCAGACACCGGGGTGTGACCAGCTGCTTTTGCAGCTTTAATTCCCTGTTCGCAGAAAGCCCAGGCAGTTTTTATGTGATCAGAGACAACATTCTGCACCTTATATCATGACTGATATAACTCTGTTCCCCCCGTGCTGCCCATCTCCACCACCTCTGAGCCCACCCTCCATCCAGGTTGTCCCAGCACCGGTCTGGTTTCAATGCAGTCCTGCACACAAGCTTTGCTCCAGAGGGTCTGGCAGGGGAAGAGAGTGGACCCAAAACCCCATCCATGCAGGCTGGACAAAGGAAATCCAGGTTCAGCTCACCCTAAGAACCATGGAGGTGTTCAACTTAAGCCACCTACCACTGGTGAAATGGACAGAAGTTGGAAGAGACAGGAGTGCTGTCACAGCTTGCACTGCCCATGGCTCCGAGCATCATCTCACAACGCAGAGACCAACCCTGAGCTTTTCCCTGGGGCATAAGTGAAGGTAATTTTGAGCATTTCCTAAAAACCACCCCGAGCTTTTACCTGCTGACATTGGGAGCTGAAGCTGCAGCATCAAATGAGGTGTGAGAAATCATGCTGAAGGCACCTTCCTACTGTGTGCCAAAGAGACTTTCCTCCGGGGTAATTTAAAACCCAAGGCTTATTATTCTTTGCTTTGGGAACCATCTCAATTAAAACAGTCTCTCTGAACGCAAGCTATGAGCTTAAATCTTTTCCATCAAGGGACACGGCATGAGTTCTTCCTTGCAAACACTGGTCCCAGGGAAGCGCTCCTGGCAAGGAGAGAGTACTGCTAAGTAAAGTCGTAAAGATGGAGAAATCCAGGGTTTGAACTCACCTTCGCCCCTGTGTCTGCAAAACCTCTAGCTGCATGCATAAGCACCTTGTTTGTGCAGGCAAATATGGGCTTAACATGCACAGCCAGGCACAATGAAGTAATTTTACAGTCAGTATGTACGTTCCAACCTCTGAAAATCTGTCCTCAAACATCCTTTAGATTCCAGAGTGCATCTGTCCAGGAGTCAAAGCAACTTCTGTGTTTGCACTTGTCATGAAATGCCTCCTCAGCAGAAATGATGCAGAACCATTTCTGTCTTTCCCTTTCTTTTTGGCTGGATTTGGTAAAGCTTAGAGCTGCAAATGATGGCCACCCAGCATCTCTGAGCAGCCCTCCAGCATCGGGATGAAATTCTGCTCTCACACCACGCACACAGATGACAGATGAGTAGCTTTGAGAAGCTGACTTAAAACCTGCCTCACCAGCCCGGGGCTCTGTCTGCTGCTGGAGGCATGCAGATATTCCAGTGGGACGTGCAGAAATGTAGGGTATCACCAGCCTGGGGTTGGCAGGTCAGGCTGAGGGCGTGGGGAAAGCTTTCTCCATAGCTCATTTTTAAAATCCCTTGTCATGCACAACCCCCCTGTAGCTGTCATAATAAGTCCCCAGAGGCCATGAGAAGCCAGGGAAGCAGGTGGGTGTTTAGATTAAACCTATATGGCATGTTTTCATAAAGTCTGTACTTCTGCCCGTTCTCCCCTTTCCTTCCCATGAGCTTCCTCCTGCTCCCATCATCCTCCATCGTAATGCACTCACTGGAGAGGTTCAAGAGACTATAGTGTGTACTTCCTCTTCTCACCTCCTACCTTCCCAGCTTCCTCAAAGAGTCACAGACAAAGAACCCCAAAGGCAGCTCGAGCTGCCCTTGAAGTAACACTGCTGAGCCAAAGGCAGCAGCCTCTTGGTGGAGGCTGTCAGGCAACCAAAGCCCAGCCCTGGGGAACAGTGGTGCAGGTCGTGGCTGCTGTAGTGCATCCTCGCTGACTTCTGTGCAAGTCTTCAGCTTCTGTGCATGGTCTTCAACGTAAAGATCACACAATGTATGTACATTCTCCCACGCTCAAAAAGAAGAGAAAGAGAGAGCAGATCTCATATTGATGACCAGTTATTGACCCTGAGACACTGACATCATCAGAGCATGTTATTCAGGATATTTGAGCTCCAGATAACTAGCAAAAGGGATGGTAATAGTCCATTCTGAATTGATAGGGTCTGTCCAGTCAATGCCGACTTACAGCCAAATTCAATAAAGCTGCTTTCTTCAGCACGACTAAAGCTTACATCAGGCAAGGTACTAAACACTGAGAAGTAAAGCACCCAGGATACACAGGGTAGATAAATTTGACTGGCCCAGGTTGTTACTTTGAGACACTGGGTATGATCTGGATCTGGCATGGCTTCAGATCCCAGCTGGAGACCACAGTCAGCCAAGGGAACAGAGTCAGGCAGCCCAGGGAAGTCAGTGGCACATGTACTATTAACTCTGGTAGAGGCAGAATTTCACCCTTCTCCTGATAGTTGCACAAATTATTTACAGCTAGCACTGGAAACCCGTTCATATAGATTTCTTTTCTCAGCTGCTGGAGTCAGAGCAATCCAGCCTGAAGCATCTAGAGATATTTTGATCTCCAGAAAGCGCAAAACATCTCTCCTGGGACAGGGCCTTTAGACCATCCTAAAATTAATACCACCCTGAAATTACTAGCCACCACGGACTGCATTTTCCGTAACTCTTCTCAGATCAACAACCCAATTTGCAGCAAATGGTCCGACTCTAGAGGAAACCAGCAGATTTTTCTCCTTCCCCCGAGGATCATGCAGTCCGTGTTCAAACCGCGGCTGGTGGGAGTTTTCGCGTTTAAAAATACCCGTGCCCATCCTCTCTCACACGCAGGCACGGCTGGCGCGTGATGATCATTTATTAAAGCTCCTCGCTCGGAGGCGAGCGGCTGTTCCAGGCGGGTTGTTGCAGGAGGGCTGGTGACAGAGGAGGTGAGCGCGTACCCACGCCGCCGTTGGAGGTGTCTGCAGAGCTGTGCCTGCTCTGTGGGCTTCCTCTCCCTCCTGGGCTCCCGTTCCTTGGAGCAGCGGCAAGAGGAACCCTCAGTCGGGTCCTGCCGCTGTCCTCGTGTTCTCCCTCCCAGTTGTCATCTTGTTTGCTCGTGTTATTCTGCCTCTGAGTTAATGATGAGCCCTGACGTGGTTAAACACTGACCCAGACAGTGGTACTGACTAGAGTGATACATTTTTATTATTTCTTTTGTACAGAGCTTCATTTACAGTGCTTCATATTATACCAGGAATCGGTTTTAAACACACTCCAGGGTCTCTTCTTCCTATTCAGTGCATCCTATTAATGCATCCTGAAAGGGATTCTCACATGCACACACTTGATGTGGCTGCTATTTTTTTTCCCTTTCTTCCCTTTACCAATCTGCATCTCTCCATCCTGCCAGGAGATTAGGGCCATTGTTGCTATTTAAAACAGCTTCGCTTTGGTCTGTGCTCTGAAGCCTGGATGCTGGCCTGTCACTTTCCCACCTGCTTGGATGGTCTCTGCTTGGGCCTGAAATCCCTCATTATGTCCTTCACTTCAATGACATGGATCTGCTGTGGAATCAGGGCCATAAATAATAGGCATCCCGTGTGGTCCTGCCTCTGTAAGTACTAAATCAGAGCAGCTTTTGAACTGATCCAGTTGGCCCACTGAAACTGAGAAATTAAGACTTTATCTCCACCAATATACAGAGGGTGGGCTTGGTTTCCTCTCTAACTTACAGCATCAGTCCTGAACCACACACGCACAAACAGATGCAACTCCGTTGCTTGAGCCACATCTCCTCTTCCAGCTGTGCTCACCCTGCTGCAAGATCTGGGATGGGAATTCGGTGGTTGAGAGTTAAGAAAACAGCAATCAAGGGAAAAGTTTAGGGCTTCTTCTATATCTATATATCATATAGATATGAGATACAGGGAGGAAAACAGCTTCTGTGCAAGTTCAGCAAGTCTAAACCCCACCAGCTGCGACTCCTCTTGCATTCCGCTCCCTCCAGCCTGAGCACATACGAGATGCAAATAGGGGCTGCCTCATCTTTATGCCACCTGAACATTAAGATGACAAGGCAATCTCTGCTTGCGAGACTAAAGCATCTCTCCATCCTTTTAGTGTTGTTGGAGCAGTTTAGGAGACAGATCTGGGTGCTTGGGTCCAGCCCATTATGTTCAATGGAGCTGCATTCATTTGTAGCCGTGCTACATTTGACTCTTGTAAAACACATAGACACAGGGAATAAAGGAGTTTATATAGGTCTTGGAGCTGTACACAAATGCACAAAGATCTCAGATCCATCTGCTCCCCAAGGCCTGAAAGTGAAATCTGCTTCCAATCTTATGTTTTATGCTTATTGCTGTCATGCTGTTTATACCCCTGAATGCTGCACATTCTCGTTTTGTTTAACATAAACAACAACTATGCACCGTCTGCTGAAACTTTGTCAACTGCCTCTTCCTTCTGTCTGGATAATGAAAAGACACAATCTAACAAATGCATCTTATTCTTACTGTTTGCTTCCAGACATAATACATCAAGCCTGAAGGTAAGAAGCAAGGGGAGAAAATTAGATGGATTTGGTTTCAGTAGACCTAATTCAGCTTAGCTTCATGGAAGTCAGTAAAGTAACACCAAGCAAGCATGAACCAACAACCTAAACCAGTGCTGTATCTTTTTTAATCCCATCCCTGAGCTCGCCAGTATGCCAAGAAGAGAGGTTCACTCCCAGGTTTATAACTCATGTGCAGACTTTGGATTCATTGGGAAAATGTTCACTTCTGAGAAGCTAAAGCAAGACCTACATGTGGGGCAACCTTCCCACATCTGCAGTGTTAGACTTTACCCTGGTGTATCCCATGGTCCAATGCAGAAATATAGGATACTGTGAACCTTTAGCTACAGGATGTTTGAAGATTTGAATGCATGTGGCTTTTCTGCCTCGTGATACATGCAGTCAACACATCTGCAGTGGTCAGCACCTCTGGGGAAGCTGAAGTTAGTGTCTTTCAGAGTCCCTGTTACATCCAAATGTGCCATGAGCTATCCTAGGCATTTTGCTCTGCCTAATCAGACTTAGCTGCGGTAATTCCTCTCCTAAAGTTAATTTTCTTTCAAATAAATGCTCTTATGACCACAGCCAGGATTTAAGAAATTATGTGGGAAAAAAAACCCTTGTCTGATTGTCATTTTCTCTTGGCCATCTGAACAGCAGAATGTCAGTCCCATCCAAACAAAATGTCATTGCTGTTCCCTCAACAAAATGACATCCAGTTCCTCAGCTGAGGCTGCAGAACTTTTTCGTGAAGAGTAACAGCACATACAGAGAACAAGAAAAGAGAGAAAGCAGAAGAGACATTGACAAACTGATTTTAAACTCACAATGTGAGCTACAGTTATAAAACATATGTATCATCTTAGCTTCTGTCATGCTAACTGTGCCAAATTCAGGGGGAAAAAAAAACCTACTAAAAAGATCAGCAAAGCCCCATCCAAAAATATAGAGCCTGAAAACTTTTGATTTGGCATTTTTTTCCTTTTTCATAACTCTCTTAGCTGTGTAGCTGCAACAAACCTAGTTGCCTAAAACGATTTCCACCCCACATTTCCACAGCTTCTAATGGCTGAAATTGCAAAAGGACATGGATTTATGCAGGTCCCTTCCCTTATTTTCCTGCATGACTTTCTCTGAAGTTGCCCTCTGTTGTCAGCAACCATCCCTTAGGTCTCAGTTTCCCCCTGCTAGAGCCTGCCAACCAAGCTCTGCAGCATTCCTGAGTCTTAGCACCCCTAGCCCAAAAATCAGAGCATCCCTGTGACCAGATATTCACCTAAAGGACTTTAGCATGCTCCCTGGTAGCTAACCATCAGTAAAATGCACACTTCTACAGAGGCAGGGTAGGAGGAAGCAGCACACCCCGTGCCACCTCTGTGCAGGGATCCTGGGTTCCTGCAGGGCACAAATCACTGTCTTTGGCTTGCCACAGCCTCTAGGCAGATTGCAGCAGAGTTTAAAACACCCTCAATGGGTGGAAAACAAACAGGAATGAGCTATCAAAATGTAATGCAAACTTAGAAAAACTCAGGAGTGATGGGAAAAGTAACAGCAGAAAGAGTCATAGTAATAATAATTACTGCTATTGATATCGACTAAATAATCAGTAAAACATAAAGCATTACACATAGCTCCTGTCTCAGCTGTTTGATCATTTCATTTCCATTTTTGAATAAAGAAAAGCTTGTTTTGCTATTTCAGCTCCTGAACCAATCCAAAACATATGCAGGGATACCACACACACAAAATAAAGCAAGCACACACATCCTCCACCAGAGACAACCCGACATTATCAAACCTTAAAAAAAAACCAAAACAAACTGTGATTTTATCCCGAATGTGGGTGAGTTCTCATTTCACTGAGACAACTTTCTGGTGAAGATGGCTAAATAATCAGCTGGGAAACTAAAGAAATAAAGTCACTAAAAACCAGCTCACTGAAGAATTTCTGCCCTGAATTTGACATAATGCATAAGTTTCCTGTGCATTTCACTGCGCTAGTACATCTCTACAAGCCACATGTTCAGGGCAGATTTGGACATTTCAATAATAAGAATGATCTAGGTGAAGATGTCCCTGCTCATTGCAGGGGGGTTGGACTAGATGACCTTTAAAAGTCCCTTGTAGCCCAAACTCTTCTATGATTCTATGAGCCGCAGAAGTAATAAAAGCAAGGAGTTAAAAAAGCCCTAGCAGGTCATCAGGGATATAAAACTCCTTGCTTGGAGGGATGGGGGAATGAGAAGAAAGCAAAACAAGGATTTTGTAGAAGAGTTTCTTTGTGATTAAGTTGTTCTGTAACAGCAGGGGTTTTTTGCATCTGCCCTGGATAAGAACTGGTCAGGATGTGGGATAGAAATTAAGCTGGCCTGGAGGACAGTCCAGCTTGATGCCTTCTACAAGAAACATATTCATCTCAAAAGAGAAAAGAAATGTAGCTTGAAGCCAGGAGCCTGACCCTCAGCCCTTCTGCTTCTATTTTCAGGTGTGTGTAAGAGTGACCCTTATTTTGGCTGAAACTTCTGTCTGCTGAGACCACCCGGGAAGCTTGTGGTCCCTGACACAGGACATTGGTTGCAGAGGACAGGCTGATGAGAGGTTTCACACAGGATGAGCTCACCAGGCTACCAAGGTTTCACAACAATCAGTGCTGTGCACGTTTGTGCCCCGTGCCCCACATTTTGAGCTCAAAATCAGGAAATGATGAGGTCAGTTCCTGAGACAGCACCACAGGGCTGGGTAAGGGGCAAGAGCTGAGGTGATATTGTCATAAAAGCTCCTGCTGGGGGCTGTGTTTGCTGGCAGCAGCACGGTTGCATTGCTCATGTCTGGGAGTGTTGAGAATGAGAAATTTTCTGTAACAAAAACCCAGCCTGAGCCCAGGTGCAGAAGGAAGAGAGAGGCTCTAGGTCCAGTCTGGCAGCTGACCCACCTGGAGAAGACCTCAACTCAAAGCCAGAGTCCACAGAACAGAGTGTGGGACGTAATAATCAGGCCCTCATGAGACAAAAAAAGAAACATTTGTGAGGATGGATACACTAAGACAATGCAGCCACGAAATAAAAGAGCCCAGCTCTATCTTTCCCTGTTCATCACAAGGAACAAGAGGCTGAACAAGGTGAGCAGTGAGTGTGGAGGGAGGAAGGAGATGCATCGTGGGAGCCCCACGGAGCGAGCCAGCATCGGTTTGTTACCTGGGGTGAAGCAATTGCTGGAAACTCCCCTGTGTTTGTGGCATTTTGTCACGATGAATATTTAATTAGGCCAGGGCACGCCTGGAAGTTTGCAGACACGTTCTCCCTGTCATGGGGCTGCTCCAGAGCCTCCATCGAGATGGGGGACGCACAAAGGAGTCTACAACCTCAGGCTGCTGCTCCCACCCAGGTCCCTCCTATAGGCAGCTAAACCCTTGACCACCCCCTTAAAAACTTTGTAGCCAGATGATAAACACAAGTGAGATGATAAAACCAAGTGAGCACCCAAAAAGGGAGCTTCCTTAAGCCTAAGCATTGCCAAGACTCAGAAATACCTTTTTTTTTTTTTTGGCTGAAACAAGGCACGCATTTTAGCTGTGAATATATGGCTGTAAGTATGAAGTTGGGTAAACTGCTCCTCTTGAAGAAAACCCTCAAGAAGCTCCATTACACTGAAAACCTCGTTAGTCCTTTTGGTCCTACGGTGGGAAATGTGACAACCCTGTGCAAGGCCAAGGTTAACGTTGTCCTGCACCACTAGATGTGGCTGTGGGGATCAAACAGCAATACTCCCAGTAATCAGAATTCAAATCTGGCCGCGGAGGTTGGTTTTGCCTCCAATACATTAATTCCAGCTTTTCACATTCACCAGCCTTTTCAAAGCAGGGTCTTCAGAAACACGAGTGTCTCATTGTCCCCCGGGTGTCCTGAAACACATCCAGCCCTGAACCTCCCAGCGCTGGCGAGCGCAAACAGCACACATCTGCAGCCAGCAAAACGGCATCTGACAGCATCAGGAGGCTGAATCTGTGCCAGGGGCAGCTGCCAGCCTGGGGACGGTGGACTTCAAGACTCTGATGGGACATGAGCACTGTCCAGGCTTCCTGAGAAATTTACCCATGGCAAACACAGCAGTGCAGGATAAATAACTTGGCTCTCAAGGAATCACCACCTCCAGACCAGCTCCCACACAGGGGTAAATTTGAGGCTGCCCTTTTGCTTTCTCTTACCACATTTCTGGTATTAGAGGTGAAGGGAGGCATCTTCTTCATGGGAAAAAAAATATATTAAAAATAGGCCTGATGTTGTTCTCTTGGGCTCACATCTTTCCTGTGAGCACATATACCTCAATCATTCTGACATTTTCATTGATCCCAATGAAAGGACAAATTAAAACCTGATCATTAATTCACAGCTCACTCTGTCTCTCTCCCACAGAGAAACATTGGCTTATTTATGTAAATATTCACTTTTTTTGCTTCATCTCCAAACATGCCATTGTGGCCCAGAAGTGAAAAAAAACTCTCCAAAATGTGAGGATTTTTTTTTTAATTACCTGGAATTACCTGGCCTGCACCAGATCTTGCTGGAGGCCTCCCCTCAAACCACCCCATGATCTCCATCACAGTGAGTTTCTACTTTTCCAAACACTCAGCCCCATGATGCCCCTTCAAACTTGGCTCAGTTTTGAATTCACAGCAGGTTTCTGAAGGAAAAAAATTAACCTTAAGACCCTTTAACACATGTTTGCCTGTTACAGCCCATTGAGATTTAACTTATTTTTTCAGTGGAGGAGCCATTGCTTGCAACCACCTTGTGCAAAGGAGCTTCCCTGCAGCATTAGACCTGGCAGAGAGATGTCTTGAAAACTGCCTTTGCCCCAAACATTCAGCAGGGAAAGAGACCTCAGCCTAGCAAGGGCTTCAACAGATGCGCGGATGTGCAAGCACATTGCAAACAACTCCCATAAATGTGTCCAGCAAGTGTGAATCCTGACAATGACAACAGCTCATGCTTCAAAATACCTTGCTACCTGTAGGCTAACTGCTTCCCAAGTCTTCCCTCGGCCAGCAAGGGGGAAAAAAGGCTGAAGTGGGGAAAATTCCTGATTTGATTGGCTTTGGAGGCTGCATTTGCTTGTGCACAGCCTCTCACATGCTCCACCACTCCAAAAGGCTGTCTGAACTCTTCCACCAATACTTCATCTATCATCAGCTGAACTAACAAACAACATCATCCCTCCCAACACAGACCTCGAATCTCTGTTTGTCATTCTGCTTTTGCATGGGTTTTCCAGGCAGAAAACACGGGGTATGTTAAAGACCCCAGAGCTGCAGTAGGAGGTGGTCAAGTAATTGGCTTAAAGTCACAGAAGAAGTCAGAAGAAGAGCAGCAAAGAGGGGCCATGGTCCATCTGAGGCCTCCCAGCCCTGTGTATTAACCACAGTCAGCCCTCTGCTTACATCTTTTTTTATCCTCTAAATGCTGGAGGCTGTTTAGTGTCTCTTTTTTTTTCTTTTCTTTTCTTTTTTTATTTTCTGTTCAAATATTTTACTAGCTATGCTGAAAAGAGAGCTACAAACAGTAGGGGAGAATCTCTCATGGCCAGAATACAATGAAGCACATAAGTGCGGGGGATTGCTCCTTACAATGTTTGAATCAAAGATAAACATGAAAAGAGCTACCTCCTTAGAGCAAAAAACAGAGCAAGACACCATTCCCAAGGGGAGCAGTGGTGTCTTTAAAAAATAAACCAGCCACCTCAGAGATCAGAGCAACGTGGCGAAGAGTATTTTTTCATCCAACAACTCACCTGAATTTCAAATCCAGGCAATTTGCTGGCAAACAGCGTTTGAGAAAAACATTGGGGTGTAGGACTCGCTGCAGACAAAGTCTCTCTTCCAAGGACCCCAAAACACTCCACAGTCTAAGTAAGGAAACTTCACACCACCCCTAACTACTGTCTGGAAAGCTCTTGCTCTTAAAATGATGTCATGCCTGTTTTGGGCTGACAGATCACTCCCAGACAACCACGGGCACAGTGTGCTCCTCAGCCCCTGTTTTCCAGCCCAGAGCTGCCTTCCCTCTGGTACTCTTTTGGGCCACTGTGGATCCAGC
This sequence comes from Edolisoma coerulescens, assembly GCA_013397115.1. NCBI lineage: Eukaryota > Metazoa > Chordata > Aves > Passeriformes > Campephagidae > Edolisoma > Edolisoma coerulescens. The sequence goes on along the minus strand of VWZW01001851.1, from coordinate 1,282,725 downwards.
ACTGGCTGTATCCCAGAGAAGTGAGCAAACTCATTCCCAAAAGCAAGGTCTTCCTGCCTTGGGTGCCTCCTGGTAGACCTCTGGAGGGCACAAACGTATCCTAAATCCATAAAACATATGAAATTAAGAGCCACGGAGACAAGGACGGGCATTCTTAAATCACTAAGGCCAAAGACAAAGCTCCCTTGACGCCCTCCAAAGGACCCCATTGACCCATGTGGATGTTGCCAAAGCCTCCACAGCATCACTGTGCAGCATCAGACTGACTCTCAATCCACTTCTACAAGCCCCAGTTGCTCTTCCCCTCAGTTGGGATCTCTATCAGCAGCCACAGGTCCCAGGGTCAGTGGCCCAAAAGTCACCCTTCAGCCCTTGGGCTGGGGTGAATCTGTTCCTGGAGAGCATGGGGGACTTTGGGGGGGGCTGCAGACCATGATCAGAGCTGCAAGAGGCTGAGATCCTTGCTCCACTTGGATTTTCCAGCCAAGTTACCCAAGTGGTGGGACATTGGCAGGAAGAAAAAGAAAAGTAAGCTTGAGGTGTCTTCAAAATGAATCCCCTCTTCTCCTCCCCGCCTGCAGGAAAGGAGCAGCATGTCTCACACGACTCTGCCTGATAAGCCCATGCAACATCCCAAAATATGGGAGCTTTTATTTGGCCATGGGGTAAAAGACAAGGCATCATCATAAGGGTTAAACCCCAGGCTGAGATGGAGTGGTACAATGTGAAAACCACTGTGGCATGTTGAAAGCTCCAGGATACTTTTGGAGCCCACCTTGTCCAATTGCTGCCCAGAGAAGATGGAGGGCTAAATATTTACTGCCCTTTGAGAAAAGCTTCCCATCGCTGACTGGTCCTGTTCACCATGCCAGGGCTCTGCCACCATCGGTTGTAGATGTCAAATTTTTTGACACTTACACCCCGTGCAACTGCCCTCCAGCAGGGTCTAAACACTTGGGCTCTTCTGCTGCTTTCCTTAATTTTATTCTGATGGGGGAATCAGCACGGCAGAAGAGAGGCAGGGACAGACTGCCCAGGACAGACACTGGGGCACACTCAGCTGCTACATGCACAGCCCAGCAGCACCAGCTCTTGGCAAAAAAAAAAGGATGTTTGGGGAAAAAAAAAATTATCAGAGAGGAAGGAAGCATGAGAAATAAAATGAGCATGCACAGAAGGACTGAAACAAAGCAGAGCTCCTTTCATTGGTGTTCCCCTAGCACCCAGAGGCAGCCAAAATTGGGGGAAAATTGGGTGGTGGTGTCATTCAGACTTATCCTTTGAGGGAGAAAATCAAATTGATGTATTTCCCAGGGAAAAGAGAAGCCTACCATCAGCACCAGAGGAATTTGATTGTAGGAGGGATAGGAGAAGAAAATACTTTTATTTTTTACTTGATTTGAGGACATGTCTTTTCCTGAAAAAGAGAGGGAGATCCTGTTGTTAAGCTCTCCTCGAGTCCAGTGGAAGCCTTCTGCTGGCATGCATGACCTGAGTACGGCTCATTTGGGGTGCATCACAGCCAAGGAGAGCTCCCCTGGCTGGATACAGGCCAGACACATTTGGGTGCCCCATGGGACCCTTGTGCTTTACATTTTGAGTCTGAGGAGGCCCAGCCTGTGTGATTACTGTGCAGGGGTTTTGGACAATTTGTGGCATCTTTTTGGAAATGGAAACTTCTTGTCTTGCTTCCAGAGCTGGAGAAGCCTTCACTCTTTGACACGTCCCTGGTTGCCTTGGCACTTTTCTCAGAGCTCTGTCCTTGTGTGTGCGACAAATTACTGTTTATATTTCCTCTGATTTGTGTTGGACAAGGTGAGCAACACTCCGATTTCACCAAGGTGTGTAACACACTCCAGTTAGCATAAGAAAACACTGCTCTAGACAACAGCAAGAAAACATCTCGATTATATTTTCACCTGCCTCCAATTCCAGCTTTTCAAACACAAGGCAGACAGCAAAAGGCCTCTAGCAGAGGCCGGCCTGCCTCAAAAACAACTCAATTTCTACCAGCAGTGGAAAGCTGCTTCTGAACCTCACTCTTGCAATACAGAGAAGTAACACAACAGAAAGCTGAAGCACCACTGAAATGTGGCAAAAGGGATAAGGTCCAAAGTGTGCTCAAGAAGGTGTAAAAGAGTGTTTAGGCCCAAATATCACTGGACATTGAGTCCGTGGGAACTGCTGCAAAGATAATTTAGCCAGACCACCAGACCACCTCTTCCCCCACGCTTCTTTACCATCAAGAAATAGAGAAAGAAGAAACAGTTTAAGCATATTTATGGCAAATTCATGGCTCTCATTAGATTTTTAGTAGCCCAGCAGGCTAAACATAGGCAACTCTTACCCCACAGCTAAAACATAAAGCTGGTCAGCCTGGCTTCTCATGGAAGGGCTCTGCTGAGTTTGGTCCCAAAAAGGATTAAATTGCCTTTGTGCACTTTCCATGTGGATATACCCTGCTGGGATCGAGAGGGCCACTGGGCCAGAAGTTCTCATATTCTGCCTTGAAATTCAGTTTTGCTTAAATGGGTCCATTTTAGAGGCAAAACCTGGGACTGAGCACATGTCAGAGGCACATTTTTAGCAATGTCATCATTGTTTGCGAAGAGCACTGGGGAGGCTCAGCCACAAAACACGCGCTCACCCAGCGTCAAGGATGCCCAATATTAAAAGCAAAGCAGCTCCCAAAAGGCAGCAAACTCATTTGCCTGAGGCCACCCATTCGGGCTGCTGCAGGCGGCCGGGTTCCCAAACAAGCACGGGGCTGAGGGAGCAGAAAGGATTTTGCATGGTTCATGTGTCAGCCACGGCTCAGAAAGGTCAATCAGTTTTTCAGTGGGAGCCAGAGGAGAGAGAAAACTGCAGCTGATTAGGAGGAAGGGGGGGAAGGGGAGAAGGAATCTGTGGCCGTGCCAAAACCTTTGTAAACAAACTTCGCTGCAATGTTGCAGATGAAAGAGCAACGCCTGGCGAGCGGGACCCAGCTCCTGGGCATAAATCAGGAGCTGCTCCAGCAAAACCAAGGAAGTCACGCTGGCACAAGCGGGAGAAGAATCACCCCCTCCTGCTGCTGAACAATAGCCCTGGTCCCCCAAACACAATTCCCCCTCCCACACCGGAGCACTTCGCTTGGGTGGCAGCACTGCCGAGTGGCTCCGGTGTTGGAGCAGCCAAGTCCCCGAATGCCAGACCCAGCCCAGGTTTGGGAAGTGAGGTTGCATCCACTGAGCCGCAGCCAGTTCAGGAGGAGGGGGCAGTGGATTCACCTCCAGCTTCTGGATTTCCTTTGTTCTTTCCTCTCAAATAAATCCCCTGCACACGCAGGGATAGGGACAGAGATAGGGAAAGGGCGGTGGTCCCGAAAGGAGATGAGCAGCAGCACAGACTGCAGCTCGCTGACAGCACGCTGAGCCGCAAGCCACTTTTTACACCCTTTTCAATAAATATTAGCTGGAGGGGGCTCTGCTTTTCCCACTCTCCTGCCAGCGTGGCCTCTTATTGTTTACTCTCCCGCAGCAGTCCAGGCGTTCTTGTTAATGTGCTGTGATTGAGTACTTGGGAGAGGATGGGGTTTGGAGTTAGCTCCCGGCTCCCTTTGGAGAGCTGTTTACTCTTTCGTGGTGCCCATGGCCCGCTGAAGACAGTGCTCCTTCCCTCACCCCTGCTGCGTCCATCTGCTTTGTCTGCCTGTTTTCCTGCTGCCACCGGCAGGCAGCTGGCCTGCGCATTTCAGCTGGCTGTTCCTAAACCCCTGGAGGAAAAAATAAAATTAACCCCGTAAAGAAGGGGGCTGGGAAGGATGGGGAGGAAGGAGAGAGAGCAGCAGCTCTGCTGCCCAACACTGCTCCCCCTCCACAGCTGCCTGCAAGGACAGGAGCCAGCACAGGGCTGAGCCTCAGCTGACACCAGGATGCTGCTGGCACCAGGTGAGGGTTTGGCTGGGGTTTTTTGTCTTGTTTTGCATTTTCCACCTCCAGCAGACAGCATGCAAGCACAAGGTTTTAGCTCTTCTTGGATCCTGACGTCTCTGCCCCACAGCAGAGGGTTTCAGACTCCATTTCTCCTGGTCTTGTTGTGCTGTGTGTTTCTGCTGATTCCCTGGCTCAAGACAGCCCTCAGTCACACCTGGCAACCCCAGTCACCAGGAGGCACATTCCCCATCCTTCCCCCACAGGAGCCCAAAGCAAGAACATGACAATCAGACACCATGAGGCCAGGGCTGCTCCCACACATTGTCAGCTCCACTGTGTTTCTGTCAATGCCCTACCAAAATCCTGCACACTGGTTGCAGCCAGTGGTCCCTGGGAACTCACATTTGGTCTCAGGAACCCCAAAGATGTTTCAGGAGAGCTGTGAGCACAGAGTCAGTCAGTGCAAATAGGGTGGCAGTCTGTGAGAACAGAGATATCCTGACTGATGACTTTTTAAAGTCTGTGTGTGCATCCCCCTGGAAACCAGACCCTCTGCAGTTCAAGTGAGGGCCAGGGTGTCTCCATGGTTTGCAGCATCACTGGACACACCAGGGCTCCCCAGTCCCTCAAGGAGTATGCTCTACCAGCGGCCTCAGAGGTCACCCTCTGACCCGTGGGGACACTTTGTGGCAGAGCCAAGGATCATGTGGAGTCACTGGCTACATGCTGACCCTGTAGGGAAGGTAGGAGACATCTGGCATAAAGCTGGAGCAGTGCCTGGGGAGCCCAGTGAGGGTCCTGACATTTGGGTATACCCCAAGGGGATGGGCTTTCAGCTTGTCTTTCATCAGAGCCTCTGCTACCAGAGTATCCAGACCCTTTGGTCTATCCCAAAACCCTCTGAAACACGGCTCATTTCTGCACAGTCTGACCTGATCTGGGAAGTATTTAACCACTAAAAGGCAGAACTGATAAGCAAGATAACATGATAACCTGCTGGGTGCCCACAGGCAGATGCAAACACATACCTGTGTCCACGCTCCCACCAGGCAAACACAGCAGCTCTGGGCATAAACACACATGTGACACACAGATCCAGAAATCCCCACAGCACTCTCCAGCTGAGGGTTACTCACACAGAATTTCCCCCACAAACCCTGCCTCAAGCTCTGACTGGCAACTGGGGCCACTCCTGGCTTGCCTTTGACCTCCCTCAGTACTGCAGACATAAACGAGGTCTGCTCCTCTTTGTACACAACACTGCCAGCTAACAGGAAAAGCAAGTGGAACCAGAAGTTAGCTACAGTTGTCAAGCCAATATTGTATGCTGGGGAAACCAGCAGAAGTTGCAAATCTCCAGGGAAAACTGCAAGCCCTCTTGCACACAGACTCCTATGGATAAGTAGGTATCCGGGATCTGGCATCCCCCAGGGACCTCAGCTACTCAGTCTGCTCCCTGGGGAGTCTTCAAAGCATATTTTCTTCTCCTTCACACCCAAAACCTGTGGAAAGCAGCAGCTTTAGCCCCTGCTCAGCAACACCTCTGCTGCTCCACGAGCCAGCCCTGGCAGGGGCTGTGCTTGGCACAGGTGAAGCAGATGCCAGGTGCCCATCGGCGGGGAATCGCACCTCGGGATCTCACGTGTGCTCGCCGCTGGAGCCGGAGCCGCAACCAAAACCCTCTGCAAGACGTGCCCTCCCACTGCCCACCCATCTCTGCAGCAGCAGCTGGGAGAGCAAAGCTGCATCACCTGTCTGGCACATTTGCCCTCACATCCCTCTCTCCAGGTGTGCACAGCTTTTTTTAACATTAAAGAGAGACGCTCCAGTGCCTCCAACAGAAAATAGACACCCCTCATTGTTTGAGACTGAATTCGTAAAAGCCAAAGTCTCTGTAAATTACAATTTCATGGATGTTCTGCTGTTGGTCTGGGTCCATTAGAGACACTTATTTTTCTTACCTTCATTTCCTCTCTGTTCTTCCAAGTAATAGGCTTTGCTGGTGCTGGTTCCATGCTGCTGCTCCTTGGAAATAGCTGTAGGTGAGAGAGCATGAGGATGTTCACTCCCCAAAGCCTTTGACTGTACAGCAAGGAGAGAAAATGCCACCTGCTACCTGATAGGGACTAATTTCCTACTAGGAAAAATGGTTGCTAAACATCTGGCCTGACAGCTGATTTCCAGCAGAGCTGTAGGAGGCAGCAGAATATGCTGGACTGGAGACCCTGGCCACAGTTCAGCAGTACCAGGCTGCCCACGGCGATAGCAACAACAAAAAACCTGATTTATCTTAAGCCTCTGGTTACCAGAATCCTCTGCAAATAACAGGCAGGGAGCACAACAGTGCCTGTATGTAGAGGAAAACAGCACCACAATGAGGATTTTATGCAAGACAGGACCTCAGGCAGGGGTCTGATGGAGTTCAGCCCCATCCCACTACCAGGTGCAGGTGCCTGGATCCTCCAATATTACCCCACAGCTGACATGGTAACAGCCACTCATACCCTGACTGCAGTGCAGTAACTCCTGACCTGGGGAGAAGGTGCCCTGAATTTTCCTTTTTCTCTGCAGAGCCCACTGCAGTTAGCAGTGTTACTGGTTCCCTTCCAGGATGGGATTTGGGGTCCTACTTTCACCCCAGGCTCCATCCAGGCTGTTTTGGGGAGCCCTGACCAGTTGTCTGATCCCAAATAGCAAAGGGCACCCAAGCAGCCCAGGATTTGTGAGCAGTGATGGTGAAATAACCTAGAAAGAGAACACGCCTTTTGCACTCTGGGGAGTCCACCACATTTCCAAAAGTGAGTCTAAAACTTAGCTATGAAATCTTTTACATGAGAGAGTTGGACCTGGATGCCAGAATTCTCCTTTCCTGGAGGAGAAAAACTTCGGTTTTGAAATGGTGTGGAAATGTCCAGGGAGCAGAAGCACCAGCAGTGAAGGGAAAGCCTCAGGGTAGAGCTGTTGGGCAGAACCAGTAACATCAGGGCAGTCTGTATTTTGCAATGTGAGAAATGAATTCTCTTGAATTATGAGTCATTTCTGGTAAGCAGTGTGTTGTGAGGAGACACTTTGGGAGGGAGGGAAGATAAGGGAGCTCTGTGCATGGCCACAGAAGAAAGACCGCAGGAGGACATCTTGGAGCTCAGCCTCCTGCCTCTGCTGCTTCTTCTAAGGCACAGCATCAGAACAAGAGACACAAACTCCATCCAGACTGTGGAGACTGATCTGATTTTGCTCATTTCTTTGGTATTTGGGTGAAACTGAATGAGCTTTTTTAGCAGTCTGACAACAGAGACTTGGCATTGTCATCATGAAGCATGAGAAAAACCATGAGCCAGGTTTGGAAATTGTGAGATTGGCTTGAAAAGCAGAAGATCTTTTATTATTATTATTTTTGCATCTGTTTAGAAACAATGCACATTCTTTGTCTTCAACTACAGTTCACTGAAATGTCAGGGTCTGGCTTTTAAGGAAATCTATCTTTTTCAGCAAGAAGGAATAAGAACATTTTTTTTCTCATTAGTGATTGTTGTGCAGTTGTATGACACTGAGCTCCAGGCTTTGGGGTGGGGCAGAAAGCTCCCAGCGCCTTTCACGGGGCTTGCTGTCAAATTAATCAGTGAATTGGCTGGTCATTGACATGCATATGAATTCAGGCCTGACTCGTGCTCCCACCGTGCATGTCCACTCACAGAGTTCACCTCCCATGCTGCACGGCTGCACAAGCCAAAAGCATCCCCTCAGCTGCCAGAACAGAGACAGCAGATGTAAAAATTGGGGTCTAGCCTTCCCATTTGTCTGCAGCTTTCACTGAGTGAAGTTATCCCCTTGCCCACTCCAGATCTCTAAGGTTTGGCAGATTTGAGCCTTTGGACATAAGCACACAACCAGGGTGCTCAAGTGTCAAACACTAGGTGGTAAAACCTTCTTATTGCTTCAGTGTAAGTCTTATGGCTTAGAGTCCTCATGATGAAATGCAAAAAATGAACCCCAAACATTTTTCTGCACGAGGAAAGCCTGTTCCCTGATGCCTCCTCCTGCACATCTGGTGCAAGCAAGACCAGAATCAGGCCCTTTATCAAAGAAATAGGCAGTTTCCCTCCAGTACTGCAGTGGAAAAATGGCCATCAGTTTGCATTAAAAAGAAGCCGCAAACTTGGTACGAAGCACTCAGCCATGGAAACGTGCTTATGTGGCTCCCAGGATCCCTTTCTCTCCGTCAGAATTCACATGAAAAGCCCTCTCCCTGCTTTCCATGTCAGCATTAACTCTTCCAAAATGATTGGCATCAAAGGTAGCAAACACTCCCTGCTGACAAAAGCCCCCCTCTGCCTGCCTGCAGCAGCCCCCCGCCCGCCGCCGCCCCGCTCCCCAGCGCTGACAGGTCCCATTGTGCCGCTGTCCCACAGCAGCTGCACAGGCAACAAAGACATCAAGGCACAGGGGCTGCGGCTTGTTGGAGTTGTGGCAGGAAACACAAGCAAAGGAGAAAAGTGAAGCTGAAGGGAAGGGATCAACAGTTGGTGACTTATGAGCGCGCTCGGAGCACGTGAGAAGCAGCCAAAACCTAAAGGTTTTCTGCAAAGGTACCTGCACAGGCGTTTCTGCCTCTGATTATCCACTGCTCTGGCTTCCAACAGCACCGGAATCACTCAGCTAATTGCACTGTAAAAGTAACGGCCTATGAAATTTTTAATGGAGCAGATTGCACTTATAATTTTTTTTTCCTCTGTGGTTCAATATACTTCAATATCTTTTCTCTCTTCTAGCATTTGATTCAGGCTGACAGTGGATTTATACAATTGCCTTTCTCCATGCCATAAAGACTAAACTGCAAGACAGGTCTTTTTTCTGGCTGGATCCAGGCAGCTGAGGGCCACAGCTGGATGATCAAATGTTCCGAAGAACATCTGAAAATACATCCTCACCACCAAATCACCAAGAGATGCGTGGAGCAATCACTTATCAACAGTCACAGAGCTTGGGCATCCCTCTGCTGTGGCACAGCACAGGGTGAGGACAAAAGGCAGTGGTCCTTGCTCAGGAAGGCATGGCTGCTGGGCTTCTCCTGCTCCTCCCAGGAAAACATAACTGGAAAAGGAAAAAGCAGAAAATATTTGCAGAGTTAATGCCAGGGATGGAAGTAAAGCAGTATTTAAAGCTGTATGAGGGTAAATTCTAAAGGCAACATGGATCACTGTGACAGAATGGAGCAATAAGAGTACCAGCGGGGGCCAGACTCAAGGGAAGAGTGCAGCATCTCTCTGCAGACCACTTAGGTCCAAAGCTGCCATATCTCACAGCCACTGCCAGCCCCCAAAGCTGACAACAGCCTGCCTTTGGCTGGTGGGAGGTTGCAACTCTTGAGCAGAAATTAATCATCTTGTGCTGCTGATGATGTCCAAGAGAGCAAGAGACATCCATCTACAATCAGATCCTACAGACCCATCTTACCCAGTGCCACCTTCATGGGATTGAGGATAGAAGCATCTATCTTCTTTCCAAGTTCTTCACTCATCCAGGATCCAGGTATCCCATTGCCTGAGTTGCCTGAGGGACACACTCAAGGTTCATTGCTTGCCTAATGACAAAAACTCCTGCACAAAGCACAGCCCTCAGGGTCACACGAGTACACAAACATGGCTGAAGGAGGAGAAGGAAAGGGATAATGGGATGTATAGGAGCTCTGCATATGGAGCAGGGAGAGCCAAGAAGCGCAGGGATACACAGATGTTTTTCATAAGACATCAAAATGAAACATCCTCTCAGCTGTTTCATATCAATATCTTGAAATTCCTATTCCCTCGGAGATAACAAAATGGTCCATTTTCCACGCTGCCTCAAAAAATTCCTGGATGAAAAATTCCAGCTCCAGTCAGTCCTAAATATTAGTAGACAGGCTGGGAATCATCTACAGACCACAGCCCCACTGGGCTAAATCCTGCTAGAAGAGATGGGATTCCCTCAGTGGACTATATCACGTGAGAAAAAGAGCACAGAGAAGGAGCAAGCAGAAGGAATGGAGGAAGAAGCCCACACCCCAAAATAAACAAACACCCCAAAGTGACATAAATAACTTGATTTCCTGACTGAGCCCACCCTAAAAATGATCACCCATGGTCTGCACTGAGCAGATCATCGTGAGATGAACAACCAGTGCTGCATAGATGCCGCCCGCTCTCACGTCTGCAGAAAGTATCAATTTTAACAGTGTTAGTGGGAAGCTTTGCTTAGCATTGCTAACTCACACAAACACACACACGATTCAGATATATCCTAATAGACAGCTCTGGCCCATGACATTCCTTCAGGTCAAAATTAAAATAAAAGGCAGAGACACGGCGTGCACCTCTGGTTAGACTGCTGGCTTGCTCAGCGCAGAGGCTGCCTGCAGTTAATCAGCCTTCTTTCTCCACTAACTGTCACTGCAAACAAAGGAATTAGCAGAAGGTCTGCAGGGAGCATTGAGATAATTTGGCTGGCTGAAGAAAAGAGAAAGAAAAGAAAAGCAAAACAAAATTACTGAGAAATTTACTTGCACTGACCTCTCCATAAATATTTAGATATAATCATCATTACCTTGGAGTAAATTAAGTTATAAACAGTCTCCACAATTGCACATGATGAATGCGTATCGGCATCAGAGAGCACTTTATTGCAAGTTAATGTGGAAACAGAACACCTCAATCAATCAGGATGCAGAAGAGCTGTCTGATGATATCAGCCCATCTCAACCTATTCATACAGGACACCATACACTCGCTCACCCACACACGTCCACCCCCCCATTCTTATTATATTGATAAATGCATATGGAACCCCAGAAGATGGTAAGATGTATGTTTGTGGAGCTGGAATAACGAGATATGTACAGTACGTGTCCTCAGTCATGGTGGTGGTATTATTTATATCACGGTAACATCCACGGCGACTGAGGATACGGCCCCCCTGTGCTGAGCTCTGTGTACAAACACAGCCAAAAGCCATCTGGGTAGGATTCATCTGACTAGACACAGATATCCTCAACAGGGATGTTGAGCTAATCACCGTCAGCTCCTTTCACAGCCAGCCGAGAGAAATCGGCACTTCCCGAGCACAACTTTCCAGACCTATTTTAGACATCTAGTTTAAGAAGAGATGAATCACGCCCTGGACTCCTTCAGCTGCCTTGGCTCCGTCCCCGCAGACCCTTCGGGAGCCCCGGGTGACTGCTGCTGAAGTCAGCACCGACACTGCAGATGCCAGCTTGATGAGACGAGTCCCATCCGCTCCGACCGAGAGACTTCAGGGTTTAGGAGAAGCAGACAAACACATGGCAGGCGAAACGGAATCGCATCTGAGCTACGTTTTTGGATGTGAAACCATGTAGCCTCCCAGGGCTGATGACTTCCCTGGCTTTAGAGCTGGGCTGCTAAAGAGCAAAGCAGAAGGGGGAGCGTGTTGCAGAGGCCTGTGCTGCTTGCACCTCGCCTGCCCCTTCGCTTTCAGTGTGAGAGCTGAGAGATGACAGTCCCTGAGTTCTGCCTTCCCTTCAAGCCACAGAGGCTCATTCCCTGGCCCTGTCTGGCCCTTCGTCTCCAGCTCCTGCCCACGCCAAGCTGGGGCAGTTGCAAGTGCGGAGAACATTATCCAGTGAGCTCTGCCACGGCAGTGCCAAACAAGGATAGGCTTTAGGAACTGGCTTCTTCATGTCACCTCCCAACACTCCAAAACCCAGATGTGCCACACACACCCAAGACTAATAAGGGGCTTCCTTCCTGCAAAGAAAGAAAGGGAGTTGGTCTAACGAGACAACCGATGATGAAAGTGTTTCTCAGGAAAGGAGCATGATTAGAGATTATTAAGGCTCACGACTTCAGCAAGGTCTTGCAAGAGAACAAAGATTTTAACTGGAGGCTACATGTGCCTAAACCTCTTGAGAAAGTCACTGAAATAGGTCCCAACACTATGAAGTGCTGGATTTAGGTCAACTCAAGACATCAGTGCATCATTCTGTGCCAGTGGTCTTAGGAAAAACTGGCTTCATCCAGTTTTCACTTCAGGGTTTTCTCTTATGAGGAAAACTTTCATATGCATTTTCCAACATAAACTGGGATGTCCAGTTCACAGTGATGCTCACCTTTTATCTGCCTTTACAGAACATCAGCAACAATAGACAGCTCAACAGGTGAAAAGTGCCAGACAGAGAAAATAATTAAAATGCAAACCAAGTGGGCTGAGAAGATCCTTCTTGCAAGAAGGTATTTATAGCAAGAGGTGAAAGAGAGACAACATAGCACTGACTGTCTCTAGGCTGTTACAAGGTGAAATAAAAATATTTCTCTTCTTACCCTCTTTGTTTATAGCCTAAATAGAGTAAAGTAAATGTCGGTCTGTAGCTGCCTTGTTCCCTAAGCTGGGGGACCTTTCAAAAAGAGGTATCACAGATGCCTTTGCTGCTTTTGCACTGGCCCTGCCAGATTCTTCTTGGGACAAGACCCCATCTTCTGTCAATGCCTTCCCTCAGTGCTACAACACTGACTCTTAATCCGATAATTACCCAGCCCAGTAAATTATTGCAATTAAGCCCAGTTCCCAGCTGCAGCCGAGGACAGCCTCCCAGCAGGGCTCCCGACACAGCCCAGCAGAGTGGCCAAGCCCATTTGGCCAAACAGCGTCTCATCCCTACTGAGACTTAGTCTGAAGGGAGAGAAGGAAATTGCTGAATCTTTCAGCACAGGGCCAAGATTTCTATAGATACCGAAAATCTATTGACGGGCTCAGATCAAGGGCTTTTTAATTGAGTGAAGAACGTTAATTAGTAAATCTACTGACTTCTAAACACAGCAAGACCTAGGGCTTCAGGTTACCATTGTGCAAGGACAAAGCAGCTTTCAAGGTCTAGAGAGCTTTGTCCCTTTGCTGCCCTACCCCCAAACACCAAAAACTATCTCAGTTAATCGTGGAGATATATGGATGGCATGGTGGCAATCAGACACTGCTTCTCTTTAGCTGAGGGAAGCGCTCAAAGGAGTCATCAGGGATGGTTATCTCTGAAAGGTGAAGACGTCTGAAAAAAACACAAGGTGTTGCTAGAAAACAGAAAGATCAAAGGTAAAAGCATTTGGATGGATAAAATGGTTGTAAAGATTATTACTTCTTAACATATAAATTACTCAAATCATTCCCATTTTTCTGCCTTCATGACCATATGAAAGAGGAGACCAAAGGCTTAGCTCCAAAGACGTTAAATCCTAAAAAATTCACCCATGTTTTAAGTTGTAATACATGAGGCACTTTTCCTGGAAAAACTGTCTGCAGACCAGCAGCAAAGGCTTTAAAACATGTTTGTTGTGGAATCAGGAAAAGAAGAGATCAAACCACAGCAGCTCAGCAGAGAAGGATTGCTGGAAAAGCAGAAACTAAAAATGTAATAACGGGAAGATGAAGACGGGAGGAAGCAGCTCACCAAAGGGAATGGCCTTGCCAGGGAAAGGCAGCAGAGTTTATGGCCCTGCTCTTTATTAGCTGAGGAAGTCAACGCACGCTTCTGGGGAAAAAAAAATAGGAAAGGAAATAAAAAGGAGTTTAAGATTATTTTGATGGCTTGAGGCCAGATTCGTAGCAGACCTGAGTTGTGTCTGGGGATCTCTCCTCTATTTCTAATGTTCCCTGATGTTTTGCCATGAAATGATGGCTGGGAGGGAGCACCATGTTTATGGTGTGCTACTCTAGATCCTTTCCCTGAACCTGCCATCCTGCCAGCCCACAAGATCTATCCAGCAGCACTCAGAAAATGTCCAGACCATTCTCTACTTTCACAGTTCCTAACCCACTTTCCAGAGATGTGGGCAGCCCTTTCCCCAGCTGCTCAGTGACACACCATGGCCACATTTGCCTGCCCGGAGACACCACTTTGGCCAAACTGTGGTGTCTTTGTGGAGCAGGGACAGTGCACCTCAGAAGCCAGCTGCAATTTTTGACCAAAAGTGCAAAACATGAGAAGGCTGGGAGTGTGCAAGGAGCCCAGGGAGGCAGAAGAGGGGCTTCAGATGTCACACATGTACACCGCCCAGACAGCTCCCTTCCTGGGAGCAACACGATGGTATTTTGGACAGGTTTTAGCACCCAGGGAGAGCTAAAAATTACCCACCGTCAATAGACAGCTTCTGGACAAGTACAGCAACATCCAGCTTACCCAGTTTTCCCATATCTAATCAGGAGAAGCCAGGATATCTTGACATGAAACTTGTGCAGGGATGTAGGTAGGTGGGAGCTGCATTTCTAACTGTGTTAGGATCTAACTGTGGGTGATGGCAGCCTGAGAATCTTCAATGGCCTCAGATGGGGAGAAAAACTTTCCATTTCACTTTGTAGACCAGTGACAGAGCAGGGCACTTAGAAAGATACTGCACATGTCTGCATATTTCTTTGCATGGCTACAACATATTATGCCCCTGGCCCCAGCAAGGTCAGCATTTACAGAGCACAGTGAACAAGCTGACAGTCCCACAGTGATACCTGTCCTACATGTAGTGCTTGCAGACCTCCATCTTTGCCTTGGCAAAGTGAAGCCCAAAGGTGAGTCAAGATACCTCCTAAGTCAGGGACAACTTTGAGTCTCTTATGGCAGGGTGGCACATCGCCAAGACACAAAAGCAATTTTTAATTGAAATCCTTCTTAATGGGGTTTATTGTACTGTCCAGAAGGAGGGACACTGGTGCAGCTAAAGGTTCTGCTGTCCTCTTTAGCATAACCTGGAGTTTAAATAGAGAGGCAGCATTGCCTACGTCAGCTCACTGCTTCAAATCTCACCTGAATCCTGCATCATGTATGAGACATCTGCGCTGCACGCTGGTGGAACAAATCTGTCAGCAGAACGAACGTGCGGGGACAAATCTATCCCTGTTCCAACAGCAACGGCGTTAACCCAGGGGACTGCTTTTGGCCTGCCAGAGTCAAATGGGACTCAGAGCAAGTAGGTCCCCATATGCACCTTGGAAGACAAATGAATGACTAAAATAGCATTACTGGAAGCAGGAGATGTTCGGTGTGCTGACATACACTGGCTCGGCCGTGGCAGTCACACTGCCTTTGGATTCAAATTACCACCAATCAGTTGTGCCCTGCACAAATCCATCCCTTAGTTAGAAAAAAAAAAAAAACCAAACAGAAACAAACCTTCTAAAAACCTATCTTGTGTTATGCCTTCAGGGCAAATTTGCTTTTATGGGCATGAATAATTCATGCATGTTCATTTATTATTAATTAATATTCCATGAACATGCATGGTTTATTCACCCAAACAAACACTGTGCCCCAACACTCTCCCTGCAGCCTGGCGTTAGCTACACTCCACAGCCCAGCTGACCAAGGTGTTCCACCAGTACCATTTATCACCTTTCTCTCCCCAGAATCCACTGAGAACATTTTGACTCTTCTTGCTGGTCAATGACTTTCTCCATTTCCAGGGCTGGAATAGGACAATTCAGCTCTACTGAGCTTAAGTATTTGGGAGAAATTGGAAATACGAGCAAGAGGGAGGCAAGAAGAGGAGTTTGATTTTTCTGGTGTGCTGTGCCAGACCGTACCCATTTCCATTCTGGAGAAGCAATGCCAGGGACGCCAGGTCACCTCAGGGTCACTGGTCAGCTGGACTGTTTGGGGGGAATTATTCCTCATTCAGTGCCATGTCACCAACAGTCACAGCAACATTTCCCACATGGAACTGTCTTCTGTCAGAGATCCTTCATTGCTGATATGGCAGAGATGCCATAAGCCATATGCCCATGACAGCCACATTTTCCTGCTGTGCAGGCATTTTGCTGAGAGCACACAGGGATCCCCAACAAAGCCAAGAAACTAATGAAAGTCTCTTCCATTTCAATATAGATCCTCATGTGCATTGACTCTGGCATCAGTCTGCACCATGGAGGGGCAGCTGGATTTTTCTCCTCAGCATCCATCCTCTGAAGAGCCCACAGTTACTGGATTTTCTCCCAGTCCTGGGTCTGCACCCCAACACATGAGCAAAGCCTGCAGAGCCAGCACAGATCATGATCCATCGCTGGCCAGAGGAACCCCAGCTGAGCCCCTTCAAGCACGATCAGACCTGACACTCATAGCTCTCTGCAACCATCACCAGACTAGCAATACCCATTTTTATGGGACAGGCAGAGCAGGACTAACAATTGCCTCATAAAAAATATCACCCACCATCATCGTCATTGTTGTCTCCATACCAGATCCAGGAGGACTTCAGGTGCAAGCAGACCCACTTGGGTCAAATCACCACCTGGCTCTTCTTTGCCCTCCCAGACAGTGCCCACAAAACCCCCAACCAAGGGATGTTTAGCTCTTGCATCTTCACCTGATAGGAGCAGCCCTGTCACAAAGCATTCCTGGATGCTCTGTTCATGTCCCAGGTCTCAAAACAACCACTTCACCTGCATCCTCTGTGTTACAGCCATAAGGGTGCAGGACCAAGAGCTGGATTTCCTTTATTTGGGCTAAACCATTGCAATCTCTTTATATGGTCCTGTGTGGGTCCTGATTTCAAGCACAGGAATGCTGAGAGGAAATAGTAAAAAACTCCCTGTGTGTTAGACACTGGAACAGCTTCAAATCAAGAGTTAGCTGAAGCAAACAGAAGAGACACGATTTTGGCATTTATTAAAAGCAGACAACAGCACAAAAAGGGGGAGAGAAGATAGCTTTGCTTACAGGAGATGCTCACATGGTACTCAGCACAGTGGGGTACCAACCAGAACGATGGACAGGCCCTTGGTATTTCTGAAGTGGCACATAGAACAGAGAAATTAAAAACAACAGCAATCTAGTCAGTTTTAAGTAGTGCTGGGTCCAAATCACGTGTCTAAGGCCAGATAAACCCATCTTTGAGAGCCTGGAGCAGGGAGTGGAGACCAGGCAGGAAGCACCCCATTTCCCTTTCTGCTCTGTAACAGTTTGAAAGAAAGAACTGGGTCCAAATTCCCCCAGCTATGGCATGTTTTAGACCTGGACATGAAGTGCTTGATTCCAGTAAATACCCCGGGCACCCTCCTATTGCCTCAGATTGTTTTACCAACAGAGATAAGTTCAGAAACACTCTGACTGTTACAGACAATTTAACACACAGAGGCTGCTCGGGGAAAACTTAAAACTGTCATAATTCATCCTCCCCTTCCCCCAGTCCAGAAATGAAAGATTAAACCTAGGAAGATTTATTAAACTGACATTTTAATAGAATTTTTAGACTTTCCATGTTAATAGTTTAAATATAATTGAATTCCATGAAAGGGAGGAATACAGGATGGAGTTGGTGTCCCCCAACAATAAGAATGTTTTAAACACTGGGGCATATCACTAATGCATAATTTAGTGCTATTTGCATGGCCCTTAGAACTGGGAGTAGCGAAAACACAAATCTAATTAACAGAGTAAAAGAAATGCCTCCACCAGCAAACTTCATCACAAGCTCCACTACCACACACCCACCCTCTGCAAGTTACAAACATGAAACAGATGGCAAGGAGGAGAAAAAAAAATAAAAGACATCACACATCAGCTCTTGGAGAGGAAGAGGGGGGAAAAAACGAGAGAGAAAGCAGAAGGGATAGGATGGATAACCATGCTACTTGACGATGCAGCAATTAACTTGCTGAGGGTGGAATAATTCTTGCAGTGCCTCTCTGGTCGAAGCACTCTCCCAACTCAGCTAAGTAGATGTACTGAGTGCAGTGGAGAGTAAACCAGTTTCCATAAATCCCAGCAGGAGTCCGTTTCACTTTATAAGATTCATGTGAAAAATTGAAAATTCAGGTTTTTCCAAATGCATCTGTAATCAGCAGGCTGAGCCCCACGGGTCCCCAGAGGTAACTGATCACAGCACAAAGCAGAGTTTCACAATCACACTGAGATTCCCCACTGCATTTTTAAAGGTTAGACATTAATTCCTGATCAATACAAGGAACAGCAGGCTACCCCCTACCCCCACTCCCAGAATTGTCTTACATTATTAACTGAGCCTTGGCTTTGTCCTGGAATTACTTAAAATCACAACTCAGAGCTGTAAGACACAGAGTCCCTCCAGATCCAGAGCAGAGGGGGGTGAGAAAGACCTTCCCCAGTACCTTCTTCCCCCATGCAGAGACAAATCCACCCTGTTCTAGGTCTGACAGTTGAAGGCAAACAAGATTTGTCACGCTTAGCATGACACATTCAAAAATAAACACCAGAATCTGAAGTTTCTCCAGGTCTAGTTGGACTTTGTAGAAACTGGTCATTCCAAATTAATCTTCATGATCGAGTCTCCCTCCCTTAACAATGAATGTGCCACACTTATTTTTGCTGGTGTGCCATCACCATTACAAATTTCATTGACATCAAGACATCTCCCTTTAGAGCTGAAAACAAACTCAGTGTGTCCCAAGCACCAAGTTTTCCAGCAGCATTAAAAATAAGGACAAAATAAATAAAATCCAGGCTAGTCAACAGCTTTTGGTCATTGAAAATTTTCTGGTCTTCTCCAGACATGCATGTTGGGCTGTCATTTGCTTTCCATTCATGTGATAGGTGGTGGCTGCTGTTTTTGATGATGCAGTTTGACATGGACTAGGTCAGGGGCAGGATGCGAGCTGGTCCATCAACCAGATTTAGAACCAGTTTTTGATTATTGGTCATGCTGGTTCTTACCCTGTCTCTCTTTCCCTCTTGGTAACACTCCTGCAGCTTTGAAGGCTTCTGCTGCTAACTGTAAGAGGTTCCTGGACTTCAGGCAGCATTTTGGGGCGGTTTAGGAAACCTTCACAGTTAGGCAGGTTCATCAGCATGCGCTCATGGTCTCATATTTTTTACTGCCTCTCTGCAGGGCTCATTTATTCCACTGAAATCAAACACAAGAATTCCCCCAAGGCATCCCTGTCAGATATGAAGTGACTGGGCTGCATGACACACTCTTTCCAGGTACTGCAGCAGGTACAGGGAGGCTTACGATGGTTTTTGGTGTCGTATCAATTCATTATCAAAGGGAAATTGATGAATATCCACTTTTGCCGAGTTAGAATCTCCTGATGGCTAATGAGCGTGAATAAAATGTTATGCAAATTTGCGGCTGAGAAGGGAATTCGGAACTGAACTTGAATGGGAAATAGGTCATTAGTACAACACGTCTTTAACACCTGTTGATTGTTTCTAATGTTACATTTGTGGCAAAACTGTCTATGTTGAGATTTAGTGAGAAGAACATAAGCCGACCCCGCCGTCGTGCACGCACCCTCTGAACTTTGTGCCACACTTGATGTCAGGAAGCAGGAGTGATTCTGGGCAAACAAATTGGTCCCCACTCCTGGAGAAAATACACAGTTTATGGCCTAGATTGCTATCTGATCACCTGCTCAGGACACCTCTGTATTATGTGTGCCTAGGTGGCTGTGCAGAGTGCCTCATAAAATATGAATACTTCTTCCAGATATGATGTTGCTTAATGTGCATTTACTGTATGAACACTTATAGGTTTCTATTATTATTTATAAGTCCACAGTGTGAGAAGCTTTTCTCTAATGCTCAAGAAGTGACCGTTTCCCTCTTGCCAAGGACAGGCAGAGAAGAGGACATCAAGAGAAAGGCAAACAGCAAAGACTGTGTGTAGACAAGGCAAACTAGATTTTCTCTAAGCCATGCAGGCCATCTAGGTGTTTAAAAGGAATTAAAATTGCAATGGATTTGAGCTTTGTGGGCTTGGTAGTGTAAGGTACAGTTTGTGTCTTGTCCTTTTGGTACAATCCAGTCTGTCTGGGCTCCTCTGCACAGGCTTGTTTAGGGCTTGGTGGTTCTTTTTCCAGGTTGAAGAAGGAGTGATGAAAGTCCTCGAGTAAAACAGGAAAAATTGAGTTTCTTTGAAGATAAGCTGCCCCAAAGGGTCTCTGACACATCACAGGAGAGGACTGGCAAGTTAATATTGGAGGCAGTGTGTCAATGGTCTTTAAAAATGAAAAACAAATAATGTGACCAAAAAAAACCCCAAAAAGCCAGAGTCAAAATAAAGGAACATTTCTTTGTGGGAAACAGGCACTGGGATACACAGATGTACTCACACCCCTTACCTCCCCTGGGACAGGATAGAGACCTCCCAGAAGGGCTTGGTCTCATAGGAAATGATGATCATCAGAGTGTTTTTAAATCTGGTTCTGCAAAGAAGAAACCTTCCACTCTTGGGACATTCAAAGGAGAGATGGAAGGGGAAACAAAATGAATAAAATCTCATTCCTACCTTCCTCCTGCTCAGTGGTTCTTGAGCTATCCATATGAAGTGGGAAAGGTGCAAGAGGAGAAAAACAACCCATGTGCAATAAACAATAAACTGCAAGGCAGTAAGTGCAGGATGCAGCACAGTGAATTTCAAGCCATGGAATTGGCCTAAGATTCAGTTTCTCCTCTCTGGGGTGACCGCCAAACTCATCCCTTCTTCAGGTACTCCAGATGAGGATATTTCTCTCTGGCCAGAAATTCTGCCCTTCCAAGATGAAGTTTCAGCTTCCATGACCTACTTTTGACAATCCTGTCGGAAGTTTCTATGTAAACTTTACATAGGACAGCATCAGGAGCCCCCATTCAAATGAGGTCCATCCTCAGGAGAGGGAGTGATAAAAGAGGTGATTTGCTTCCCCATTATTGCTTTAAATCCAGCACTTCATTTGCAGCCCCTGTTTATAAAAGAAGAAAGCAAACCAAACCTTGTGGCAACAGGTGATCAAAGCTGACACAAGTGGCCCACCCAAGCCATGGTCTGGAGTTTTGGTCAGCAATAGAAGGAGAGCAAAATACAAAGGTCACTTCTAGATGAGATGCATAACCAAGGAGAACACAATCAGGGCAACAGTCCAAGAACAGACAATGCTTCTTCAGAAACAAAGGCATGGAAAAGCAGGGAGACAGAGGTACTGTCTAAAATTTCAGTGGGAAGAGAGGATACAGCACAACACTTTTTCTGTTGAAGTGTTCTGCCCATCCCAGCCATGCTCTGTGTAGTGTCTGCATTTGTTTCTTAGTATAAAAAGTCCTTCACTGCCTGGTGTAGGAGCTTTGATCCAAGAGACTGGTGTCTCAGGATGTGCCAAAGCCTGCTGTCTCACAAGACAGGGAGCACAAAAAGTAGCAATGCAAGTACGCAGGGCTTCGAGTTCCCCAAGCAGAGGACTCAGGTTGTAGAGATCCTCATCAACACCCAGGGTAGTGATTTCAAAGACCTCATTCCAGATCAGAGCCACCTCTGCCACCAAGGGGCAAGGAAAGACAGTAGGAGTTTCCTGATCCACCCTGCACTGCAGCCCTCTGAACTGGAACTCCAGAGCTGGTGTGCAGGGCCAGGGTGGGGTAAAGAACCCTGGAAGCCGTACAGCTGAACCTCAGCTCAGGGACTGGAGCTGCCTAAAGATCAGGATATCAAGAGTCACCAGATTTACTGAATGAGGACCCACAGCCCTTACCCAGACCCATGCCAGGCCCCTGCATCCCCCATTCATTGCCTACTCATAAGTGCTAAAATTCACCTGAGCATCTGCACCTCCCTTCTACAAACCACAGCGCTGGGCTACTACATTTATTATCCCATCACAATTAACCACTCCTGATTAGTTCAACTAATTACTGGGTGCTAGCAATTACTCACTGACAGGCCTCCTCAGAGTCTTTAATAGCGGTTCCCACAAGAACAAACAGGTGAAGGCCAGAAGAAAAAAGCAAAACAACTAAACAAAGGGGAAATGAGGGAAAGAATTAAGAAATCCCTGGACAGACCCAGGTCCTTTGAGATCCAGAGGAGCAAACAGCCCAGCTAATTAGCATGCCTGTTGCATTGCCAGCATGCATGGAAATTTTCCCTCCAGCCCTTTCTTTTTCTTGCAGAAGCTCATGATTTTGGATTTGCCCACAACACAACCACTAGACAAGATGTGTTTGCACATTGTCGTTTCAACACTGCAATGTCTCTCAAAAGCACTAAATCATGTCTGGATAATTTTGTTTAGAGGATGAATTTTGAATCCTAAGCCACAAAGTGGAGGCATTTTCTTCATAGCTGGCTGAAGACCTCTGGCAACAGGAGGATTAGGGGAGAATGGAAAATCCGACAAAAAGGAAGCCTTAACTGATTGGGAACACACTTCCTTTATGGATAACAGAGAAAAAAAATCCTTAGGAGGATACTCTACGTGTTGTAATAGCAACTCTATGTTTTCTGTTTCAGACCCTGACAACAGAACTTAACAGAAAATAAGTTGCTAATGACACTCATAGAAGCAATCTTTATCTGTATTAAATTCTGCAGAAAAAAACATAGCTTTGTATCTGATGCTTAAAGAATGCTCTTGCTCCTATTGTCATTGAATTGTATGTGGTTTCCATAAACAGGAGAGCATCCAAACAGTGTCTTTGTTTCCAGGTGCTGCATGCTTCACCCCCGTGGCTGCAGCACCTGGAAGGTGTCCGCTTCCAGACATCCTACTCCAAACCCTTTTGAATTTAATGATACTGACCTGACAAGCTTTAAGGGAGGATTTCAACAGGTCTATAAAGCACACGTGTTGACTTCCAGGTGGCTTTTTAACCAGAAGCCAATCAGCCACAGACAACATGACCACAGATCCTGAAGTATCTCAGCATCCCAGAGACAGTCTCCAAGCACAGCTGAGATCTTATCAGGAGGATTGTAATCCTGGGGAAGCTGCTGGAGAACAGACATTGAGCAGCCTGACAACGATAAGCCTGGTTCAGTGCCTTATTCCTCCCTTGCTCAAAGCATGATTTTCCAAAATGATGAATGATTGTTTTCCAAGTAACGGTTTTGCACTAGAAACACTCACTATTTCCCAAATTGCCCCTTCAATCTGGAAAGACTGCAATGAACACAGGGGAATGTATCCAACACTTTGAGCCTTGCCATGCCACAGGTGATGGTGGGAGGACTGGGCATGCTTGTGTGGAGGCTGGTGGAAAACATGATCCCCACAGTGGAAAAGTTTCCTGAGCACAACACCTTGTCTCTGGGGCGCTGGGTCTCTGTGTGGGGTGGGGTGAATCTCCCTCAAAGCCCACAGATACAGACAGGATCATCTGCAGACCACAGAAGGAAGAAACACCTATCCCACATGCGCATGAAATTATTACCCAAGTGCATTCCCTGCTTGAGTAGGAGAGGACAGTGAGCATGGTCAGGAGACCTCTCCCACCCTGACAAACAGCATCATGCAGGTCCTTTCCCTTTCCGAAGAAAAACAAGGTGGGGAAGAGGGGGAGGGCTCAGCTAAAGCTAAATTGTGCCATAAAACTTTTTCCTACAACAAACCGATTAACATCTGACTCTGCTATAGAACTCGAACAATGCTAAAGGCTGCAAAACGCTGTCTGAAAAGGCAGTGCAAAACAATGGTCGCACAAAGAGCCCTCGCCGAGGCAGGAAGGGCACCCAGACAGCCCCTGCCCAGCCTCTGCCCAGCCGTGGAGTGCTTTCATGCTCATGCCGAAAAGATGCAGGAAAGGTGTTTTGTTTCAAAGTGAAATCTTCCCGAAGGAAGAGTGCACTGCAGAAAGGCAGGGCACGCGATGGCATCCCCTTGTACAGGAATGACAAGAGCCTTTTCCTCAGAAACCCACCCCCAGGTTCTGCTTGCTGCCCTCAAGGCACTCTTTGCTCTCATACTCAGCCCAGGGACTCCCTCCTGATCTGCTCGTGCGGAGGTGGGAAGCACATGAGGGTGTGTGCAACTGGCCACACAGCCACCTCCTGGGTTCAGCCAAGCTCTTGTATCTCTAGTTCTGCTCCGTTTCCGCAGCTACATTCAAGGTATGCAACTTCCATTCTTCTGCAGTTCTGGATGAGTTTTCCAGACCTCAGGAGATTATCTTGTGAACTACCTAAGAAAATACTAAGTTTTAACTCATGCTTTTGCTCATACATTCAGTGCTGTAAATCAGCTGAAGTTCAAGCAGCCATGAATATCTATAAGGTTATATTTGATA
Source organism: Edolisoma coerulescens (assembly GCA_013397115.1). Lineage (NCBI taxonomy): Eukaryota > Metazoa > Chordata > Aves > Passeriformes > Campephagidae > Edolisoma > Edolisoma coerulescens. The sequence goes on along the minus strand of VWZW01001851.1, from coordinate 1,258,815 downwards.
CTTCTAGTCAGCAATACTTTTTCCTGCAGACACACATACACATAACACTGTTTTTTTCCTTAAAAGTCTTCATACGTTTTCACCTTTTTTGTTCATTTCTGCTTTCTTTCTATGACTGAAGCAGACAGAACATCTCCCAGGCAGGCTCTTGGAGATCTCAAGAGAACATCTTCCATGGTTGATCCCTTCATGGATCCTGCAGGCACCTCTGGCAGCAGAGGCAGAGCTGGAAGTGGCCTCCAATATTTGGGGACCCAAAGGGAAAGCAGCAGGAGCTGATGCGCTGACACCTGGGGGTCCTGGCAGGCAACAAACTGTCCATAAGCCAGCAGTGCCCTTGGGGCCAAGGCCAGTGGCATCTTGCCATGCCTTAGAAAAAGCAATGTCAGCAGGTTGAGGGAGGTGATCCTGCCCCTCTGCTCAGCCCTGGTGAGGCTCATCTGGAGTGCTGTGTCCAGTTCTGGGCTGCCCAGTATGGGAGAGACGTAGAGCTCCTGGAGCAGCTCCAGTAGAGAGCCACTAATTTGGTCAAGGGTCTGGAGAATCTCTCTTAGGAGGAAAGGCTGAGGGAGATGTTCAGTCTCAAGAAGAGGGGGCTGAGAGGGGACCTCATCAATGTGTATAAATATCTAAAGGGTGGGTGCCAAGAAGATGGGCCAGGCTTTTCTTGGTAGTGCTAGCAATAGGAAAAGAGCCAATGGGCAGAAACTGATACTGAGGAAGCACCACCTGAACACGAGGAAGAACTTCTCTATTATGCAGTGACCAAGCACTGGAACAGATTGACCAGAGAGAGTGTAGAGGCTTCCTCACTGGGGATATTCCAGAGCCATCTGGACACAATCCTATGCCCTGTGCTTTGAGATGATCCTTCTTGAGCCGTGACATTGGACCAGATGACCCACTGGGGTCCTTCCAACCTGACCCATTCTGTGATTCTGTGGTCTTGCCCGCTCTCCAAAGTACAACAGGTTTTGTTGTCCCAAGCTCAAAGACGATTGACAATTGGACGTGATGTTCTTAAAGACCTTTTCCAGTCTTAATGATTCTGATTCTACGAGCAGGGCTGGCATCCAGGAGCAGTGAACCATGGCCTGGAAAAGGTGGGTGCAGGAATTTCCAGAGGGACTGCTGTCAGAAAATCAACATCAGGAAGGAGCCTCCAGGGAGGGGAAGTGTCAGACCAGCTTGTCAGTCAATAGGGAATGGCTGACAAAGACAAGGTTCCTGCCACATCTTACAGGGGCTTTATTTCTCACCTGCAAGAAGAAATTCTGGCTCTCCCACATTCATGGGGAGGCACCTCCTACAAAGCATCCTCCACACTCCACCAGGCAGCAAAGCAACAGTGGTCAGGTCCAACCAGCCTTGCCAGGGCCACCAAAAACAACCACCAGCCATCATGGGCAGGTCAAGCAGTGCTGGACAGGGCCCATATCTGGGGCTGGGAGCCTGCAGGAGATGGGGCTTTGTTCAGAAGGAAGATGTGCCCAAGGGAAGCCCCATTGCTCCTCTGCACCAGCCCTGAGTGAATATCCATGCTGGTCTGGGATGTTTAATATCAAACCGAGAGGGAATTAAGGTGCTTGGGTCTGTGACTGCTTTACATTAATTCTGGATGGTATGACAACGTAACCCACTGGTTTTGCCTTTATGAGCAATACTTGGCTTGTTCTGCTCCCGAGCTTGTCTCTTGTGCAGTGTATTTCTTGTGCTGATAAATATTTATGCTCTGTGATTTTGATTTATACAAGGGGCTTAAATATTGTAAAGCTGGATATAACCAGCACAAAACAACATAAAACAAAGCACCAGTATCCAGAATGGGGTGGACTAAAAAGGGGTGGCTCCTGCAGAAGCCAAATTTTACCCCAGAAATGACCTCTTCCCCTCCCAGGAGCAGCACAAATTGGCAGCATCCCCCTCTCTGCTTTACAATTGAGATTCCCAACCTGTGTGTATCAAACAGGAGAGGTGTTTGCAGTATTGCCAAGGTTACTAGAGTGAAAACATTGCAAATGGCATTTGCATGATTGTACTTTCAAATCCTAACTTGTAGCAACAGTGCATTTTAAATGAAGGGGATTTATAACTCAAACCAGAACACTAATCATATTCTGGAGTAATAGGATTTATTTGTTGGTTGTTTGGTGGTTGTGGGGTTTTTTTAAGCTCAGAGACGACAAGCTATGTTCATGAAAAGGGAGATGGCTGGGCTTAAACCCTACTCCAACAACATTTTGAAAGGATTAGGAAAGAAACATGAATGTGCTCCATTTTCAATATGTGGTTCAGAGTCTCTGTAGTCTTTAATGCCTCCCTGCTATGAGAACATCCTAAATTGCTAAACAAGTTCAGAAAATTGCCATTTTAAATGTGAAACTCAGATCAGCACAAAAAGAGAAGGAGTCGTCTGAGGATCAAGAATGGATGTTTAACAGCACCCAGATGTTCTCCAGCTATGAAATTCCTTACCCAAAGCACAGTGGGCACATTTTGAAGCAGTGCTCAGTCCTCCACCAAGGCTAGGATTTACAGCCCAATATCAAGACCAGCTAAAGCTGGAAGCAGCTGATATGTTCCCCACAACAGTGGATTTCTGGGACAGGCTGTTAAGGTTCTGGAGCACCTGACTTCAAGGCATGAAATATTTATGGGAGAAAGAGCTCATTTAGGCTGTAATTTAGGAGGTGCACTAAATCTCAGGGCCCATATCCTTACATGGAATAAGTGGATTAAGTCAATGTACACCACCCAAAGAGCTTGATTTTAATCTCCATGCCCTGCACACACCAGACTTACAGGAACAAAGGTGCTCCAAGAGAGTTTGATGATTACCAGAAATAGCTCAAAAAAATTCCCTGGATTTTTGACAAAAAGGAACTTTTCCAGACATTTCTGAAATATCTCTGTAAAACACTTGTTAAAGACACCTTACAGGGCTTTTTTTAATATAAAAATTCTTAGAGGTGGGTTGTTAAGGTATTCTGTCAGACATGGAAAACCAGGAGTGCTTGTGTGGTCTGTTTCTGCAGCCATCTGAAGAGATAATAAACCTCATCTGACCACTGAGAACTTCATATAACACACACTAACCTCGTCACTTAAATTGCATGATCATATATTTGCTGGCAATTGATTTTAGACTAGTCAAAGGGTGTCAATTTAGGCAGTTGAAACCACCACCTAAAATCTCCAGTTGTGCTTGGAAATTCTGGCCTTCAGTATATTCAGGCACACACTGATTTTATAGAGTGTGTGTATATATATATGTATAATTTCACACACACACACATACATACATCTATAAATGAAAAAATTAATCTGAAATATGTCGCCCCGCAATCTGTCAAATAAAGCTGATATAATAAATATGTCACTTTATTTAACAACTGATGCTGAAGAGAGCTAGGCAGAATGAAAGAAATGAAGACAGGGCTTAGTAAAAACACTGAGGAAAGCAGAAATTAAAGCAATCAATCACATTCTCATGGAATGTCTACACTACTCGAAATAATATTTTATTGTCTGCTATTGATTGGATGCCACTGAACAAAATTACAAACAATGAATCTGGTGTTATAAACAAGAATCACAATAAGAATAACTTATTTCAAAGCCTTTGCCATACACTTTGTAGGCTGCAGTGTCCTGGACATCTGTTTCCTCTACCACCATAACCTAAGAGACATCCCTGCTCACTGACAATGGGGAGGCCAGGCTGCAATGGTGCTGAAATAAGGGAACACTCCCATTTTGCCCTCCTTGGCATTTTAAGCATGAATATTTAAAGCTTACAAAATTGGGTAGGATTAGAGGACCCCACTAGGAAGGGGTGCACAAGAGTAGTGACACTGTTTTTCTCAAACAGTGAGACCTCAGTTTAGGAAGGAGGAGGAGAATACCTTGAATTTTATTCTGATGCAATCATAAGAAAAATTAAAGAAATTATGCTGAATCAGAGAGTAAAGTTGTGGTACTCAGCAGCCAGTCCCAGGAAATGTTTTGGAAAATGAAAGAAAATTTCTATAGGCCCTCCAGCCAGCTGTCTCAAGTCTCTTGGCAGGTTCCTTGCCCTTGCTCTAGTGGGATGCTGCCACTCTGACCTATGCAGGGACAAGGGACATGGGTCAGGACTAAAGCTGAGCCTGATGGAGAGAGCACAGGACAAGTGACATCCTCTTGCTGCTCACCAAGCCACAAGTTACTCATCAAACACCTTCACTAAAAGCACCAGGACAACCTGGGAAGAAAGGTGCTGTTTATGCTGAGCACTGGTCTGAAAGATTCACCTCCAGAAAGAATGAACTGACACAGCAGTGAGAAGTAGGACCCACAGCTGCTTCCAAAATCCCTCTGAGCTTGGCTTGTTGTAAGGAGCAACGAATATGTGGCAGGGGGTTTTTGAGCAACTAAGGGAAAGTCCTTTCTCACCCCTCTGAAGCTCAGAGGATGATAAAACAGCATTACTAAAACCTCTAGAAAAATCAAATGAGGTGTTTAGATAAGCCAGTCATTCCTGATAGTATCCAGATTCTAAAATGAAAGTGGGCAAATATGAATGCAAACTGCTGAAGAAGCAAGCAGAGAGGATGGGACAGAAGACACATCTCCCCTTCCTGCATTGTTCTGTGATGCCACTGGGTTGTCACACATTAGCCATTTACAGACACATGCAAATGGCATGAAAACACTGGGCCAAATCCATCCATGGTGCAAATTCATTGAGTCCCAGCAGATCTACACTGGGTTCTAATTAGGCTTATTATGTATAACCGAACATAATTCTAATTGGCAGCTTTGATTACACCCCACATCATTTCTGCTCTAATTTACCCACATGGGGCGAGAAAGAGGTAGCACACAGGTCTGGCTTCAACAGTGACAGCAACAGGAGGAAGAGGGAAAGCCATCCCTGGAACTGTGCACGATGGCCACGAGTGGAGTTGGAGGTATTCCCCGCTGAAGGAACATTTATCCTGCTGGGATTCAGGAATCGGGTTGTGTCTAATTTACCTTTATGCAGCTTTACCTAGCAGATAGATATTGCACCCACCCGTGCAATATCCAACCTCTATTACTAGAGATCTTATGGAGTGGGAGTCCTGATAGGCATTTGGGGAGTAAAATCTCTGCTTGGAATGTGAGGAAGAGTGTATTTGTGCCTGGGTGGGATTGCAGTTCAAGGGATTTGAAGTTAATAATTATTTTCTCCCATCTGTCTCATATACTTCCCCTTCTTTTATAGGCTCTACATGTCTCAAATTAGGAGAAAATCTCAAGGCTACAGGGATCAGCAATGCCAACCCCACCTTTCTGGGAAGGAGAGGTATTTCCAAGGGACTTCCAGTTGATGTCTATGAGAGTTGTGTACACTGAACACACCGATCAACCAGTTTGGAAGGAAAAGCTGCTGTCCTCATGAATTATAGTCACTTCAGAAAGCTTGGCCCAGACCCCCACCAGGGTGAGATTGTCCTTGAAGGACTGTGACTGCTCAATATTGCCCATGGGAAGATCCATGGATCTTGGCTAATTGATCCTGTGGTTGCTTTGGGCCCATAAAGATGATGGCCCCACATTGTAGAAAAGCTATGGAGGTAAAGGCACAAGTGGTTGAAAGACAAGATACAAAGTGGTTAGTGATGGCTCACTCACAAACCTGCAGAGGTTTGCCCCAGATCCGGGTCTGGCCAACATCTTGATTGATGCCTTTGATGAAGGGTGGAGAACTTGCTTCTAAAATGGCTGGTGGGATCAAGTCCTAAAAGGTTGCAAGTGCTCAAGAGGACAGGAGCAGAGCTCAGACAGGCCTCAGCCTGAAATGCATCTGAAAGCAGCAAGAAGGAAATCCAGAGGAACGAGTTCAACCTCCTGCCCTCGGGAGGGACATCTCCAGAGCACAGGCAAACAAGAGGTGCTGGTTTATGGTCTGGGGGACAGGGAAAAGGGCCACAAAGAGCCAGAAATGAGAGCAGCACCCCCTCAGAGTTGTGGGATGTACTGACTGGAGGGGATCCACAGGGAAGCACATGAACCTGCCATAGCTCAAAGGGGGTAACCCCCAACTTTCCTGCTGTGGCTCCCTATCCAAGACCAGGGCAGCCTCTGGCCTCCCTACTGAAGACCAGGGATGCTTCCTGCTATCAGGTCAATGCACACCCCACAATCAGACCAATTTGCTGTTTGGCCACTGCTGAATCTCAAGATGCAGCTCTGGCTTTGGGGCCAAGCCAAGCTGTGTAGAGGAGGACACCACATGTCCACGGCACAGTTTTTGGGGTGGCCAGTGCTCTGCACCCAGTTAGCAGCAATGTTGTGTGCACACAATGAACATTTAGGGGTTGGAAGGAGCCTTCAAGATGCACAAAGCCAAATCTGTCCAAGTGTGAGCGAGGGAAGGCAGCAGGGTGGAGGAAAGCCATCTGGCACCCTCTAGTGTGACGCTCTGAGAAAAGCTCGTCCCTCTGCACCCAGCGCTGTTCCTCAGCAGCCTCTTTCCTCACCCCCACACCGACCACCCGTGCCCGCAGGCTCCGTCTCATCAACCCCCTTTAATTACCATCCACTGTAGCAAGACACGAAACTCATTAGTGCAAGCGGCATCTCCTCGTGATGAGCCTGTCGTGTCCCAAGACATCCAGCGTGTGTGAGCCCGACCAGAGGGAGATGCACAGCCCAGAGAGGCTTTAAAGGAGCTTTTCAAAGCTTTGGGGTCCTGGCATGGCTGAGAGTGAAGAAGTGCCAATGCCAGGGCATCAGGGCCACCATCACTCGTAGCACCACATGTGCAGGGTTGGGCATGAAAACAGATGTGTCCCAGGGCACATGCTGGCAAATTAGACATGTTGCTGTTGGACAGCACTGAGCTGGGAGAGAGCAGATTCAGCTGACTATGTGACATCTGGGGTGGGACATTTGTATTAAGAGAGTCTAAATTAAAAAAACAAAACCTCCAAGGACAGGCCAGGGTGTCCCAGTCCAGCCTGTACCCAGCAGTGCAGGCACAGCTAGAGCCACCCAAGCACATTTCACTTTTTACGATTTGGCTCTCAAGTCACTGGAAGAAAAACAACTTTCTTCCGTTCCTAATCACCTTCCCCGTCCTCCAGTGAACTTTTGGGTAATGTATGCTGTGTCATCGGAGCAGCACTGCTCCATGAATGGTAAAAAGGCACCCGTATATTTCTCAGGACAACGGTTCACAACCAAGGAACCAACACAGAGCACAGGCAAGAGGAGATAAAACACCCCAACCCAGAGAGCACCGTCGCCTCCCAGGCACTGGGGCCACCTCCACAAACACTACTGAACAAAACGTCCTTCTCTCCCAGGGCTTTGAAAGCTAAAGGGTTTTGGGGTCAGGCCACGTGGCAATGGGACAGTGGTTGGTGGCCTGACCTTCAGCACCTAGGATGGTGTAGGTGGGAGGTAGGTCCCAGGAGCAACTTCCTGCCATCAGAGACAGGACAGGGCCAAGTCCCAAAAGGCCATGTTGAGTGGTACTGCAACTACATTAATGTGAGCGTCCCTGTTTACCTTGAAGAGCTGGTATCTAACCAACCTTTGTGCCAGTGAAGATCACCCCTGCCTGACATATGACTGCTGGCATTTTTGAGTGTTGGAGGTTTCTATGATCTGCATGGAGTTTTGTGTTTGGTTTAGGGCCAGCTTGTCACCTCAAAACAGTCCTGTATCCTCGTCCCTCATGGAACATTTAGGTTGGAAAACACCTCTAAGATCATCAAGCCTAAACCTCAACTCAGCACTGCCAATTCCACCACTAAACCATGTCCCTTAGAACCACATGTACACATTTTTTAAATCCCTTCAGGGATGGTGACTCCACCACTGCCCTGGGCAGCCTGTTCCAATTCTTGACAGCCCTTTCAGTGAAGAATTTTTTCCTAATATTCAATCTAAACCTCCCCTGGCACAACTTGAGGCCATTTCTTCTGGTCCCCTCAAAGAAACCAACTCTCACCTCTCTAGAAGCTCATGCTCTTCCTTGTCCTGTTAGTCCAACACCAAAGGACTCCACTTGGGTAGGGGAAACCCAGGGCCATGTGTCTCCTGCATCACCTCTTGCATCCTCACCGCCCTCCTCCATGTCCTGTGCTCCTCTGAACCAGGAGAATATTTGCCATGAAAACCAGCTGTCAGAAAAGCAAGGCATGGATCTGGCTCAGCTCTGGGTAAAGCTGGATCCAATTTTACAAAACCCATCTCACAAGCAAGTTCATCTCCTATAAATAAACACAAAACCTGGAACATTTGCCTGGCCCCTGAAACAAAAGAAATTTTGCTACACAGCCTTAATTTTTATTGCTAGTTAGTGTAAGAGAGGCAGAAACACAAAAACACAGGCTGAGCCAGGATCTCTGCAAGCTCTCACAGGCAGACCAGCCAGTGTATCCCCTTAACAACCTTTAAAATGCCTCTTGACTGTCATGCTAAATTGCATGGCCATTTTATGACATGGACACGTGTTCACAGAGACCATCCATGGGACAGACTGATCTCAACTGATCAACATATTCAAAAAAGAGTGACTTTTTTCCCCCCTTTAGAGATGTAATATTTCTTCTTAAAATCAACTATTATTTTCAAACCAGAGACTCACCAAAAATGAGTAAACTGAATTCAGCAAGCTAAAGGTATCAGAGGTGAGTCAAGCCATGTTCAAGGCTTCGAAGTTAGGACCAGATCACCAGCCCCCATCAGAAGCAGCAATTTTTTTTGAGGAAGATAAACATTAAAACAACTCCCTTACACCAGCCTTTCCCCTTGCAAAGCACAGCTCCCTTGACATGTGTGCTGCTTGAATCTTTCTGGGAAACCACAGAAAGATACGGTCTTGACATAGAAACCTGACAGGAGCAGTGCTTCAGAGGGCATCACTTTGAAAACAGGTCCTGATTGCTCTGTATCCTGCCTGCCACAGCAAGCACCTAGAGAAGAGCAGCAGGCAACTCAGTGTGTAAAACTGGATTGTATTTTCTCATTCTGCACTTAGAGAGGTCACAAAAGGAACAGGAATTGGGGTCCAAACCTGATGCTTGATCTACGTTTGTGCGACATCACAATGATCCACACCCACAGCCGTTCAGTGCTACTGCAGTAGGAAAACTAATACAATGATACCCAGATCAAATGGGACATCTTTCATCTTCCCCCTGCCCTCCCCAAAAGTTTTGAATAAGAGCCATTAAATGAAAGCTGGAGGGCAGGCAATTGCTCAAGGTCAGCTGATGCATCTCCCTCATGGAAATTGCAGCTGGCCACTGGACCTCAGGAAGGGGAGAGGGGCTGTGTTGGTGAGAGCAGAGTGAAATCAGTGACAATGAGAGAAACAGCCTGAGCTGTTGTAAAACTGGAGAGCTGAAACCAGTGAATGGAATGGGAACGGAAGGGAGGGGNGAAGAGAAGAGAAGAGAAGAGAAGAGAAGAGAAGAGAAGAGAAGAGAAGAGAAGAGAAGAGAAGAGAAGAGACGAGACTTTTTTTGTTAGAAAGGGCTTGCAATGACCACTCAGTCCAGCTCCCTGACCAGTGCAGGGCTGTCCATGGTAAAGTTTCTTACTAAAGCACTGTCCAAATATCTCTTAAACACTAACAGGCTTGGAGCATGGACCAAATCTCTGGAAAGCCTGTTCCAATGTTTGATCACCCTCTCAGTAAAGAAATGCTTCCTAATGTCCCATCTAACCTCTTCCAGTGCACCTTTGAACCATTCCCACACTGTCACAGGATCCCAGCAAGAAGAGCTGAGTAGCTCACTCTCCACTTCTCCTCCTCAGGAAGCTGTAGAGAGTGATGAGGTCATCCCTCAGCCTCCTTTTCTCTGAACAAGACAAACTCAAAGCCCTCAGCAGCTCTTCACAGGACATTCCCTCCTCTGCTTTGTTGCTCTCCTCCAGACACATTAAATGGCCTTCACACCCTTCTTAAACTGAGGGGCCCAGAACTGCCCACAGTGCTCCAGGTGAGGCTGTACCAACACTGAAGAGAGCAGGACAAGCACCTCTTTGTACAGCTGGTCATGCTGTGTTTGAAGCACCCCAGGATGGATTTTGACCTCTGGGCTGTCCAGTCTCACTGCTGACTCCTACCAAGCCCTTGACCAACCAGCACCTCACTGTCCCCACATCTCAGCTGGGAAAAGAGAGGAGTGCTCAAGCAATGGCACTTATCTGTGTTTGTGCTATTAGGGAAAAATCTTTAAACTCAGCACATTGTTTGTTGGTTTCAATTACTAAAACAGAGATAGATTTTTTTTTTTCTCAATCTCCCTATTATCTTATTCCTCTTGCTTTTTCTTTAGCCATTACTTAGTTCAACTCAAACTTACTGTTAAGTGTACTCCCATCAATGCTGGTCAACAAAGCATTTAGGCATGTGCTTAACTCAAAGCAGATAACTTAGGCACATTCAGCAAAACTCACCTGTACACCTCACTTTTTTTCTCTGAAGAGGGGCGCTCCGTCGTTTTAAAAGCGGTATATCTTTTCAGCATAAAGTACCACAACCACAAAAATCAATGCACTCTGCTCCATCAGCGTGCATCTGTCACTCAGCTCCCAGCACGGGGAAAAGAAAAGGCACACACAGAAAACGTTCACCCAGTCCCTTTCCTTTAAAAACAGCCAGGAGTAAAAAGATGCATAATTTAGCAGAGCGGTTTTATTTGTGTATCGGGTTATTTTAAACGTCAGCTGAGGTTATGTTCTTGTCTTGAGTTGCTGCTGGGTGTTGCTTCAAAGTCATTCTGAGTCACTGCTCTTCATCTTCATCTGCTGATGGGCCCCCAGGTAGTGATGGAAACATAACTTCCCTTGACGTGGATAACCTCCAATAAAGGAGCGGCTTCCCTTTTGACACACTGATTAGAATAAACGAGGGGAGGCGGAAGGGAAGAGGAAGGTGACTGTAGCTCTTGAAAAGCAAAGACAACGGGCCACAACCTGCTCTCTGACTCTGTGCCATCAGATTCACTCCAAGTTATTTGCAAAACGGCAAGAAACTCATTAGATTGCTGCTAGGACTATTGATGGAAATGCAAATCTTTACCTACAGGACTTTATTCCACAGCAAATTAACAGCAGGCTGGGGAAAACCAAAAATCTGTAGTCTCAGGGCTGGGAGTCCGTCAGAATGAAGTATAATCTGTTTTTTCAGATATCAGTCCAAAAAAAAAAGACAAGGTCTAACTTCATTCAAATTTTCCATTAGTTGGATCAACATTGACTTAAAAGAAATTCCTCCATGTTTCCATGAGCCTGAATAAGGTGAGGATCAGAGCCTGCGCGTTCCATAAATTGGCCTGGTACAATATGAAAGGGCTGTGCTCAGAGAGACACAGTCTGGCTGGCAATTTACAAGACCAAGGGAAGTCTCCTCCAGAGTCGAGTTTTGTTTTGGCCTGACACAAGATTTTACCAGAGCCTGTAATTCTTTCCATTATCTTCCACGGGCATTGGATTAGGCTCCTTACAGTGAATTCAGCTTTGGCTGCCCAACATGGTACCTCAAGAGATCATCTAGCTCAGAAACCAATTAGACGGTTTCCAGAAAATTCCTGCCCTGGTCTTCCAAGGGATCCTGCTGAGATGGCGACTGAGCCTTTGCATTGTTCCCAGTAAGGCCACCTGCAACTGGATCCCACAGCCAGGGGCTTCAGCTCTCTAAGAAAGAGCATGAACACCCCCCATCTCAACCCCTCAGTAGGGCCTGCACTTGCTGTCACAAGCTCATTTTCCACAGAGAGCCAAACATTGTCATTTACACCAATAAAAAGCTGAATTCAGCACTCTTTCCATAAAACGGATCGTGAACCCTTAACACCACTTGCCTCTCCTTGGAATAATAAATTATGAGGACAAATGGCAGAATCATTATCAGTTTCAATATCCAGTCATAAATAGTCTTGTAAGAACACTCAAATGATGGTGTTTTATTGCATTAGATATCACTTGCCATTAATTACAGCATGAGACTTTTGTACTTTGATGAAAAGCATTTTAGCCAGCTCAGTTATAAATTTAAAACAGTCTTAAAACAAAAGTCACCCCGAGTTGTGGTGTGGGGTTTTTTTTTAATCTATAGATCTGAGGACAAAATAGCATTTTTGGCTTGGAATGACACAAAAGCCAGGTTTTATAAAAGCTATTTTATTGCCCACTCATTCAGCTTCAGCGCTTACAGCAAACTAACAGTACCCATGACTTTGTTTTACAATAACATTGTTGGCAGCCAGATTTCACTGCTAGAGATACTTCATAGTTCATTTGGTTTAGTGGGGGTTTTCTTCCTAATGATCAAGGGCTGTCATGAATCAATGTGATCTAGTTTACGTTTCTGCCCTGTTTCTTTTGTTTGGATCATTTCTCCCTCCTTCTGTTGCTGTAACTCACCACGCAGGACAGAATCACAGCTGGCTGTAGAGCAAGCCTGGCACCAACAGCAGCTGCTGGGCCAGTCCCCAGAAAATCTGGGATACACACAAAATCTCACAGAGAGAGAGAAATCTCACAAATTCAGCCTAAGAGCTAAATTTTAAAACAATTGTGGGATCTGTTTTCAAATTTCCAGTTCAGAGGGATTCGGGCTGAGGCAATTTACATTGCTGCTCCATGGCATTGATCACAATTTGCATTTGTTTGCAAAAGGGATTAAAGTGATTATCCCAACCCCACTCTGGGCATGGCAACCTTGCAGCCACCACAGCCAAATTCCTCAGAGACCAGGATTCAGAGCCTCTGCTCAGGTGAACAGCAGCATATCTATTATAGCAATCCCTCTGAATTCCAACAACCATATATGAATGCACAGTCCCAAACCCAGGTGCACTGCAGCAGTTGTACTGGATCCCATAGGTTTCTCAGTAGGTATGGAGAGGATATTTTGCTTTCCTTTCCCAATCCTCCAGGAGGAATTATGGGTAGCCCAGTATTTAAATTATTCTCATGAGACCTGGGAGACCAAGGTTTGGCCCTTGTCTTACCAAAGGTTCCCATTTTGCCCAGGGACACAGGAAAAACACCCAGTTTCTCAGAGGTATGGTGGGAATCTGCTCAAGCTTAAGAGAGCTAAGCTGAGGAGTCAAAATCCTGTGACAGCCAATGGAGATCAGGTTCCTGCATTCTGCAGTGACTTCTTGCCCTTCCCATCCCTGGAAATGGTCCCTAAGGAGATTTGCTCTGTGACCTTCGTGGAGACAAAGGTGGAGCTGACCAGGCTGCAGTTTTCTTAGGTCCTCCTTGCTTGAGGATGACCTTGACATCAGCCTCTTCCCAGTCACTGGGGACCTTCCATGGTCACCCCCACCTTTCAGAGATCATAGTGAGCAGTCTTGCAATGGCATCAACCCTCTTCCTCAGCACCCTTGAACACATCCCACCTGGTCCCATGTACCCAGGTATGCCCATTTTGCCTCGCCAGTTCCTAAATTGATCCTCCCCCATGACAGGTGGCACCTACCTCTCCTAAATCCTGCCACTAGGCACAGAGATGAAGAGGTTTGACAGCAGACCTTGCCAGTAATGACAAAGGCAAAGAGCACCTCAGCTTTCCCCGTGGCCTTTGTCACTAGGTTGGCCAACACATTCAGTAGCAAATCAATATGTACCCATTTTCCCTTGCCTGGTGATTTACTTATAGAAATCCTTATTCCTGCCCTTCACACCCTCACCAGTTTCATCTCACTTTTAGCTTTTTGAATTTCATCCATGTTAGAGCATATCTGAGATCTGAGGACAAGTGACATTGGCCAAGACTCATCAGCACCTGTAAAAACAGATGTCATTGTCGCAACTTGACTGTTTCTTGAAAGGGTGACCATTTGCTTTTTGACACAAAAGTGAGAAATTGAAGAAAAACAGCCTAACTGCTCATTTAAGGCAGCCTGTTCCTTCCCTTCTGCTTAGCCAGTTAAAACCTCATTTGACAATCTGAGAGTTTAGCTCCCAGTGCTCTTGCTTAAAATATAACAGATGGCCTCTAATAAGTAAATTGAAAAGTGCAAATAAGGTTAAAACAATTTTTCTTTATTGAATATCATTAACTTCAAGGCTGTCCACTTTAAAATGCTAATTAAACCTCACTTCCTTTTGCAGGGTTCTAGTGAAGAAAGATTGCCGTGGGGTAAATTCCTCTTGTTTGTAGACGACCAGCCCAGCAAATGGATAGCAAACTGGGCTGTTACATGTCCCAAGATTAAGAAGCAGAGTTGGAAGCTTTCCATTATTTGTCCCTTCCATACTAGTTCCTTTCCACAAACCAAACACAGTCAAGAAAGAAGAGGTCAAGTGTGAAACCCTGCTCTGTCCACACAGCAAAACAACAGTTTCTCTGAAGATCACTATTGGTCCCAAGCAGTGTTCACACAGGATTTCTAACACCTTGTAACCACCCTACAGCATGCTGTACTGCAGATATGGGCTCTGTATTCATGACACCACGCACAGAGTACAAGAGGTCCTTCAGCGCCTCACCCCCACCTTGCTCCTAATTTCCAGTGCAAATTTATTCCCAATTAGTATGTGTCACTTGCTCATGTGCCAACACTGTTCTTTGGCAAGAAGAGCTTTCTCCACCCCCAACCTGAACGATTTTTACTGAATAACCCAGTAAATAATTTTTACTGAATAACCCAACTGCTTCATGCTTCTGGTGAAGCAAGTCAAACTTTCAGCCTCCTCTCCTAGGACAGCCCTTCCCTTCCCCTGATCAAGGTACCAGCCCCTCCCTCACCCCCTTCCAGTTTTAATTCTTCTTCCTTCAGCACAAGAGAGCAGATCTGGCTGGGTCTTACCAAAATTCTGCATGAAGCAATGCTCCCATCTCAACTGGAAAGGCACACAGGGAAACTCCAGGATAGCATTCACCTTCTTCACAGCCAGGTTCTAGCCATCATGTAAAAAAAACTAGTAAGTTTTTTACCTTTCACCTCCTTAGCTCCTGCTGAAGGCTGAGCTCCCAGTCTGAGGCAGATCCAAGAGGCACCACGATTCAGCCCCCAAAAAGAGCCTCGTGTCCAAGTGATGCAAAGCAGCCAACTTTTTGGACAACAGCCTCAGGACAACAGTCAGTCACTGGGAGCAGGGAGCTCCCCCTGCCTGGTGGATTTGACCCCAGGTCCTCGTTTGCAGGCCACCTTTGGTAGGCTGCAGGAAGCCCAGGGAGGGAGAAGTTTCCATGTCTGCTGTACACCTGAGCTGCTGTAGAGCAAAAAGTCAAGATGCATCAAGCCAGAAGAAATGGAGCCTCTAGGTGCCTGGGTCCCCTCACCAAGAATTCCTGAGTCCAGATGCATTCTCCCTCCCTGTCTAAACATGATTCTCACTCATCTGAGCAAGTTAATTTACTTTGTCATTTAAAGGTTCAGAGTATAAACTACAAAATGAAGAACATGATACAAATGGCCTGTCCAGTCTCACCTCAGTGATTTCTCATCCAGACAACCTGGCTGAATTTCAGCATCCTTCGCTTCAAACTACCCATACTATGGATAATCCAACACTGCCTGTCCAGTAAACCTGAGTCACAACAAAGTTTCTAGGCCAAGAGGGAAGGGAAAAGAGCCTCTTGACATTTACTCTGGTCTTTATGGGAATCCCTTGTCCCACAGAGGCTCATCTTTCTTGCTGTGGAAGCCCGTGAGCAAGGAGGGCTGACAACACGCAGGGGCAGCTGTAGCACCACTTGCTTAACCGGTCCATTTATAAACCATGCCAAAACCACACACAACACAGATCAAAACAAAAAATCTGTATTCACTGGACAAACAGCAAAATGAGCCTGTGCTGAAAGGTTTTTGGGAGAGTTTGCCAAACACAAGCACAGAATGGTTTGGGTAAGAAGGGACCTTAAGATCACCTAGTTCCAATCCCCCTGCCATGGGCAGGGACACCTTCCACAAATGAAAAACAATGGCTGTATTTTCTGAGCCAAGAATCACTCTGAGGAAAATAAAACACTTTGAAAACAAAGGAGGGCTTGAAATGCAGCTTATTTGCTTATTCATTCAGTTGAACTCTCTGACTAAATCACATACTGGATTAGCTGCATTCAATGTCTTCTCTCTCCTCTTTTGAGATGTTCCCTCTAAGGGACAGCAGTTGTGGGGACCCAAATAATTTAAATGAGAAATGGAAATTGGGAAAATATATTGCTGCCTTTCAACAACACCTTTCTTGATCAAAAGGGTATTTCTGCTATATGCAACTGTCCTCAAGCAGGGCAGAAACCCAGCAAAGAAATTATTCCAGGAGTGACAGGGGAATGTCCCATCCTAACCTAATAAGCTGTGACAGCTGTGTGAAGAGATGCTCCCAGGTGGCATAAGCTGTGATATCAAAGTTGTGTGACTCCTTTGCTTCCTACTTGCTTTCTGCAAGATGTTATATTTTAAGATAAAAGTCCTCAGCTAAGAAGCAGCTCCATTTCTGCTCCAAGTCCTTCTGTTACACAGCATGGCCTAAACTATTTTTTAAGGGGAACTCCATCTTCCAAAACACCAGTATTTATCAGACCTGGAAGAGAGTCGAGGTTTCGGGGGGGTAATGCAAACATGTCAATCAGAGAGTAAACAGTGTCCTCGAAAAGCAAGTTGAGCAGACCTTTGTTTTCCTGTGCAGAGCTTGTCTCAGTCTTAAGGGAGCTGTCTTTCACTGAACCAGGGTTCTGAGCTTGCAGGCATAACACAAATGCCTGAGAGAGTCCAGCTTGAAGGGATAAACACAAGCAAGGGCATGCAACTAAAGGACAAAAAGCAAGACTGTAAGTAACAAAGCTCAGACTGTGTCTGCTGGGCATCTCCGTGCAGGTGGATGGAGAGGCAGTCTGAGGGGAGTTGGGGAGGTCACTCTCATGGATTTGACAGTAAAACCAGAACAGTCCTGGAACAAGAAATCTTTCCAGCTGTGCAGTGGTAACTGGGGACAAATCTTGTCTCCAAAGCTGAGACCAGTTTTCAATCAAGTCTTCAGGAGTTTTGGCACAAGAAGAGAAGCTGGCTTTTTCTGTCCTCATCTCCACACCGCTGCCTTTCTACTCAGTAGGGAGAAACTGCTCACTCAGGAGACGAATCACCTGATCTGTTGTAGACATCTGCCACAAGGCAAGATGAACAACAGCCAGAAACTCCTCTCCCTTGTGGTCCTCTCCTCTGATTTCTGAAGGAGCCCATATGACAGCAGACAGAGATGTCTACGCTGGTCAAATGAATCCCACACCTGAGTGACCAGACTCCTGTTTAGCTGATGAGATGTTAAAAGAGGAACGACAACCAGATGGACGCATTACAGAGTACTCTGCCAAAATATACCCAATAAAATCATCTTAAGAATGTGTCACAAATACCTGTCATCTAAAGATGTTAGCGCAAAAAACATCGCACGAAATTAATAATATCCCCAAAGTAGTCAGGCTGGTGATTGAACATCATGTCTAATGGGCTAATGGGCAGGCTGACACGTCAATGGATGAGGTAACTCAGTGGAAGACTGGAATCAGAAATTGCAGCAGTATCCAGAGGCAGTGATATCTGCTCCTTCCCCCTTCCCCTCAGGGTATGTGCTTCAAGAACACTGAACCAAGTCACTGAGCTCCCACAGTGGTTGAGACGTTCCCAGAAGTCTGGGATCACCACAGAAACATTGTTCTGTTTGTCAAGGCCAACTTTTAGAAGCAGCAGAGAAGCAGAACAAGAAAAGCAAAATGACTCTTGGGGCTGGATTTCAGAAAGAGTGTCACGTAAGAGAAGCTCTCAGCATCCCTCAGAAGTGGAAACAGGCAACAAGGTAAACCATCCACAAGAAAAGGTTGTTATCTGCTGCAAGAGATGAAAAAACTGGTTCTAGGGGGAAAAATTAATCTAAAAATATTGCATTCTGCCAATGTAAGCTGTGATGGCTGAAAGCTAAACCACTTGAACTGGCTAACCAAAGAGGCTTGATGCAGACTGCAACCAAAGCACAGAAGGTGAGCAGGGGTTACCCAAAGAATTCATTCAGACTTCTTTTGCCTCACACATCACACAGTGCTTTTGACCTGCACAAAATGAGCTTAAAGTAATAAAGAGGTAAGATTCTTTGGTGCAGACATGATTTTGTACCCAATTTGCACAAGAACATAAAATTTCAAGCCACGTGGAATCAGGACTACAGTTACCCTCAGAGAAGCTTGTTAGGGAAACACTCCTCACAGAACAGTGATGCCCTGGTATCAGATGAGTGAATGCTCTACTTATTTTCCTTTGCCATTTGTTTGGCAATTTCAACCCATTTTAACATGAGGGTCAAGATTGCACCAAAATCAAAATCCGAGAGGTTACATGAAAATTCATCAGCCGAGGAGAAGAAAAATCCAAATTTCTCCAAAGTCCCTTTCTCCTAAGGAAGAGGAGAAAATTGTCCTCATATTGATGACAACACCAAGACCAGACAATTTACTTCTCTAAAATGTTGCTCTTTTTTTCCCTCAGCCCCTAACCTGCACGCAGCAGGCTGGGGACCAAGGTAATAGAAGTAAGGATAAAACAAATGATTTGTTCAAAGTCCTGCTTTGGCTTTTTGTGGCTTTAGATACACATCCTTCACTGCACTGCTCTGTGATCTGTGGTGGTAGCTCAACTCCAAAGGAAAAGCAAGCTGAAAAACAAAAAGGTCCCCCCGGGATCGCACACGGCAGTATTCAGCTCAATTACTTATTAAAGCCCCGACACAGCATAGATTTTTTTTCAGTACATTGCTTATTCAATCAGAGCTCCAACTCTCTCAGACTGATCCCTTAAGAAAAAGCAAACATCTTTCCCTGTTTGTTTCCAGCTGCATCACAAAAGACTTTAAAGACTGCAGGCTGCAAAGAAAACTGTTTGTCTTTGGTTGTTGTACAGCAAGAGCTTGTGGGTGAATCCAGTGCAGCTCTTGATTGACTGGTGAGAGCACAGGGCTATCGAGCTAGGGAAGCTGCTTGGATTTTTCCATGTAACTCCATGACCCACCTCCAACCTAGAGTAGCTTTGCTTGTGCAGGACAGGAGCTGCAGGCTAGACAGCAGTGAACAATCTCTTTGTGGCAATCAAGGGGTTTTGGGTTTTTTTTCAGGAGATGAGATCAATTTTCCATCAAGTTATTCTAGACTGGGAATAGTTCATCAGATATTTAAACACAGAAGATAACCTTTCATCTAGAAAAAATTGGCATGCCATGTTGCTCACCTTGAAGAATAGTAAGGTCCCCTGTGGAGGAGGGAGGGAATCAACCTCTATCAAATATTTAGAGGTAGAAGACATTGCCTTGCCTTTAGGTTTCTCTTAGCTAAGCTGTTGATTAAGTCACAGAATCGCTAAGGTTGGAAAATAACTCCAAGATCATCGAGTCCAGCTGATACCGTAACACCACCTCTACTCCAGACAACCAGAGTAACATAAGGTAGACAAGCTGGCAAAACGCCCACGTGGTTTTGGAAACCAAAGGGCACCAGACCCTTCCATCACTGGGGACTTTCTTAAAGGGATGTGCACGTGAGAGCAAGAAGCCTGTGTTTCCTTGGTGAGCTGATGTGCATTCCTAGAAGGACAAAAATAAAAGAGTGGTAGAAGTCTTACAGCAGCGTTTCTTCAAAGGACCTTTCAAGGGGAAGATTTATTGAGTCTTATTCTATCAGACACTCGTCAGTGAACATGTGCAACTTGGGTGAGCTGGAAAAAAAAGAGCTTGTCTATAAATTCTTGTACTCCAGACACTGTTCCTCAGAGGCCAGCCCTAATAAACCCATCACCACAGCAATACTATAATTCAGTGGTGGCTCACTCCTGGCCCTTCAGAGCCATGTACCCAAGTCTTTTCTCAGGGACTCCTGCAGCAAACACACAGTGCATCAGCTGCCCTGAGGAAACAGCACTTTAATGCTAATGTGGGACATGTCAGAGAGCCCCAGACCAGGCCAACAGCTCAACACCCAGGGAGTGTCTCCTCTCCCTATCCGGAGAAGAGCTCAGGCCCAGAAAGTAGTTAAATCATCCAGACAATATCCTACTAGCACCACATAATACTTTGCTAGGAGCCAAGATATTAACTGGAAATATTCTACCATGTGCTATGAGCTGGGAAATGTAAGCTTTAATCTTCCTCAGCTGAGTAAGAAACTGATCCTGAGCCTCACATTTCACAAGCAAATAAAGCCAGAAAGCTACAAGAGACAATAATCTTCTCACTCTGACAAACCAAACAAGCTACTCAAGAAATTGTCACCAAAACTGAGCAAAACTAAAAGGTGTAGAGAAGGCAGAGTTATTGAATGCCTTCCTTTCATCAGTCTTCATTGATAAGACCAGGCCTCAGGAATCTCTGACCCAGGAGACCAGGGTAAATGCGTGCCAGGAGGAAGACCTTCCCTTGGTCTTCAAGGGTTTGGAGAATCTCTCTTACGAGGAAAGGCTGAGGGAGCTGGGATTGTTCAGCCTCAGCAATGGGACAAGAGGAATGGGCAGAAACTGATGCACAGAAAGTTCCACCTGAACATGAGGAAGAGCCTCTTTACTGGGCAGTGACCAAGCACTGGAACAGATCGCCCAGAGAGGGTGTGGAGTCTCCCTCACTGGAGATATTCCAGAACCATCTGGACACAATCCTGTGCCACGTGCTCTGGGATAACCCTGCTGGAACAGGGAGGTGGGACCAGATGACCCCTGTGGCCCTTCCAACTCAACCCATTCTGTGATTGTGACCTCTCTGAACCCCTTCCCTATGTGGTTAACTTTGACATCAAACCAGTAACCAGGCAGAACTTCAGGCTAATGATGACGGTAATGCTGCTTAAACTAGCAGGCATTGTTTAACTTGTATTAATTAATCTTTCTGCATTTCTCTACAGCCTTGCTCAATGACAAAGCAACTGCTGACAGTGGAGGCCTTCAAGAAGTATTATATGTTTTAGCACTGTACCTTTGGACCCAGAATAATAAGCACATAAAAGAGATAGATGTGTATTTCTAATGCCACCTTTTAAAGCAACTGCTTAAAAGAAGCCTGCTGTAGCAACTCGGAAATGTAATTCTTTACCTTCCTGAGCAATCATGCTAATATCAGGAGAAGTTGTAATTATTCAGTTCTGAACAAAAAAAAAAAGGTACTGTTCGTACTCAAAAGTGAAGCACTGAAATAGAAAGGGGAAATATATAAAAATATATAAATAAATATAAAAAGAGGAATGTGAGCATTCTCTGGCCACTCCAGAGGTGAGTCATGGCAAGGGGTTCCCACTCTCAACAGAGATGTGGCAGGAATAGGGAGAGTGCTCCTATGCCCTCAAAATGTGAAGAATATGAATTTGAGTCACCCAGCTCCAGCAGGGGCACAATCCAGCTCTCGTCAATAAAGAGATCCTCTACTCCCTGCAATTCCCTGGCTTATTCCCAAGACACATTACATCTTCTACAGGAAGGGAAGAGAGGCTTCAGTCACTTTCATTAAACAATCTGCTTTATTCCCAAGAGAAATTTTATCCTAAGGGAAACATACCAGCTCCACAGAATGCAGTAAAGTGTTCCCACTTGCACAGGGATGTTCATTCAAATTCTGCAACTTCCACACATCTTTGCAGAAAGATCTCCTGGCTCGCATTTTCCGGGATTTTCTCAGCTAGAGGCTACTTAACCTGGACTAAAACATTTGAAATGAAACAGTAGCAACACAGCAAAACAATCAGCTATTCTGCTCAAGATCTCCAAGAAAGAAATGGGATACTAGGGATGTGAGAAAAAAATTTACCCTCCTGCCCTTTTGAGAGCAGAGCGGAGCAGGACACAAAGAATTTCACAGCCATGACAGGGAGGAGGAAGAAAAAGAGTAACCCCAAACTGGTGTGCAGGTGAACTGACTGCTTCCTGAAGCAGAAAGGAGATGTGTGAAACTTCCCATGTTTGGTCTCTTATTTTCTTTTTTACAAAACTGATGTCAAGTAAAACATTGCACAGTGGTGTCTGTATCACATAAGATCTCTGTGCTCTGCACGATCTATAAACCCCTGCCATATCATGTTTTATCACACAGCAGGCTTTCCATAATGTCATGTGACAAGAATTCCCCTTCTCAGAGGATCCCAGGGAGTCTTTAAAGACTTTAATCAGCCTTCTCCACATATTAAAGAAAGATGGGATTAAGTCAGTGTGATTATGCTTTCTATGTAGGCAAAGATAAAAACATCTCCAAGTTACAGATGAACAGAAAGATAGTCTCAAAACATTAAAGCAGGAGAAGTTGAGGAAATAAGACACTTAGCTAGACAGGTATGCAGAGGCTGGCATGCCAAACACATGGAATCAAAGCTGACAGAGATGGGTAGAGTGACTCACATACACAAGGCATTTGACTTTGTCACCCAGCTCTTCCAAAACAGTAAGCACAGTCTGAAAAGTACCTAAGAAAAATTGAGGCCACAAACACACAGAGCAATATGATGCTTTTTTAATCAGGTTTTCAATCACAATGTAATTTCTCCCCACCAACACACTCAAACACAGACATTTAAAAATTATTTGTCTACAAAGAGGAATGAAATGATTTAAACAGCTCCAGTAAATTCTGAGCAAATCTCTTCTGATCTTCTCCTTGGGAGTCCACTCAGCCAACATATAAATTTTGTTTGCTTCTATTTCGCAAGACAAGAAGAGGCTGGGCTGTAGATAACCTTCTGTTCAAGCTCAGCATATCTTTTCAGAAGTGGACGATAGAGCTAAAAAGGAAAAAAGAAATAAATATGTCTCGTTGAAAAATTAGATTTTTAAATTACACTGCAGTTAAAAAACATCTTCAGACATGAAAAATGCTGCGTGTTCACAGGTACCTGAAGGTTTGGGCTGGTTTTTCCCCAATTTGCTCATGAAAATGCTGCAGAGTTTAAATGTCACAGTCATTTTTACCATCACCTTTACAGCTTAATTTTATGACACGCACAGGTTGTTCTTATTGTGACTGCGTTCTTGCTATAAGCAGAAGCCATTACTTCCAGCAGAAGCAGTTCAGCTAAAGTCACCTCTCCTGGTGTGACATGCCCCCTCAGTAATAGCTGTGCTAATCACCCAGGCAGAACTCCTGTCCTTGCCTCCCTCCACTGCCCCAGGATGGATCACTGCCTCTGTTCCCTCCTCCTCTGCCTCGCTCATCACCCCACTGCTGCCCTCCAGCACAGTCAGACAGGTCCTGCTTAGCCAATGTGCTGACCAGGGCCTTATAAAATGCACTTCACACTCTCTCTCGGACTCCTGTACCTGTTTGAGCTGCTTCTCTCCTTCACATCCTTCACAGCCACAACCTTTCCCATCCATAATTTGCTCCATGGCCATGTTCCTTGCTCCCCAGTTCCAGACCCAGGGGGACAAATGCAGACCCAGCTTCTATCCACAACTACACCAAGTATCTGAGTAGCTTTTTTGTACTTCCCTAGCTAGAATTTTCCAGGAGTTTTTAGATCCAGTATTGTTACAACCACAAAATGAAGAATCAAGGCTCAAATGTATTCAAAGCCCCACACTCAAACACGTACTGTGCTTTTGGATATGGGTGAGACCCATGACACAGCAGAAACCCTGAATAAATCTCTTCTCTGGCTCCAAACAAAAACTGTACTTCATCTAGATCTTGGAGATGCACCTTTCTCCTTATCTCCTCTCTCTGGTGTTAGCTGTCCCTCTAATAAAATCAGCACTTTGACAAGCCGTACCAGGACAGCTTGGCACATTTGCTGGCTCAAGCACAAAGAAGGGACTGCCAGGAGCCAGTGTAGGGTCTGGTACAGGCTCGAGCAGTCCTTAGGACGATGCCACAAGGTCATATCCCTGCCACAGTGAATCCCAGAGGCTGCCAGTCTGGTCTACAAGCCCTCTGCACTGACTCATAATCAGGGCAGCCTCGCTCCTGGCTCCAGGTTCAGAGAGGTTATAGAGCCGTAATGAATCATACCCAGCAAACTGAATTACTGCTCTCATCAGTAAGCCAGATCTAGCATTTCAATGCATTTTATCCTTTTCAGAACAGCCAACAACTGTGTGTGGACATGCATGAAAAATTCAGGAGGAGAATGTTTCAGGTGTAAACTACGGAGATGTAGCAGGAGACCGGGTTGTTTTTGTGCAGGTCTCTGTACAGTCCTGGAGCAGCCTCAGTGTCTGTAACAGCCACACTTTAACAGATAAAAAAAGAAATCACAAAGTTTTCTCACCCAGGAAATAAAAAATAGTGGGTTTTTGTTTTGTCTTTCAACTGATGGCAAAATACCCGGTTTCTATGTTTCCCTCCTCCTGAATGATAGTTTAAGCCTGGCCAGTAAAAACTGGATTTATCTCTTCATTCCCATTTCCACCTTCCACAATGGGAGGTGGAAGTGACCTAATGGACACATTCTGCAGAAGGATCTAGTTTTGACCAACTCCTCCCTTTTTACAAACCAAATGTTATAGAAATTAAAGTTTCATTTCCACATTTCCACAACAGATTAAATACACGAAGGGGTAGAAGAGAAGGAGCATCCACAGCAAGTGGAAAGAGACACTGTTCATTAGCCAAGGCATCATAAAATGGTTTTTAAAGCCATCTTACAATGACTGAGTCTTACAGTGTCTTCCACTGATTAAAGCAGAGAATCCTACACACTCCTGCCTCTGCAACAGACTCATTTGGTGACCCCAGGCCAGGCATTTAACATGTGTGTGCCCCAGCTCCTCTTCTCCACAGGACAGTGATACTGAGATCCTGGAGGTTTGTGCAGATTTATGGGGTTAGAAAATAAAATGCACCACTATTATGAAATGTCACATTACTCAGCATGGTATTTTTAACTAACTACATGAGGGCCTGGAGGGCTCTGAGAAGTACATATGTATATATTCTTTTCATGTTGCCAAAGAATATTATTGCTCCCATCTCTGGTAAATATGCACTTCAGAGTAAACAAAACATTGAGCAGGCAACTATGGCTATACTGGGAGTATCAGTATTTCAAACAAAACCAGCTCCTCTATTCACTGAAGCATCTGTAATGAAGACTGGCTATTTCTTACTTCGCTGTTCTGTAAATTTGATGAACCCTAAGTGCTTCTCAGCAAAGATTCAGCACAGCAGAGCTGCACTGGTAAGTGAGCCCAGGCACTGAGAAAGCAGGCTCCATATTACTTGCCCATCAGTATTTTTACAAAATACATACAACGCATTTACCAGAAGGCTGGGAAGTATTATTGTTAATACATCACTCTAAATTAAAATGTGTCAAAATAAATGAACAACCACATTTACTGACACGGTTTCTTTTCCTGTTTATTGGACTTAAGCACTTAGCTTGCTAATTGAGAAAATTCAGGCATTTGCAATAAGCTTCTCAGCCATTAGTGTAAATGAATCCTGCATTATGGACCATATGAAAAAAAATTGCAAACAAATAATTAAGAATATTTCCTGTACTCTATTCTTGTTCTTTGGGGTAAAAAGCTGCACAGCTCAGAGGGATAAGCAAAGCCTTAAATTCCTCCTCCTCAGGGAATTTGGCTGTAATATCACCAGTACATCATAGCTGATAAGTGCAGCAGTACCACAAGCTTTTCACAAGCAGTATTTTTCATGCCAGCTGAGGTTTGGGGCCACAGCAGTGCAGCTCCCCTGAAACTCAGAGAAGAAAAGCCAAACAGCACCAACCCAGAGCATGGCCTGAGTGTGCACCCAGGTGTGTCTGTGGAAGGTGATCCTCCACGTCTGTCACGACTGAGGTGCCTCCACAGAACCTTGGGCAGCTCGTCTGTGCGATTCTGGGAGTCTTTTTCCTGAGGCAATTATATAGATGTATTTTTATAATTGAGGTCCAAAGGGAATAAAGGACTCTCAATAATGCATAAAAACCCAAGGACATAAATTCCCTCTCTGTCATAGCCTCAAACCTAATCTATCAAACCATGATATTTAACAAAAGTAATTACATATATCACAACACAAACCTTATTACTGTCCATAATTTAATTGTCCTTGCTTAATTATGGCCCTTTCTCCAGCTTATCTCTATACCCTACCCCACAACATCAACAATATGCTGACTGCTTCATTTACAAACCCTAAACATCTCTCCTGGGACAATTTGGTCACATTCTGACAGTCCCACAACTATCCAAAGAAAATGCTAATGAAATAATACATTGCAGAGAATAATTTACCTGCCCTCTCTGAAAAATGCATTCATACAATGGTACCTTGTTCTCTAGAACAAATCAAATGTGCCATCCTGATACTACATCTCACCACAGTACCAGCCTATGTACCCAACAGGGCTTTTACTGTTTACATTGTCCCTGCCACCTTCTAGGAGCAAAACCAGCTACAAATTATTACTACAAGTGACAACCCACATAGATCCTCCTATCTCCTGCAACGCTCTGTTAGCCAATCACTGGAGCAATTCAAAATTTACAAATTACGAAGATGATGCTGATGATTATCTGATTTTAATCTACCCAAGTACATTTAATCTACCCTGAATAGATTAAAATTAATCAGTCTCTCACAAACACTTGCTACTTTTGAAAGGTTCTCTTTTTTTTAGCAAAGTCAAAATGCTCATATACATTTGCTTAAGAAATCAAGAGTTGTTTTATTTTTCAAATCATAGCAGTTGTTCACCTTTTGTAACAGAGAGAATACTCATAAAGCAGAAACAATAAAACAGTGTTCTGAAATACTCTGAAGACTTCTCCAAAGAACCACACCTGAAACAATTACATTCACTACTTCAGATATCCATTCTGCAAGCCTATCTTAATCAGTTTAATAGCTTAAAAAAATTATTGGCTACACAAATCACCCTAATCAAACTTCTATCAATACCTATTACATTTTTGTGGTTGTATTATTATTACCTACTCGGCACTAAATTACCAATCCAAACCAATTCTAGAAAGCAGCCTCCCCCCTCCAAAATCTAACTCAACAAAATATAATTATTTTTAATCAATAAATAGGTCATTATGACCTTCCTGGGTAATAGGGTCACTTCTATAAATCCACCCACTTACAAGGCAATTCACCAAAGTCAAGAAAACCTGTTAGGTTTACATTTTCCCTTCCTGAATTTTTGCAAGATTAATACATCTCAGCAGAGTCAATAATGCAATCAAAATCACACATCCAGAGGTAGTGAGCTGCTCTATGCCTTCTCCCTACAAAACCCCACAGGACAATATCACAACCAATCTGGCACTCTGTCACAGGCACACGGCTTGCATAAACACAAGTGACCAACTCCCAGATAATCATGTTCTCTCTCATGTTTTATTTTTGCTCAATTAACCAACTAGCCAACCATCCCTGTTTTAATAGGTTACTAAAATAGATCTGAATTCTAATGCTGGAATAACAGATTATTTCTGTCTGTTAACATATATTTATTGCTCTAGAATCTCCTGGTTATTTTTGTCATGCTTAGTGGTTCTGATTAATCTTTTTCCTCGGGGAAGAGAGGAGGCCCCAAAGAAGTGAGATGACTCTTTAATTTTTGCTATTCTGAAAAAAAAGCAAGAAGGATTCGTCAGATTAACCCACAGATGACTGACTTGAGCTGGTTGAGTGAGTGACCAAGGACTATCACCACAGTGATTTCCACCAGAACACCTCATGACCCATTTGGGTATTGACAGAATTAGAAACAAGCTAAGATTAATACCCATATCCTACAAAAATACTGGGAAATCAGGTTCAGCTGAGAGACTTGGGGTCATACCCACAGAGAGGGATTCATCCTCTTTGAAATGGTCTCTTCAAGGCAAGATGGTCTGCTACAGGATAAAGTCACATTGTTGCCAGGCAAGTTGGAACTTTTGAGACTTCAGTTTCCACTAACTACTGATTCATCGCCCACCACAAGCTCTGTGTTCCCCATCTTGTGGCTTTATTCTGTTTTACCTGCCCATCAGTTTAATTGAACCAGAAGAGCTGCTTTGTGCGCCCTGCCCTTGCTTTTTAAAATCACATTCATTATCACAAATGATCCCTCAGAAATCAAAGAAAGCCTTTTTGCATTTTTGGTTCCTGGAAACCCCTACTGCGGGCACAGGCCTTGGCAATGAAGGAGAAGCTACATCAAACTGTTGCGTTTGACCTCTGTCTATAGGAGGTTTTCCTCTCTCCAATGATCTAACACATGTTGTCTCCAACCTATACCAGGAAGAAAGGATGAAACCAGAGCAGATTGCTGTGTTATGACCTGTTTTTTCTCCACCCTGCCAAGATCTAGCTGTAGCCGTCCAAAAAATGTGAAGAAGTGGTTGGGGGAATTTCACATTGGTGAGCCAGACTTTTTCAGAAGAGCTCCTCAGCAAGACAGGACTTAACCTCAGGATGACTTTGAAGTTTATAAAAAGAACTATCATTTAAGTGAAAGGCTCTAACCTCAACAGAATGAAATTGGATGGACAGGGAGATGCAGCTCTGTATAAAACAGAATCAAACTGACTCATTGCATTATGAATTTTTACTGCACTGTTCATGCTAACACACTGTATTACTGACAGGCCCTCTGGCTTTCTGCAGTTTCACAGCCATGAAACTAGCCAGGGAATCCACCATCAACTGCAAAATTATAAGGCAGGAAGAGAAAAGAAATGGTGTGGAATATGTAATTGCAAGAAGCTGCTTTTAATGGAATGAAGCTGGAAACCTAAGCTAAAGAGCAGGAATGGTTATTCCTTCCCATGCTGTTTGGCCACTACCTCCCTGTCATTCATTCCTATCTACTGGGGCAACAATTCACTACTGTACATCATTTAAAACCAATAAAAAGATGCACAAGGAGAGCCAGGACTAACCATGTGGAAAAGGAAAGTATTGAGAAGGAGATAATTAACTCCTTTAGCTTCCAGGCCATTTTATGCAGAGGGCAAAACAGAAGGAGGTAGCTGAACTCCCCAGCGGTCTCTCCAGTCAGGTTTGCTTGGCCCCTGCAGGGGTACAAGGTGCTCGCAAGGCCCCTGTGAGTGACAGCTGTATTCCCTGCCCTTGAGTTTTATAGCTGAAGCAGCACCAGGGGGTCAAAAGCAGGTCTCTGAGCACTCCCCACCTCCACCCCAGCCGGGCTGGCAGCTTTTCAGCATGCAGCATTTTGGGGGGGAGCAGGGCAGTGACGTGAGGTTGAATCAGACACCAGGGAGCTGCTCCTGTGGTGTGTTCCCTGCAGAGAGCTTCAGCTGCAACACACGTGGCACAGGCCACTGCTGTTAATTATTTTATCTTTTAAAATGAGGGGGGAAGGTTGAGTAAATGAGATCAGATCAATCAAGTTTAAATTATTCAATGTCTTAATATTTCTGAAGGGGACTTCTATTCGATTACTGAGCTCCTCCATCTCAGTTAATAATTAAATAATATGCTGGCAGGCACAATGCAGCATGATCATTTCTATTATTACTCATGATGATATCTGGTGCTCCTCTACACATGTAGCTGGGAGTTAGTAGTTTTGGCAGATCATTAATTTCCCAGTTTAAATAAAAGCTTTAAAACCTTGTTGCCTGTAGTTAGGGCACATCCAAATCTCATAAATGGTAGAGTGTGCAAGGCTGTGCTGACGTAAAAGAAGTTTTTGCACAGCTGAAGACCTTGGTGAGATTCACCTGTCTTATTTAAACGTGTGTTCTCTGGGAATTTTGCTATATTGTATTGTTTACTTATTACTGCGCATTATATTTCAAAAGCTGTTGTAAACTAAAGCCTTTGGCTGAGAGTGAGACGTGCAGGGTTGCACTGAAGAGCCTGAGATAATGATTCCTTCCTTGGTTTTACAAGGGCTGGAATGACATAGTTACCAGCAATGACTATCTCTTCTGCTTTGTCTACGTGGGCCATAAAGCACAAGCCTCACCTTCAGACGTGCCAAAATCCACAGGATGGGCACGGCACCAAAGACCCGTGCCCACTGAATCCTCCCAGCTGGCATGTTTTCCAAGTGGGAGCTACCAGTGATTACATACAATTGCTGACCACTGTTTACAATCAGACAGGAAGGATTTTTGGAGGTGTTTTCCAAGAAGCCAGAAAGCACAGTCACCACCCCTCTTTCCATGCTGCTTGCTGCAAACGAGTCCAGACTATTTTGTCAAGATTATCAGTTACAACCTGACTGACCTGTAACCAAATTCAACCTATTTTATAACTTTTTCTGTCCCTTAAGGAAGAGATTTTGCTCTCTGATCACTCCATGTTAGGAAAATTCACTCTCACAGACCTGGATGGTGGGATCAGATTATTGCATTGATTATTATCATTACAACACCAAAGATCTCCCAAAATCAAATCTGTCTTCACAACAAGGAATAAGAATTGTGTAACCAAATCTTTCCTAAATTCATCTGTTTTACTAGAAGAATGAGCAAATCACTACATTTCGAAGCAGACAGGAAATGAAAACAAAAATGGTATTCCCAAGCTTGCTCACCTCCTCAGCCCCTGGGGTGGGTGTAACAGCCAGTCTGGGCTCCGGTGCTAATTTCACAACATCAGCCAAGGACACATTCCTCTCAGCTACAAGTCCTGCAATAAGAATCACAATCCTGATCAATGCAAAAAAACACGATGAGGCATGTGCCTTGACTCCCTGGCAAATTAATACATTATATTGATCTTCTCTGGTCAGGTCAGCATTCAGGATTGAAGGATAAATGGCAGAAGATCTTACATTCCTATGAGCTAGCCTGGGAAGTGGGGACTCTGTGATTGAGTTTTTGCCAATCACTCAATTCGTACCCTGGGGAATAGGTAAGCAGCAGAAATGCTACTCAACAATATCAGTAATTATTTATGGTTACAACAATACAGTAAACAGCAGTGAAAATATGTGGAAGCAAGGGATTCAAGGACAAAATGTGATTAAACATAAAAATGAAGAGAAGTGAAAACACTTTCAAGAAAATATGCTACGAATTATTAAACATATTTCTATGTAAGGAAGCAGAATAATAGGGGAGTTCTCCTACCACAGCATTTTGCTTTGTGAGCAAATCACAGCATTTCAGGAACTCTCCACACACCTGCTAAGACCCCCAGGCTAACTGTGAAACACCCCAGATGCACACTGTAATATTATTAAAGAGCCCTTGCCATCAGTATTTCATTTATATTAGCAAGTCCTCACTTTTCCTCAATTCCTTTGCCTGGCCAAGAGTGAGGCAGCTGAAAGCATCAATCAAAAATGCCATTTAGGAACACACACAGCAAACCCCCTGGGGCCTGGCTGGCAGAGGACGTGAGCTGAGGAGTCCCTCCATCAGCATGGCATCCGAAATCCTCGCTCAAACGCTCTGTCAGCCAAGCCTCCACAACTCATGTGCCAAACTGGCAGAGGGAATACACATCTCACACACACAGAGAATATCTGCACAAACTTTAATGGTGGCTCCACATTTCACACGCATTCAAGGACAAGGAATTTGCCTGCAGCATCAGATGCCGGGAGGCTTCTGAAGCAGTAGGCAAAGTTTGAGTACAAAGAAAAACAGTTTGCAAACTTGACCCATGAGGTGCAAAAATGGTTCCATTGTGGCTTCAAATACACAGATAATCCAAGTGTTTCCACTGTCCTGCAAAAGCCTACTTGGTCTGACAGAACCCTTGTGCCTTTTCTGGAAATAAAGAGGAAGCATGCTGTGTGCATTAAACACACCAGCTCAAGTTTTGGTTGTGCAATTTTCTGTGCTGTTTTCAAATGCGAGAGAGTGTGGAGTCTTTAAATGCTATAATGTGACAGCAGAATTTGCTTCTATAATTAAAACTTGGCTGATTTCTTCTGATGGCTGATGCTGTCTTTTCTGTGCTTGTTGCAGTCCCATGGTCTTACATGAACTTGTAGAGAACTTCTTAAGGCCCAAATCCTAAAGCTTCTAATCAAAAAAAAACTGAGGCTAACTAAAGTTGACCTAAATAAGGATTTCAGAACTTGATACACATTCCTTGAATTGTTTAGCTGTAAGATACTAGAGACCATTTTAAAATACATGAATAAAATTTCATGCCTGGGATTCAAGCCTTCAGTAGCTGCATGCATTAATAGATTTAAGTTAATTAACATGTAAATCCTGGGGCTTGCACTGTTGTATTACAGTGGGTGATGTAGTACAGCAAGCAAGATGACTGGTCAACCTAAGAGTATCCCAAGATTTATGCTTTTACAAGAGAAAGTACATGGAGCCCAGGACACTTCGCATATCCTTCAACTTGATGTTTAAAAGCTGGAAGATAAATATAGGTTTAATACTGGCCAGCAGTATTACTGGTCCTGTCGTCCCTGCCCTCATGGATTTTCTTTGCTGGGATCAACATTTTGTTTGGTTTGGCCATTTCAGCAACACAGTTTACAGCCCAGCCCACAAACCAGGGCAGCAGGCTACACCAGCACCTTTAGTTGGCTGTATTCTTCCATGGATGTAGCAGCTCAACATGTGAAGGTCCTACACCTTCCCTGGACAGTACCAACACTTCCCACACCCCATCCCTTGGTTGAGAAGCAGCCACCAGGCTTGGAATTACAATGTAAATGATATTCTCTGGCCTAATCCAAGTGTACTAAGAGCAAAAATCCCTCTTTGACCTGTGCGACCTTCCAGTCAGATGTGCACAGCTTTACGCCCTCCTCATGCTCAGTAACGTTAATCCCAAGTATTAACCAAGTGAAATTAAATTCCCTGGCTGCTCACAAGTGTCTCCTGGCAGCCTCACCGTGGATTGCTCTGTAAGCACTTCCCAGACAAGCGGAGTTGGCGGTGTCGATGGTGAACACGGGCGCGTTGAACACGTCAGACAGGACCTGAGGAGCATCAAAGAATCCATGAAACACGAAGGGAAAAGAAATCCTCCATCACTGATCAGGAAAACAAGCAGCTGTCCCAAGCCCCAGCCAAGCACTCAGGAACCCGTGGAAAGAAGCACTGCAGGCAACAATGAGGCCTGAACTTGTCACACAACAGGGTATTGGTAATTCTGAGCTACAGAGGTAACTGTAGCCAGGAAAGGAAGTCCCATTTCTCTCCAGATCTCTTGGTTACAAGTTCAGAGGTGCCTGGGTTTGAGTATCATCCCTCAAAAGCTCACACAATCAGGCCATGCTAAAGGCTTTCATCATGGCAAGGAGAAGACCTGCTCAGGAACCCACAACTGGAGCCTGTTTTCTTCCATCATGTTACAGCTGATTCAAGTGGGAAGGAAGGAGAGAAGACAAGTCATAGCTCCTCAGTTCTCAGCTTGGATAAAAATAAACCTCCAGCAATTCGAAGGCCTGCTAAGCCTTTCTTCTTCATCTCCACCATTCCCATCCTATTAGGATCAGCAGGGAGAATGACACAGGAGCTGATTACATAGTGTTTAATTTATCCATTTTCCTGTTTTCAAGGAAACCTTAGCTATGAAGATACATTGAGACACTTGGCTTGAGTAATACAAATAAAATTTTACAGGCAAAGAATTTATTATGGCATCCAACAGATACTAAAGTCATTCAACCACAAATCATTCTGCATTGAAATCAACACCATCACCACCTCACATCCACTGAGTACATGTGCTCTTCCCCACAGTTTAGGTTTAGAAAAACAATACAGAAGGGGGAAAATTAAGACATATTTGGATAGGGACATAGGAGGTTCAATAACTCCTTTCCAAAAACATTGTCAACAAATGCTTTCCATTTTGGTTTCATCAGTTCCAGGACTGGAGGTGCCCCTGAGGCTGAGCAACACAAGAAGCAGGCAACAATTCAGGTATAACTTGCGCTGGTTTTATTACTTTTGCCAAAGGAAAAAGTGTCTCACCTGACTTAAATCCATGCAATTGAGTCTAAAATAAGGCCAGAATGTCCAGCATTCCAAACCACTTGGATTAGTGCAAGGCAACCCTGATCCTGGAATTTATAACCCTGCTGATGATGGGCCCCAGGGCTTCATAAAAGATGACTAAAAAATACAGTCCACATCACCTATAGAAACATATAGTATGTGAAATTTCTAAAGGATTTTTCTTTCTCTGAAATTTTGTGGAGAATCTTCGAATCAAAACCTTTGAAAATCACTGATTTTCACAATTTCAAGGAAAGTAACTCTTTGCTAACTAGAACCCAATGAAAAAAACCCTGAGCTTATACACTTCAAACACTCTCTTCTGGTATGACAAGTCAGGATTGGTTAATTTCATTTGCAAGGAAGAATTGAGCAATTCATGAGCTTCAATGCTAGAGGACAAATGAAAAATGAATCATGGTTATATATTAAAAAGTCCTCTGGAAATTATAAGGTCACAGAACTCTAGTGCTACTGCTCATCCTGCCAGCCAATGCTACCACCTTGTTTCAACACATTTCCCATCTGCATCTTCACCTCATCTCTAGAAGGCATTTCTTGTCTTAAGTTTAAATTGTACAATCTTTTGGATAACAATTTTTTTTCTTCATCTCTGCAGAGCCTCATGCAATGCAGCTCTACTCTATACTGATTGCTAAAAAGTGCTGTAATACTACAAATAACATTTAAACATTAAATTTAACAAATAACTTTTTTTTTTTTTTACCACAAATATAAAATAAAAATTATTCAAAGTCCATATATTTGGTAAGCCATTTGGAACTGTGGTATCACTCACAAATAATTAAAAAAGAAATTGTTAGAGGTTCTACTGCTAAAGATATTTCACTGTATTCCATGTGGTCATTAATCAAGCGCCGCATGTGTTATAAAAAGATTCCTGGAACTGAGGAGAAAGCTGCCCTACTAAATTTTTTTAACAGATTTTCTTAAGTTGTCTCCTTTGTGGGGTAAAATATAGGAGTTACTGAACGTTGATTAATTAAATGATAGTCTTTTGTAGCCCTGGAACAAATTATCCAAAATTGACGATGATAAGGGTGGAAGCTGTTATTCTTTATGCAACTGATATGGTTTCTGAGGTTTTGAATAAATTAAAAAGAAAGATCCAATTAACCAGTGATTGAATTAAATGAATGACACTGTATTGATCATATTATTTTAAGGCACTTCTAATGAGTTTTAAAACCAGCTGAATTGTTATACGTGAAGAGCAAGCACCCGAGCCACCACTCTCCCAAACTCATGATTTTTCAGCTGTGTATGTTACCAAATTATGTATTTTAAGAACATTCATTTCTCTGCCTTCATTCCACAGCAAGGAGATCCTCCTGGCACCCAAACTGGAAATACAGCTTTAAAAACAAACTCATCTGTGCATCCAATCTTTCCTGATGCACCCTTAGCAGAATTACTCCTGTAAGGACCAATGTTTTAAGCAATTAACCAATCAGTTAATTTTCCAATGTCACATTCTTAGGCAAAGTAACCAAAGCAGACGAAGAGAAGTGACATCTGCAGGCAAAACACGCCAAATTTGCTGCTCCCCAATCAGCTGTACAACCAGCAGTTACACACACGTGGTTTAGATGCCTTAGGAGAAAACAGCTTTTTGCTTTTTTGCTCTTTGACCTCCATTTAATCCAGCTCGGGTTTTGTGGAGCAGAGAATTGACTGCAATTGTCAAAGAGAATGGTGTGCAGCTGAGGCTGGCCTCGACCCTCTGGAGCTGATAGGAAAGGATTGGAATCCCCAGAAAACATTTCACCTTGTGTTCACTACCACCAGTGATAAGATCTGGCCCAAGATTAGGACTTCTGGTGTACATGTCTCCCTCCAGGTGAGTGTTGGAGCCCGTGGTTAAAGGGGAGCTTGTCAAGGCAGCCCTTGGAGCCCAGAAAGCTCCTCGGACCACCCAGAGGGAGACATTTACATTTGTTAAGTTAAAGCACCATCCGTTCTCCTCTGCACTGCAACAGACGGGATCTCCCCCGACTATTACAGGGTTGACAGATCGTGAACAGACATCACATCACAGATGACTGGATTTGGGCAGGATGAATCCCAATCCAGATGTCTCGCTCTGTGCTGTCGACAGCCAGGTGAGAGGCCTCTCGCCATTTGTGAGCGAGGCTTTGCCAAGTCTCAGTGGGCAGAAACAGAGAGCACACAGTTCTCTGCTCTCCAGAAGAGATGGATGAAGGATCTTACCCAGGCTGGATGGGCAGCAACAGCAGCAAAAGAGGAGGTTGGGAAGAGAGAGGAACGACCATACAAAAGTGTAGCCTCCTCCCAGTATATTATATGATGCCAATAAGTAACACAAGGGCAGGGGGTTGAGGTTTGTATGAGTGTTTGTTTGTTTGTTTGTGGTTGGGTTTTTTCAGGGTTTAACATAATTCCCCTTCAGTTTAAAGCAGCCAATGGTTCAACTTTGACCTGAACGACAAAAAAAATCTCAGGTGTTATATAAGAAGTTTCTTCTTGATTTCTTTGCTGATTGATTTGATGTAAGGGATGAGACCTGGTAATCACCAGTGCTTCAGATACACATTCATAAAACTAGTCAAGTGTGAAAAAATCTCTAAGTTCAATATAAAATTAGCACTGGGCTAAAGGTTTTCATACTAAATCTGAAGAAAAACCCCAAAGACCTGCAGCAGAGTCACAATTCCATATCCACACATTCCTCTGCAGCTGCAGTGATTTGGATTTGGTACAGCAAAATAAAAATGGAGATGTAACTGCAAGTTCAGTTCAGGATTTAATTTTCTACTTACCTGTAAGATCTTTTTATTATGGGATGCGCCACCAGTAGCCAAAATCCTTGTTCTAGGCACTGCAATGCAATAAAAAGTACAAATCAGAGTGAAAGTGCATATGGTCAAGATTTGTACTACTGAACCAAGCAGTGAGAACAAGGAGGTGGGAGTCGGGGTTCTCTCTCTTCACCTCTAATTTACCTTCTGTAAAAAAGGAGATAACACTAATTACCCACTTTTCCAAGGCACATTAGAACACTGTCTTAGAAGAAGCAACATAAATATTGCTGATCTATTATTATTATTGTGCTATCAATGTCAGGGAGATTTGCAAAGGAGATACACAGTAAGAAAGGCAGTGTTATTATATTACAGCTCTGGTTTGAGGTCAGACTGGTTTGGCTCATAGCTGTATATATACAAACTGACAGATAACCTTTAAAATCAGCAGTATTTTCCAAACTTATCTCCTCATGACGTTCACAGTCAGAGTTCAGTGAAACCTGGGCAATCCCTATGCGCTTGAATGACAAGGAAGTGTGTCAAAAGGCAATTAGAGATGGTCTAAATCACTTCACTAAAATGAAAAAAAATCTGAGTCTTCATCCATTGCAAACCCGCAGCTTTGGGAGAGTTAAAAAAAATATCCTGTGTTCTTTGGGCTTAAAGAAATCCATCCTTTCTTCTACATTCCTGAATGTCTGCCCTGTGCCTCATCATTTATTTGTGTGCATGCTCCTCTGGAGCACGGCATGCAACAAGCCACACATGTATCCATAATCACAATTCAGCAAGGCATTATGAACATAAATAGTCCAAGCGGTCTCACTGAAGTTCTTCAAAGGCTTAAAACAAAATAAATGCATAAACACTTTGATATCATACATTAAAAAAAAACCTAAACACTTAATTACCCTGATTTATGACAATAATAAGTGATACCATCATGTATACCCTCCCAAAAGGGAAATTTCACTGTGGTTATTGTTTTGTTATCTTAACTTCCTTTTTAATAAAAGCTAAAGATAATTTATTTCTCACAAGGCAAAGTTGGGCAACTTACACTGATGTCCTAAATAACTTATTGTCATTTATCCTTTCATGTATCTTAATGACAAAAGCCCTGAAGACAGAATTAGAAATAATCAGAAGATGGAGCTCACCACACCATTTCCAGACCCCCATCTGGGTGCTCAGGTGGAGCCCAAGACCCAGACAAAGCATTGCATGGGGGACCCTATTTTACTGATAAATTTAATTTTATTTTCCTCTTTGGAGGATATTCAGTGATGCACAAATTGGGTTTTAAAAGCCATTAGGATCTCTGTCAATGTCAGTAAACAAATAAAACAAACAGCAGAGTGATTCCTCAGGGAAAACAAGTTTCAATTATACCAACACAGAGTGACAGATTCCTGCCAAGATTATCACAACAACATAATAGCACAGAAACCAGTGAAAAATAACTAGTAAGCCTCTGTTCCTAGAAACCAAACCGAACTCTAAATGATTTGCCTGGTAGTCACAATTCTGTCTTGCTAAACCTCGTTGTGAATATAAATTCTTGCAGAACTACCACATCCAATGTGAAAACACCACATTTCAGAGACAGCCAGCAAGACAGAATGAGAAATAAACACACTGGCTACATTTCCCAGCAGTTCAAACCAAAGAATGAGGCAGACTTGCTCTCCAGTGCCTCTGGAAAGGGGCTGAACCCACTGCTGGGCTCCCACCAGCAGGAAAGAACAGAGGACAACATAAAAGTGCCAAAGCCAAACAGCAACCACCCCTGTGAGAACAGCAAACACATCTCAGCTCAGCTGCTTCCTGCACTTCCATCTGCATGCCAGCTCTCTGTCTCAGGGCTTCTGCTCCACAGCTTCCCAAATGTTTGCATTTGGAATCCAGGAATGGATGGAAGAGTTCTTGCTAAGTCAGAACATTCAGGTTTTGGCTACATTATCAATTCATGCCATCACTGTAATTCAAGCCACTTCCATATCAATAAGTTATCAGAAAAGTAGGTCTGAATTTACAGCACATTTGCTATTCAATACAAACCACACACAAGTATGCATTTACCCCACTATTACTTGAGTCAGGTGTCTTCCAAGAGGCCAAACCATATCTCAGGTCTAAAAGTGTTTGATTTATGCTGATGGTTAAATGTTTGATAAATGCTGGTTATCTGCACACCCACCTTAATCCAGACTAATTCTTTTGTAGCAAAATGCTAAGAATTATTTCAGAATATACCTAACCTACTTGATAAATGAAACTAACCTCATTTACACTGTGGAGTTTCTACCGTTGGTTAGACAGCTCAAGTTCTAACTTGGATCTACTCATGAGTACAAACACACAGTAAAAGCACCCAAAAACCTATGCTGAAGCTACATGAAGGGCAAAACCATTCATTCTCTTCCACTTCGAGTAATTAGGATGGCTCACTTCACCAAAACACATCCCAGCAGGTTACAGCCAAGTGAGCTTCAGCCATCGCTGTGGGATGAGACTCTGAGCTGCTGTACAGGTGGGTCTGATCCATCTAGGCCACATGGAAGCAAAATCTCAGGTGAATGTGGTGCTCTGCAAGTGGCCAGAGCAAAGACAATAGCATGCCTGGTTGAGTTTCAGTCACTTTTTACAGATGAGGATTAGGTCCCAAAAGAACTACTTGAATTTGCTGAATTTTAGGTTTACTTCTTATTTCAGTCTCTCTCCAGAGACTGAGGAAAATGCATTGATCACTAATTCCAGGGATTGTCTTTTTAGTGCCAATATTGTGTGCTTTACTGAACAGTGGACATTTGCTCTGAGATGTGTAATTGGATACATCTTATAAATAAATAAAGCAAGCCCATCATTTATGTATAAAAGGCATTAACAGAGACATTGTTCATCCATCACCAGCAGTGTTCTCAGCCAGCTGTGTTTCAATCTGTCAGGAGCTACCATCCATCCCCTACAGCACCGCACAAAGAGAACTTCACAGTGTTACTAAAAAAAACCAACAACAACAACTGTAGCAAACATAATTCATGAATTCAATTCCTTGACAGTTGAGAGAATCAGATTTAAACATCTTTTAATTAAAAGCTCCCTGCATAGTACCTAACCAACCAGTTTATTTCCTTCTTATTGAAAAACTAATTATTTTTTAGAGAGCTGATGCTGAATTTTAACCCTATCTAGAAAGCGTTTGCAGCTGCACATGGCACAGTGTTGTTCTGCCATATGCACACCTTCTGGAGATCTGTTCTCTTCTGTGGAACGTGGTGATTGACCTAATAAAATAGAGTTAAAATAATGATTCCCACTGGACAGGAGGAGGGAGGAAGACCCAAGTAAAGAAGTTTGTTTATATGGGAAGTCTGAGCAAAAGGCACTTTCCCACACAAGGCTTAGAAGGCAGCACACTCTGTGCACGTTACTGTGCACACAAAAATACTCATTGTGCCTTCCACAGAGATCCAGCAAGAACTGAGTGATGTTAAAGTTCATCTCCTGTCTCTTGCTTTCAGCCAAAATATTGCTTTCATTGAAAGGTACACAGGAAAAAGAAAAAAATCTGTCACTGAGAAAAGAGGGAAATTACGATTATATATGTTCAGCATTGTCAGTGGTCCCAAAAAGACTGGAGTCCTGCACCACGGTATATTTACAAACACAGAACTGATGCCTTCCCAGAAAATGAAGCTATTTAAGAAGATTGAGATCAAAAGTGGAGGGAAAACCAAAGATTTTATAAAGCGCAGGCTCACAGAGCGTTGCTCAAGTGGATGCAGCAAGTGAGACACTGGAACCAGTAACACAGGGTGAGTCTTTCCAGAGCAGTCTGACGTCCCCTCGGATGGTGTTGGCACATAACTGCACTGGGGTGGCCTCACCTCAAGGCCTGTGTGTGAGTTTGGGTGCTACAATACAAGAAGGGTATAAAGCTATTAGAGAGTGTCCAAAGGAGGGCAATGAAGATGATGAAGGGCCTTGAGGGGAAGCTGTGTGAGGAGTGGCTGAGGGCACTTGGCCTGTTCAGCTGGAGAAGAGAAGACTGATGGAAGACCTCATTGCAGTTACAACTTCCTTGTGAGGGGCAGAGGAGGAGCAGGCACTGACCTGTTCTCTCTGGTGACCAGTGACAGGATCTGAGGGAATGGCCTGAAGTTGTGTCAGGAGAGGTGTCGGTTGGATATCAGAAAAAGGTTCTTCACCCAGAGGGTGGTTGGGCACTTGAACAGGCTCCCCAGGACAGTGGTCACAGCACAAAACCTGACAGAGTTCAAGAAGCATCTGAACAATGCTCTCAGGCACATGGTGGGTTTCTTGGGGATGGTACTGTACAAGGCCAGGAGTTGGACTCAATGATCCTTGTGCGTCCCTTCCAGCTGAGAGCATTCCATGATTCTATGATGATAAACGTAGCACCGATCAGAAGGTCAACCCTGATAATTATCACCAAAAGTCTTCTGCCACATCATTTGTGCAAGGAGACTGGAGGTAGAAATTCAGCCTCCTGTTCTACCAGGAGTGGGTCAGATCAGACTGGTGACAGATCCAGATGCTGAAATAGGTGGGATGATTCCTGAACTCAGGGCTTTTGGATCTGGCTGTATTTCATCTGGACAGAAACAGTGAGTCTGTGTCAGTACAAAATTTTGCTGGTTCATGAACCTCAAAGTCCAAAACCAGAATTCGGCCTTCCATTTTGAAGCTGAAAATTCTTCGATTTCTTCATCTAAATTTTCAATGCTACCCACAGCTCTGATTTATACCCCAAACTCCAGGCACCTTCTGGCTTTCAAAACTCTTAAAAGACAATTCCAAGAATTCATCCAAACAGCTTCATAACATCTTTCTCATCACAACTGAATCCATAAATAAAACAGAACAATAGAACATGTATTCAAAAAGCAGCTGATTATGCACATGAATCCACGCCAGTTATAAGCATGATTGCAAATAACTGCAATTTACAATTTGCAAGCAACAAGAAAAGTATCAGCCCCTCCTTTATTTCTCTGATTAACTTCAAACGCTCTAATTTCAAAAAAAAAAAAAAAGTATTTGCTAGCTTTCCATTCAAGGAAACAAAACAAAACAAAACAAAAGTATATGGTTATTTTGTCCCATTTATCAAACAAGTGTTCCAAAATCATCCTCCTTGCTTATTAACTCTTCCAAAATTCATGCTAATTTTCTTTATTTATATAAAGACACTGAAATTTAACTCCTGATATGGTAAAAGATTTCTCTCATCTAAACTCTTTAAAATATGGCCTTTTATGTCCCTGAGAGTTCTAGGACTGGGTCCTAAACAATATCTACATGAATGAGGCAAAAGTAATGGAAACTGGAATACACCAGTTTTCTCCCTTTTCTTTTTTTTTTTTTATTTAGACAAATACAACTGCCCAAGTAAAAGCCGTTCAAAAACTATTTGTATAAGTGTTTCTGGCTTTCACTTTGAAGCAACAGCTAATTTATTACTGACAAAATCAAGCCAGGTTTGCCATAGAGGATGGTTGCTTTCTAACTGGCAAGTGAAGAAGTTTTCATATATTTTGTAACATGCTTTAATTTCACTGAGGGTTGCTCAAATGTTTCTCAGAAATTTTCCAGACACAAAATTTAGTCTTATTTTTTAAATGCAGTGCCTGGGGAAGAAAAACAACTTTTACAGATAGAATTGATCATCACCCTCTGAGGCCACTGTAGCAGAGCTACCATTAAATCAGCTGTAATTCAACAGAGGGGGAAAAAAAGCCTTGATTTTCTCAGCAGCAATGACAAATATGCCTAATATTCTCAACATTTACACTACTTACATAGATAAAGTCTCTACAGTGATGTGGGGGAGACCAGGCATGATTCCTCTTGCTCACACTGCTGGAAGGCAAGAATAACACCACTAAAATGAGCAGAGGAGCAACAACTAAGTTGAAACAGAGTAGGAACAGTAGAGTAACCAAGGCTCATGTGCCACTGATAGTCACAGGCCACCTTAGGTTCTCAATAAATTGTTCTTCATGAAGATGCCCAATCTGGCTTTCCCTGTTTCAAAAAAGACAAAACTTAGTATTTTGGAACCTGAAGCTTAAAGACACCAAATTACCAAACTGAAAATCCTCTTAGTCTTGGCCAGTCCAGAGATTAATTTAAAATTTAATGTTGACTCAAAGCATTCTCCTTCTTGATGGATTTCAAGAAGAAATAAACAAAGAAAAACAGGCACACAAATTATCTCTTAACAGCATTATTACTGCAGATCACCCCAAAAAAATACACAAAGCCCAAGAGGTACCACAGAGGAAACAAATTCTACTCAAGATAAAATTCAGCTTCATTGACTTCAGCAGAATTATACTGCAGGGAGAACTTTGTTACATGAGTGGTAAAGAGTTCTTTGGGAACAAGCAGATCAATAGTCATAACACTGTTATAACATGTACATTGACACACTCCCAACAAGGCCTCTGAAATATTTGCAATTCTTGTAGAAATACTGCAGAGCTGCAACTGCTTATCAATTCACAGTGATTTTTTAATATTTTTTTTTTTTTTTAGACACAGATATCTATTTGACAGAATATTATGATGAAGCCTGAGACAAATTCCAAAGGTAAGGTATTAAAAAAAAATCCACAACTCAGCACTAGAGCTTGCGGCAAGGGGGAACAAAAAGCAGCAGATTCAGACCAATAATTTTTGTAGATAAAGGATGAATACTTTGGAAAAAATATTTCTCTGAAGCTTTTAAGGAAAGAGATGGAAGAAAGATGGAGAGATTGGAACTAGATGATCTTTAAGGTCACTTCCAACCCAAGCCTTTCCATGATTCTATGAACACTTAAAATCTGTTTGGTCAACACTGAAAATGTATTGGGGAGAAGTCCTCTCCTGAAGACATTATTACTAGAAGCAATTTAATGAACCTTGTTATTGCTTGCTTGTCTAATTTCTAAGTTCTGGATCAATTCATAAAGAAAAAATAAGTAATATATTTCATGAAGTAGTAAGATAAAAAGGATTCATGTACTAATGTAACTGCTTAAGTCAGGTTTAATTTTTTTTATTTTTTGAAAACTCAGTTTTC
This sequence comes from Edolisoma coerulescens, assembly GCA_013397115.1. Lineage (NCBI taxonomy): Eukaryota > Metazoa > Chordata > Aves > Passeriformes > Campephagidae > Edolisoma > Edolisoma coerulescens. The sequence goes on along the minus strand of VWZW01001851.1, from coordinate 1,215,085 downwards.
CTCTTTTGTTACCCAATGTTTGGATATTTTAAGAACTGTGTGTTGGAGAAAAATACAAATGACCACAAAAACTTTTCAGCAGTTGTTCAAACATCTATAAAGTAGCCAAGGCTCCAATTAAAGGCTTAACCTAACAAAGAACAATCTGTTTTGATTTACCCTATGCTTCCACAATTATTCATAGACTCTTGGCAACACCTCTACCTTCGCCTTCCACTCCAGAATTCCCGTTGTTCAACAAATAAACAAGAAATCTGGAACCAATGTGACAAATTAACTGCTTCTCAAAAAATGTTCTGAAGCAGGTGGCACCAGTCTGGAAACAAAACCTAGAGGAGATGCAAACCAGGCATTTGAAATCTGGCCATCACATCCAGTTTTTTAATAACCTACCTGCAGACAGCTCCAAAACAGTAAAAGATCAGAGTGGACCATTTGCCTAAATGAGATCACACAACTTCCACACAGTGATCCCAGAGCCCAGATCTGTAACCACTGAACTACAGTGACTTTAGAAAGACACAGAACCTCAGCTAAAGTGACTGAGAATTTACTGTGTCTACTGACTGTTTTCATGTTTAAGACGTTTAAATAGTTCCACTCTTCCCATAATTTATATTTTTATTCTTTAAACTTCTAGTCACTTGATCTTTGTGGCTTTAGCCTTCCAGTTAAAATATTATTATTAAAATTAGGTTTCCCCTTCACATGTTGGCACTTTACAGACCACAATTAAATTACATCTTGTATTTCTTTTTGGTAAGCTAAGGATATTAAGTTCTGCTACTCATTAAAAGGCATAATTTCAAGACCACAAACCACTGATGCTTAGTGCTGCTGGTCTAATACCATTGCCTGGCAGAAATGTCTTCTCCTCTGAAACCTCTATCAAAAAAAGAGCAGAGTTAATACAAGCACTAAAAATGTCTGTCCCAGAAGTGTCTGACACTGCATGTTGTCAGTTTGCCTATCCAGATATTTACCAGTTTATAAAAACTCTGATAAATCACAGAGAAACTTGCACTGGAAAACTGCCTGGGAGAACTTTTTGGAGAGAATGTTCTGGCTCTGAAGGTCTGTAGCTCCAACAGGCACATGCTCTGCAGTGCCATGTGAGAGGAGGTCAGGTGTCCTGTGGTCCCATCACAGGGAGCCCAGGGCTTTGGAGAGCTCTGCACTGAGCTACATTCCAGTGCCTCTGGCAACCCTGACAATTCCTGCTGCTTGGTTCCCAGATGAAGGTGAGACATTCACCCAGAGACAGGAACATGCAAGATATTCCCAAAAAACCAGTTTTAATAAAAAGGTCACAGCTACCTTAGGCATTCTCCACTGACTAAAACCAATTTTTTTACAACGTGCTCTGTAGGCAGCATTGCAGCACAGCTCAGTATCTCCTCAAAGTATTCTGACACATGAGAAACTTGTGCTTGAAACTCAGCAAAACACACACCCATGCCTATCACAACTCTGATGTGTGTGAGTACCACATGTGGCTTTACAGATCACACATCAGTAAATAATGCTTGTTACTGAGTTATTTAGGAACACAAAAAACACATTTTCATTTTTAACAAAGATTTGTCTTCACACAGCAATATTCAGCCTTGCAAACCTTGTAAGGGAAATAGAAAATTACATTGGCAAATCAGTATTTGACACTATCCATAGAAGGTTAAAATGAGAAAAGCAAGGAAGGGGATAAATGAGCCACCCAAGGTCACACAAAATCAGAAGAACAACCAAGAAAAGAACAAAGGCCTCTTCATTACTAAGATCACAAATGCATTCGATTCTGCATTAGTTAATCTGCAGAGTATGAGCATCAGTAGCAAGACATGTCCACAGGAGAAAATATAATAATAATGAGCTGCAAGTTCAGCATTACCTAAAGCCATGGGATGTAATTAAAAGGCACAGGGTGCAATGACCTGACCTTGAATGCCACTCAAGTGACGAGAGGAAAGAACATGCTATCAAGTATTTTGATTCTAGAGAAACCCAAAGCACAGCAAACCTGGGAGAAAAATCAGTTTGGGATCTCGATTTGCAAAGCAGATCTCTACCAGATCTCAGGTCTGCTCTGCTTCCCTCCACACCAGCCTTTGTGTCTTAGCAGCAGCAGCAATAAAAGCCCCTGGAAATGCAACAGAAAACAGTCAAGCCCAAGCAATATTTTATTTTTGCAAAGGATAAGCCGGATAAAAAACAGAAAAGAACTTCCAAAACAAGGCAATTTGGGTGTTTTCTTTAAACATTTTTTCAAAAGAATTATTACAACTGTTTTGGCATCCACAAATACTGCCTGTAGCTTTTCATCTCCTAGTCCAGGAAGACTGGTTTGTGTTCATTCAGCGCTGTAGAAGAATTTTTCTTCTTGATTTTTCTCTTTCATCCCTCCTACTCCTCTCAATAGAAATAACCTACAGGTTGAAAAGTACTTCACAAGAATAAAATTAATCAATAGGAGGGTGTAACTGCTCACCAAACACTAGCTGAGGTAGCAGAAAATCTGTTTATTTTGTTTGTTAAGTTCCATATATCAAGAAGAGAAGAAAATAAATCGAGGAGGTAACATTTTTCTCCCTAAAAACTGCACCAGACCGACTCACAGAAAAAAATCACGCTGACCTGCTCTATGTGACTGTGCTGAGTTACTTCACTCCTCTGAACTCATTCTTTCTGTACCTAAAGAGCAGCACTGGGGACCACTTGTACCAGTCGGGTCTCTGAGCACCACTAAAGCCTTCTGTTATTAATAAACCTCCTCCTTTCCAAGTGGATTATTTATAAATGAATTGTGTGACCTCTGGCAGGCTAGAACGAAACAGAGAATACAGTTTGTTCCCCTTTAACTGAAAAACAAAGGCTGTGGAAAGATGAATAGGGAGAAGCAATTAATATTTCCTAATAATTGTCATGGTGAATGGGAGAACTGCTACGTTTCTCAGGGTTTCTGCACAGAAAGGTTCCAGGTAACTATTCATTCACGGGGCTGGGTTCATGTAAATCAGATGTTGTTGCCAAGCAACTAAAGGTGCTAAGGAATGAAATACAGTCTACAGAAACCTAATAGCCTGGAGAGAAAAAGGACTACAATCTGAGATTTATGGCATATATAAAAGGAAAAGAGTCATTCTCCCACACACAAAGAACACAGATACTTTATTATAAATGTCCTTAGCATGTTTTTCTAAGGTGTAATTAAGCAATAAAATTCCCACTACACCCCAAATCAAACAGGTAAATTCTTTTTTTTTTCTAATGTTTTGCTCATTAAGCTTTCTAGAAATAGATCTTGAGAAATTAGCTACCAAGACAAAAGGTAAAATTTAACCCAAAGATCTTTCTTTTGCCCAAGAAAAGTGTTAGGTATACAGGCAGCACTGCAACTGCCAATCAGCTTTGCACTTTACCTTCTTATGTTTTTATACCATGCTCATTAACATTGCATCTGATCATCAGAAATTCTCTTTAAGCTTATTAAGATTTTAAAATATTTTTAGCAAGTTAATTAGAATACATTAACAGAGCTCATCTGTGTTCACCCATCATGCATATTTTATTTTATTCAGGCAAATTGCTTTTAAATGAAATATTAGATCTAGGAAGGGTACACTGTTGGGTGCTGAACAATACAACCCCTCAGTACAAACACAGGCTCCCACACATGAATAGCTTCATGCCACTGAAAAAGTGAGGACCTTCTGATGGCAAAGGGCGTTTTAATTCCTACTCTTATTACGATCCCCTGCAGCTGAGCTGTGCAGACATGGACCTGCTGTATCATCCTAATGCCTGAACCATCTTTTGTTGCCCTCATGTTCCCATAAAATCCATAAAAGCGAAAGACTCAGAGTCCATTGCAATGGAAACCAAAGGTCCAGCTAAGGAGAAGGAAAGAACATTTTCAGCCCCTCACACCGTAATTCAAAAACTTTTACAAATTCATGTCTGGTGGGTTTGTTTTTCTCCTGCTGATAGTGCCTGAGGATATCACTTGATCTAAAGGCAGGAGCCCAATTAGAAGCTCAGACATGGTGTGGCACAGGCTTCTGACAGGCAGGGGTGCACATGGATTTGGCAGAACAACAAGAACAGCTCAAAAAGGATGAACCTGAAATACTCTTTGCTTTAGTGATCATCATAAATGCCTCCCTCTAATGTGCACTCAGTGTCACCAAGTATAATTAAATAATCATTTCTGAGGAAAAAGGAGACAACAAAAATTACCTGGGCATATTTTTGGCATGCTACTTGCAGAATTTCACTCAAGTCAGATGAAGTCCATCCCTGGCCACTGAAACTTAACTACAGTGCTACAAAAAACAAGATGTTCCTCAAGCTCCTGATATACCTTCACTCAATTCAGCCAAATAAGACACCTTTGAAATTATTCCTTTATGGCCCAAATACTTCCTACCTGAGGAAGGATGGAAAATCACACTAATTTCACCAACAGTTCTCAAGTTAAGCGGTTACTTTTAGAGATCTGCATAAATAAAAGGATAAACAAAGTTTGCCAACCTCATGCTTGATTCAGATTTTGCACTCTCACTGCATTTCAGTTAACCTGCCACAGATTGCCAAGCTGACATATTTGATTCAGATAGTAAAGAAAACGCTCTTAAAAAAACAACAGGTCTGAATCCTTTGATGCGTGATCATACAATCCATATCAAAATACACATTTAAATCTCAGTCACCCCACATTTCATGATCTGCATCATTAACACTGTCTGGTTTGAGGGATTTTGATAATCTCTTTGCCAATCTATAGCAGTTCTTTATCTCCAAGGCACTGATGCCTTTTAACCAATGATCATTATTTAGGTATGCTTTGTGCCTGTAGCTTTCCCTGAGACGTTAATCTCCATAATTCAAGAGGCTGTTCTTTTATAAACTGCTGCCATACTCCCCATGTTTTCTCCCACTGATGAACCCCAAAATCAGGCGTGTTTCATTTAGCATTTGGCTGAACACACCAGCCATGCTGACGTGAGGATATTTTAGCCACAGCTGAGCAATTCTATGGAAAGTTCTTCCAAAGGCCAAGAGAAGAGAACTGTATCAATGGATGGAGTCCCTTTTCTCTGGATAAATCACTATGAATTGCACTGAACCCAAACCCACCCTGCCATAACCTTTTCCTCCTATTTCTACGCTTATTAATCAACTCACACATCAAAAGCATAAGCTGCAGTCTGCACTTTTTTCTCAAGCTTGACCAAGCAGAAGTTTTATGTTTTAAAGGAATTCTCTGCCTTTGACAGCTGAGATTTCACCTCCCAACCACAGAGCTGGAGTCCAGCAGCTGCCTTGGCTGCAGGGATCAGCTGGGATCTCTCCCCGGCTCTCTCTGCACGCTGAGTAACGAGCCACACAATCCCAAAAAACCTATTTTCTGGCATTAAAAAACAAAAACTGCCTTGGTTTATTTTGTAGCATTTAAGCAGAGATATGTCCTCTCCTAAGGAAAAAAAACCCCACATAGAAGTCAATATAAATTTCTAGTAGAGCCCTAATTGCGAAGAGTAGGGCTTGAATGAGCAATGAAGGCAAACCAACATTTTAATGTCATTTAGAGTGACCAAAGACACTGAAATATGTTTACAATTAAGACCATTCTCTAGATAAAGCAGGGGGTAAAGTAAAGCATGACTACCAGACAATAGTAAAATAAAATGCAATTTAGCAAAGCACATTTTGTCATTGGCCTACCCTGGCGCACGCTCCTTGTTCCTACAACGGAAACAGTGAGTCATTTATCCAAGCCAGCACAATTTTAACAAATCCCTATAATATCACTGCTAGAGCTGCATCTGCAGCACAGCTATGCTCAAGCTCACCTGGCTCTGGATTTTAATGAGAACCTGGAGCTCTCCACTGCTTACAGAAACTTCCCTGTTAACCCAGCCTGCCCCAGAGCAGCTCAGAGTGTGTTATCCACCCCAATCCCCACCTGCCTCTGTCATCCCTCCAGAGAAGTCTCAGCTGCCTTCATTAAAAAGCTGAAAAACTCCTCCTGTCCATTCCCTCTCTCTTCCCCTTCTCCCTAAAACACAGCACAGAGGGCTCAGTGCCAGTTCTTTTCTCTGAATTTTCTTCTGCAAAGGCCAAAATCCTTCACTACCTAAAACCCAGCCCCTGCTAAGTATGGGACATCACTGAATAGCCACTGACTCTCTCAACCAATTTTAATTTTTTAATTATTATTTTTATTATCATTATTGTTGTTCTTATTTTAAAGTAAGAGGCTGCTCACATTTTCATTTCAAATGCAAAAGGATAAGGTTTTCCACTCTGGGTACATCCTCTGGGTACCTGAGACGTGGTTCACCAAAATCCAGCATATTCTCTGAGTCCCTTTCACTACATCACATCCAATCCTCTCATAAAACAGCAGTCAACAAAAATGCACAACATCTTTTCCCAATTCCTCACAGTTAACACATTAAGTGGCAATAAAGGGTGCAATGACTTTCCAAGGGCATGTACCTGTTTAATTATTCAAAAGAAAATTGACTCAGGCACCATGGTATGAAACACTAAAATATGCAAACGAAGTAAATTATGGGGGAAAGCAACAAAAGAGAAGAAAAGGGATCATGGTGAGAGGAACATATGGGGGCAGATTCTGATCATCTTGTTGTTTCTGAGTTTCTCTATATATGTTTGTATAAGAAGGAAAGCTTGTGAAGTGACAGAGAAATTATTATTTACTCATTTCAGTACTCTGACCAGGGTCTTGAAACAATCTAACCATGCCTGGAATGTCCTAAGAGAGTGTTATTTTCACCTATACACATGAAGCAATTTCAGAAAAAGGAATGTTTACACCTTTCTGGAAAATCAAATCTTACTGCTGGGAAAATACTTGTTTCAATACAGGCTGTATAGAACAGAAGAAAAGATGCAGGACCTGATCCATGAGTAAATCTCATTTATTCTAAATTAAGGGTCTGAAATAACTCACTAAAATAATAAGACCAGGTTAACAGAAAGATATCATAACACCAATTCTAGCTATTTGTCCATAAAACATGAATATCCCATTAAAACAAAGAGCATTTGATTTTACCTTGGACCAAAGCAAATGTCTTCCCAATCAAGACATCCAGTGAATTGAATGTCTCTTGTAAGCAGGTGCTACTGTGTTATATTTTCATCCAAACTGCTGAGAATAAGCTAGAAGAAAATGACAAAGTAAATTGAACAAGAAAGTGTCTGATCTTGATGAATAATTCAATGATGCAATGCAACAAATACTGATTTTTTTTCCTGGTAAAGGCAGTTTACAACTGTCCTTTGCTTAGAAAAATGACCTTCTCATGGTAATTATACTTTTGTCTTTAGGCACTGGATGACAGTCTTCGTAATGCTCATGATTCCAGTTCACAGCTCTGCTGCTGATCTTAAAGCACTCCATTCCTGCTAGATCATCTAATCCTTTTTTAATAACATAACCCAGCTCCTGAAGAACTTCAACTATAATATCAGGCACACTGGTCACTGACCATTCTTTAACCATTCATTGCTTAAGTCCTAAAAGGCACCAGAGAGCCACAGAGCCACAACCACCATTCCCATTCCCCAAGGAATTGCTTGACTGCATGGATAACAACGGTGCAGACACAGAAAACCATCACTCTGCCACTCCACAGCCAGCACAGGCAGAAGGAAGCCTGGCAGTATTAAGCTGTGACACACCAAAGTTGGACTTGTTGCAAGAAAAGGTTTTATAGTCAGGATAGCAAGACATAGGAATAGGTTGACCACCACTCCCATTCCATGAGGGACTCCTTGACTGCGTGGATAACAGCAGTGCAGACACAGAAAACCATCCCTCTGCCACTACAGAAAGGTCACTGTGCAGCCAGGACTGCCAGAGCCACAGGCCCAGAACAGCCATGGCCACACAGTCTAATGAAAACAGAATTCACCAGGAGAGGGCTGAGCTGGATGCCAGTCTCTGCTCCCAGAATGATGTTTTTTACTACCAACAATTAAAAAAGGCAGGTAAGAATTCACCTGTCAAACCTGTAGCATCCAGAGTAAAGAACACATGGGAAGAAGCTCATCAGTGGGGAGATGGGCTCAGCCTGGTGATAACCAGAGAGCCAGAGAAATCTTCCCTAGAGCTGTGCTACAGCACAGTGTATTCAGGTCTTTCTGTAAGCCATTCTTCACATATCAGTATTAAAAGGGGACTTATTCACTGGAAGATCATGACTGAGAAAGGCTCATTTTGCCTCTTCTCATTTATTCTTTGCTCATTGTGCTCTACATCTCTTCCGTGATGCACGGATTTATTATAACAAAAACACACAGCAAATAATGCAGTCTGCAGGAGGTTATCAATACAGAAAAACAACAAAGTTAAGAAAAAAAATAACTCTACTAAAATGAATGACACTTGACATGACCAGTAGGACTGTCTTAAATGCAGGTAAGGACACAGGCATCAAGGTGCCTGTTTTCTGCCCCCTGCAATATTTCAGCATTCCTTGCTCATGAATACTCAGATTACATTTGGCAAGTTGGCAGCACTTCTTAACACCTAACAATCTAATAAAAATATTTTTTCTCTGTGCTAGACAAATCTGCCCACCTTCAGCCTCTGCCACCCATAAAACAATTTATTCAAGCACCTGTACTCTGAGCACAGTTAACCTTTTCAATGTACAAAAGCTTCTGTGCCTCTTAAATGAACAGATGAACAAAAAATACTTTCATGACTAAAAGTTTAATATCAATTCGGGGAATACAAAGTATAATTTTACTACCCATATATTGTACATAATACAGTATATAGCTCATGCATCTTCTTTTAAAAGGTTTCTGTTTTCAAATTACCATTGTACAAGATTTTTATACACCACAAGGATACTTCAGGTTACTGCAGATTTACACTGAGAATCAGAAAAAGAATGATCATGAAAAAGAAAAAGCCCACTTGCACTAGTTTAAAAGCCAAGGGATGAATGTAAGAGGCAAAAAAGATTAATTTTTTTTTCCTCATTTCAAGGTTAAACCTCTAGGAACCTTAACATCTCACACACGGACATAAGTTTTCAGTGCATGGTCCATGAACTCTTGGCAGCCCATAATGTAAGAGAAACACACTGGTTGCCAAGGAGACTTGAACTTACCATGCAAGAAGTCCAGTCCCATACTAAAAAATTTAGGGACCCTAGAAATTTTAAGTTTGAAAATCAATGATCAAGAGGAAAGAAAGTGGAATGTGAGTGGTTTTCATCCTCCTTTCCCCAGTTTCTTACAGGCATGAAGGATCAGAATTGGACTGGAAGGCTTGAATTCACCAGTGCCACACTTCTCTGTGGGGACATTTTACATCAAAGCAAATGCTGGCTTTAGTTCTGTATTTTTAGCTGTATTTTAAATGAAAAACTGCACTGAATTCTGCAGTAACACAACTGTTGATCACACTCTGTTTTGTAACAGAAGTCCTGTCAGATATTTAGCCTTAGTTACTAAAAACTATCTTCAGGGAGTACAAACATTTCCCCTCTGGCATCCTGTCAGTCACAGCAAATCTGTAAATAAACTGTCAAACTCCATTCCAATCATTCCTGAATCTGCAAGGGAAAAAAGTCGTAAAATCAGTGCAGCTGGTTGTAGTCCCTGTAGAGCAGGGCTGATTTCACAGCTTTAATATGGTTCACTACTTCACAGCCAGTCCGATCTGATATACAGCATGCAGAAATGAGTGACACCTTTGCTAATCATTTTCTTAAACTTATCACATGTGGAGGTAATAACAGATGCAATGACTTTTCAAGGGCATGGACTGGTTAATTTTTCAACAGCAAATCGACTCTAGTTCTGCAAAATTAAAAATCCACTAAGACACACTGTCAAGCTATCTAAATTATGGAAAATTGCACAAAAAGGGAAAAACAAAGGTCTGGTCATGAGAAAGACAGTGTTAGACCCTCTCCTTATATTGTCTTATGCAAAGCAGGAATGCAGCAGCAGCAATGAAGCCAAAAATCTAAAGAGAGACTCTGACTTTAGCAAAGACTGACTGAATAACATGGGAAACCCTATGTACTATTACCTGGAACTTATTAGCACCTTTGTTCTGTAATTCATAACTTACTAAGTAATTCTGAAGGAGCTGGTCAAGAATTTTTCTGCCAGATACGTTTTGTTGGACCACAACAGCTAATTGAAGAGTTTTTCAAGGCCACACTGGGAAAGTGCAACAGAAGAAAGATCAGAAAGTAAATAAACACTATCACCTTGCTGCCTATGGACTCAGTTAGGCCATAAATCCCCTGATTTAGAGCAGGGACAGAACCCGAATCGGGATCTGCTTTATCCCACAGATTTTCCTTCACCATCAAGTTATACAAAGTCACACTGTCTCTCTGGACTGGTGAATATTTCATAAGAGTCAGAATAGCCCCAAGCAGAAGACAGACTGACTCAAAATCCAATAGCAAAGACACTGGCTTGATTTATGTTAAATTTAGGTTCAAGACTCATTTCTGTTATCACTCAAAAAAGGGATCTCAGCCTCCTAAAGGAGATGCATCCTTCATGTTTCCTCACAAAAGCCCCCTAAACGTGACTTTAACTATGAGACAGTTTGAACAGAAGTTTTGAAAGCACATCATTTCTTATGAAACAAAACTACAAGTGTTTGTTTGCAGATGGTCTCACAGTCTCCCTGCTCAGGAAAGCAAACTTTCCATGCTGAAATGCACCATAGGAAAGCAAAGAGCACTGAGGTCACTGTGACTGCATTGAGTTTGAAGGTGGAAAAAACTGACATCACCCCCTTAATCAGGGTTGCCATATGGTCAGGTTTCTGCTTTCATGTTTCCTTCCTTAAGCTCAAATTTTGACTGGCTGGAAAGAGAGGAATACAAAATGCATCAAGGTTTACCATATGGGCCCGGGTCTCCTGTGCACTACATGTGTCAGAGATCTGACATATCAAGGACATCATGCTCACCATGCAAAGGCTACATGGCCTATCAGCTACTATTTCCTTCCACAAATTCCCAGAAGAAACCATGGGAGCCCTACCAAACATCTTCCATTTTCATACCACACAGAAATCCAAGCCATATGCTTCAAAGTTTGCAGAAGCAACAACTGCTGCTCTCCAGAACTGAGTGTCAACCTGGTTTTTTCTCCTTTGCTGGCACACAAACATCTCATCCAAGCTGCAAATAACCCCCTGTGAACCTGAAAACTTCAGTGATCCAGGTCTGGACCCTTGTACATGTTGGTGTTCAGGGTCCTTAGCAGCACTTTCATCTGAGAATTAAGCGCCAAAGAAAGAAATCACTGGGTCTGAATCTCATTTCCCATTTAACAACTGAGGGAGTTGATAATACTAGTCTAAAAATAGTCAATTCGTGCTCAGAACACCCTTGACAGATAGGAATTATCAGCATCCTGATTTCAAATGTGAGAAAAAGAGAAGATACTCATCTAGATGAACTAGGACTGCCGGCCAAGTCTCCTGAGGGTCAAAGCAGCACTGAAATCACCCCACATTTTCACAGTGAACTGCAGCCATGGCTCTGCTTTACAATCAATGAGGCATCAAAATCCAGCCCGTACACATCTTTCCATCCAAAAAAAGCAACATTATTTCAATTTTCAATAAGACAGAAAATGGTTTATTGGATTGTCCTCCCAGAATATTAAAAAAAAAAATAAATTACTTTGCATACAAAAGTTTCAGCCCTAGAAAAGTCCACAGTGAAATACATCCCTCTCTGGCAGACAGCACAGCACAACACAACACAGCAACTCCTGACATGAAATGAACCCTAAGATAACACCTGACAAAAAGGGGACTTTAAGTAAAAAGAATGCAATTATCCCAATGGGAGTTGCTCCAGGGCACCTGTGTTAACCCCCCTGCCAAAACTATTTTGAACACTTTAATGGCTACAGATGATAAGAAAAGTTATGATGAGAGAAAGTCTGTGAGGCAACACCTGCAAAGTGAAGTATTTTTAAGAAAAATGCTTCAGATACAGAGACGGAAGTAATTAAAAACCCAAAGAAAAATGTGTACTGCTGTCTTTGTTTTCACCCAAGCTGAACTTCCCCTGAAATTGAATCGCTGGCTCACTGGGGAAGCTGGCTGACATCCTGAGCCACGAACAGGAAAAGCTTGTCTGGGAAATCAGCACAAAACTCAGGCTTGTTTGTTTGGAAAGGAGCCCACAAGTAAACACACACACAGACACAGACCAAGGTCTGCAGCACAGACAGCAAGGGAACAGGAATGGGTGATAAAGCACCAAAATTCTCCATGCTGACTTTGCCTCAGTCTGATTTTCTTTCAGGAATGGCAGGCCCATGAGGCCAGGAGGGAAATCCAGACCAGAGCAAACTTACTCTCAATGAAACAGACCAGGTTAGGGAATATTTATACAAACTGAATGCACGGAAGCCCATGGGACCTGATGGGATGCACCCCTGAATGCTGAGGCAGTTGGCTGATATAATTGTGAGACTATTTTTTATCTTCGAAAAGTCATGGCAATTCAGGGAGGCTCCTCAGGACTGGAAGAAAGCAAATGCAACTTCTATCTTCAACAATGGCAGAGAGGAGGACACCAGGAATTACAGGTCAGTCAGGATCACCTTGACCCTTGGGAAGATGGAGCAGAACCTCCTGGAAACCATTTCCAAACATACGAAGGATAGAAAGGTGACTGGCATTAGTCAGCAGAGCCTTCTAAGATGAGATGACTGGTTTGATGGAGGAGGAAAGAGCAGGGGATGTTGTTTATCTCTATTTTAGCAAGCCTTTTGACACTGTCTCCCACAAGATCTTCACCGACAAGCTGATGAAGTACAGGCTAGATACATGGACAGTGAGATGGACTGAAAATTGGCTGAACTGCTGGACTTAAAGGTTGTGAACAGTGGTACAAAGTCCAGCTGGAGGCAACTCACTAGTGGTGTATCCCAAGGGTCAACACTGGTCTGATGCCATTCAATATTAACGACCTAGATGATGAGACAAGTGTACCCTCAGCAAGTTTGCAGGGGACACAAAACTGAGAGGAGTGCTGATACACAAGAGAGTTGTGCTGCCATCAGCAGGACCTCAGCAGGCTGGAGGAATGGACCAACAGGAACCTCAACCAGTTCAATAAATGGAAGTGAAAAGTCCTGCAACAGAGGAGGAAACACCCTATGCACCAACTGGCTGGAGGCCAGCGGCTGGGAAGCAGCTTAGCAGAAAAAGATCTGAGGATCCTGGAGTACAGCAAGGCAAACAAGATCCAGGCATGTGTCCTTGCAGCAAAGGCAGCCAGCAGCATCCTGGGTGGCACCAGAAGGAAAAGCACTTGCAGGATGAGGAGCTGCCCAGCACATGGGACACACATCAGCAGTGCTGGGTCTGGGCTGGGCAAGAGAGTGCAGGGACATGGACATAGTGGAGTGAGCCCAGGGAAGGTCTGTGCAGGTGATTAAGGGACTTGAACCTCTGGCGTACAAGGAGAGGCTGAGAGAGCTGAAACTGCTCAGACAGGGGAGAAGACTCACACAGAATCTAATCAGTGTGCATAAATACTTCATGAGGGAGAGTAAGACAACAGATTCTTCTCTGTACTGTCCAGTGGTAGAACGGGACGCAAAGGGAACAAATTGAAATAGAAAAAAAAATCCTTTTAAATATGAACTTTTATTTTAACTGTACAGGTGATCAAATACTGCAGCAGGTTTCCCAGAGAGGCTCTGGAACCTCCACCCTTTGAGAGAAAGGGTAGGTTTAGCTAAGCTATGAGGAAAATATGCTTTACTGTGAGGGTGGTAAGACACCCTCTGGGCTGCCAAAAAACTTTTGAATGCCCTATCCCTGGGAATGCCCCAACCCAGTTCAGTTGGGGCTTGGAGCAACCTGGTCTAGTGGAAGGTGTCCCTGCCCGTGGCAGAGGGGTGGAATGAGACGGTTTTGGAGATCCCTTCCAACCCAAACCATTATGTGATTCTATCATTCAAAACCAAAGTGGACACAGTCCCGGGCCATCTCCTCCAACTGGCCCTGCTCTGACTAGGCGAGCTCCAGAGGTCATTTCCACCCTCTTCCACACTGTGATTTGAATTGCTCTTAGTACAACACTACATGTAACTGCAAACAGTGCAAAATATCCTGAAAGGCTACTTTGCAAAATCAGCCCGTGTGAGATATTTATGTGCAAAGATCCATTTTTCATCATCATATGCTTCAGTCTGTACAGACAAAAATACTAAGCTGAATGTAAGGATCTACTTTGAAATATATAGAAACTAAATACCTGGGGAGCAAGGAGTCAGAGCAAAACAGAAATGTGGTCATATGCCTCTAATTTAAAGTGCATCTTCAGTAGACTTAATGAAATCAGGACAGAACAAGCTCAAGATGACAAAATTACTTAAGACAGCACCATTATGAAGGTAAACTTTTTGACTAGTAAGTAATGACGCTCTTGAGGACATCACAGCTATTTTGTAGAGCAAAAGTTTGTGAAAGTAGCCATCTCTGCTTTGATCAAGCCTTTGACTCCAACCAAGCCAACTGATTTCAGTGGGAATTGGGTGGGACCACAGCAACAAATACAACTTTTCAAGCTGTGATGATCTAGTCCTAAAGACTTCAACAAGAACCAAACACGTTTAGAGCTGAAGACCTTGAAGACAGCCAATTTACATTTTGAGATAATACAATTGAGATAATTTTCTATCCCCCATTATAAGCAGGGGACTCTTCATCATTTTCAAGTTCTCCATACAACATTTCATCAGAAAAACAAGTGGCACATCCCAGCATGCATAATACTATAGTTTTTAAGTGAGTAAAAAGGACAGAATATGTATAAAGGACACGACTAAACTAATTTTCAGAACCTCTGGAGTTCAGTATTTAACACTGTGATAACTCTGGGGAGGAGAGTGGCCCATAACTTTTGTAAGGAGGAAACAAAAGGAAGGGCTTGGATGCTGCAGGGAAACAGACAGACGGACACATTTACTTGACATGCTCCCTTGAAGCCCTGCAGGCTTCATCAGCTGTATTTGTAAGGCCTTTGAAGTGTGGCTGTTGCACAGCTTGTAAGTCCCTTCCTCTGGAGCTCGGGAGCTTGTGGTGTTATAAGCTACTTAAGCTCCTTAGTCCAGATCTAAGCAAACAGCTTGAAGCACTTACAAGCTTCACTCCCTCTTATTCTGAAGATGTTAAGCTGCTTAGCTTACTGTCTTCAACTTTCTAATTCCTACAACCAAATCCTACCCATACACCATGAATCTGCCTTTATTAGCCTGATTCTTCCCTCTGATGAGGATTCTGAATGTCTTTTGCCAAGTCACCAGTAGAACAAAATGTTCTTTTATAGCTTAGTTCTTCCAAAGTCGTAGCCAACACCTGAATGCCCATTGCTTTGGAAACTACCACTCTGCATTTCCAGTATCCACAGATTACTGTATATCAAGCATATTCACCTGCTCTAACAAATCTCTTTCTGTTAATAGATAAAGTTTGTTAAATATTTCAGTTAGTATTAAAAAAAAACCCCTCCACACTGGTGTAAGTCCTCGTTTTTACTGTGAACTTTTGTTTCAGTAGGAACTGCAGAAACTTTTGGAAGAAATGCTGCTTGTACATAAAAGATGGTTTTCATCTAAATCAAGCTGGTACCAAACTACCAGCGTTTACAATTAATAATCTTACAAGAGAATCTTTAAACTTAGATGTACAGTTAGGCTGGCACAAATGGACATGAAACATTTTCTAGGGCTGAAATCATTAAAACTTTGTATCTATAAATAAAAGATAGGGCAGATATTAATAAATCTTAACAAGTAACAACAAAGAAGACACAATTCCATTTTAATCATAGCACAAAAATAAGCTACTGAGCCAAGCGTGGAAGTGCTGTTATATTGACACTAGAAATGTAAAATAATAAGACAGAAAGGTTTAAAATGCCTGGTTTTCACTGAGGATATTGACAGAAGCAACACACTTGTGAAAGGCAGGCAATCATTACATGCTGTAAAATAAAAGAACAAATTATATTGCAAAGATACAGGAAAACCACAGCGGTGAGTGTTGCTATACACTAATGAAAACCTGAAGCCAGAGCAGACAAAGCAGTTAATTGTACCAACTTGTAACATAATCCATATGGTCTGAATATCACATCAATACCAGGACCACACAACAGCCCACTTGCCCAGGATGATGGCAATGATCAAAACACACACAAAGAGATCATAGACTGCCTGGACAGGCAATACAGGAACCATGACACACTACAGTTATCCCTATATTAGGATAAACTAATAAACTAATAAATGTTAGGATAAACATCATGCTCACATATGCTTTATGCTACAACTTCTAAAGAACCCTAGGAAAAAAACCCAAGCAACACTTGACTTGTCTTAAGCAGAAAATCCATGGGTCCAGGATGTCAACAAGGGATGTTTTAGAACACATCATATGTTACCCATGCAAAACTTGCATAAAAATGGAGTGCCCAGCTGTTACAATGTTACCTGTGGAAAATATAAATGCTTTACACAAGTATAAACACAGATTTCCAACAAGTATTTTGAGAAGGTTCTTCACCAAAGCTTCTTGTAGAAAGAAGGCTGCCACAGGACAAGAATGGATGTGGTCTCACAAATTAATGGTCATTTTTTTAAAAGACGTGACACGAAGAGTCCAAGTAAGAGATCAGTTTTCACAGCTCCTAGTGAAAGGTAATCTGGGAAAATGCAGAGATTTAGAAAACAAATCCAACTCTGGAGAGACCTAAATTTGCACACCCAACAGGCTCTGAAGTATTATCTCTGAGTAAAGCATGGTATATTTTAAAAATTTAATGAAAATAACAGATCAATACTTAAAAAATGGAAAAAGCAAGTACATTAAAAACTTTTATAAAAGGAATAAAGCCAGAAACAGCAACATGCCACATTTTAAATAAAAGTTGAGTCTCTGAATACTCAGTGCAGCACCACTCCTACATTTCAGAAAGAACATAGCAGAAATGGAAACAATATAGAGAGACACAACAAGGCTGATCAAAGGTGTGGGACAGCTTCCAACAAGACATGAGTAAGTCCTGATTACAATTCTTCAGCCAAGAAAAGAAATGGCTAAGGGGATACCAGGAGGAGACCAGCAGAGCACAGGAAGTCAGAGATGATAAATACAGAATAACTATTCTCTTTTTCTCATAGTACAAATCCTACCAAGGCGCAAATGAAGTTTTCAGGTGACAAGCTCAACACAAACAAAAAACAGGGACATCTCACACAATGCACAGCTCAGGTGAAGCTCTCAGTGCTGCAGGATACCATGGGTGCCAAAAACCTACATGCTTTTAAAAAGTGATTAAAGAAATCATGGCAAAACATCTGTCAAAAAATGTTACATAAAAACCCCTTAGGCTGGGGAAGTTGCTAAGCTGCGGACTGGGAGGATGTTCAAGCCTTGCTTGTGTATTAGAGACTGGCCACTGTCAGAGGAAAACTTTGGACTTGTTGGGCCTTCAGCCTGACTC
Organism: Edolisoma coerulescens; assembly: GCA_013397115.1. NCBI lineage: Eukaryota > Metazoa > Chordata > Aves > Passeriformes > Campephagidae > Edolisoma > Edolisoma coerulescens. Next base: position 1,197,530 of record VWZW01001851.1, on the reverse strand, counting down.
AGGATAACCATTCTTACCTTCACAAACAGCACCAAAACTATTTCAGCTTTGAGCACTCCTGAAAGAACCTCCCCTCAATTCTCTTTTGAACAAAAGCTTGCAAATCAGATCAAACCAGAGGGGATCCCAAAGAATTTTCAGCTGGGAAGACACACCTTGCACAGTTTGCCTATCACTAAATACATGAAAGTATTTTACATTAGGTGTTTAAAAAAGTCACTATCAAGCCAACAAATAAGGCACCTTCAAATCTTGGAAACAAACATTTGATTCTACCAGCCCCAAACATCCGAGTGCAGCCATTGCCCCCCTCAATGTGTTTGTTTCAAAAGTTATAAAAAGACAAAAGTCTTAAAACCTTAATTATACCTATCATAATTCTGGAGATTGTAACAATCTTGACCTTTTTACCCACATGCTAATGCAACTTCACATTAATCTTCTCTGTTTAGCAGGAGTTATCAAATGCCATACAGCATGTAAACTACATCTTGATTGCTGAGAAAACATCTCTTTGCAGAACATTATTTAGGCAGGCACTGAAGTTTCATTGACTTGAGAGATACCTAAGCACCTTCTTGCATCAGACACATCTGATCCTGACAGCACCAGGAGCCAATGGGAGCCAAAACCCTGGACTTCAACCCCGAAACTTCATTCCAAAATATCCCACCCAAAGGGTGGCTGGTCAAGATGCTGCTTTGCCTTCTTCCACTGCCATGAAGGGTATAACACAATGCAGATAGAAGAGAAAACATTCTCGATTTGTCAGAAGTAATTAAACTTGTCACTGACTCTCTGTAAAACTCAAGAGCCATCTGGGAAAAGAGCAGTATGTCTCCACATCCGTGTGAGTGACAAGGTCAGAGCACCCCTCACTTCCTTGGTTGCATCTCCATCACTGACTCTGCTCATCATGCTGTAAATTAATCCATAAAAATTTGGATGGAGTACCTACTGTAATTAGCTCTGTCTGTCCAAAGGAGGCAACTTGTGATGGGGTGGTAGTTGAGGGATCCAACTGGCTCGTGGCTGCAGAGTGACAGAACTAGGTCAATATACCAACTTTATTCAGAAGGAGGACAACATAAAATTAGCCTTGTCGTGTTACATTTCCCAGACAAGGTTTCAAGACCTTCAGTTAGCAAGAGCTCACTAATAAAATGTTTTATATTTATACTCCTCCCTGTGATCTTTTTTTAATATGTCCCATTAGAAACTCTTCTCTATCATTTCATGGACATGGTCTCACCTTTTTCTGCTGTGCACCTCAGACAAGAGCACCTCAACCAGCTGCCATTAGGCCCCCTTGAAGCCTCCTGTTCTTAAGGCTGAGCAAGCCCAGCTCCTCCAGACTCAGCCCAGGGCAGGTCCTCCAGCCTCAAGGCATTTTGGTGGCTCCCCACTGCACTTGGTCCAGTTTGTCAATAAATTTCTTACATTAAGGGGCCCCAAACCAGGCACAGCACTCCAGATATCATCTGCTGGGCTGCTGAATAAAGGACAATAATTCTTCTCCCTCAACTGCTCGGCTGTGCTTCTGTTGGTACAGCCAGCACCTCGTCAGCCTTCCTTGCTGCAAGGACACACTGCTGGCTCATTTTTAGCCAGACCTCCCACATCCTCTTCAGCTGAGCTTTCCCCCAGATTCTTATCAATGCAGGGAGTCTATGGGCCCCAGGTGCAAGACTTGACATTTTTCCTTGTTGAATTTGATGAGGCTCCCAACAGACCATTCCTCTGTTTAACATGCAACTTACATGATTTATTCAAGTCACAAGCATGAGCTTCTCATCATCACAGCAGAGGATAAGCCTGGAGATAGAGTTGAATGTGTAAGACAGGATTAGGTGTACGCTGGGTGGAGAAGTGTGTTGCACAGCTCACCTCTTTGGCCTTTTCTCATTATATCACAAGACCTCTCTCGGTGTTTATACTCACGGTGACTGACACACCGGGGGTCTCGCTGCTGGTGCTTCTCTGTTCTGAGAGACTCACAGCCCTGTTTGAGGGATTTCTGCCAGGAATTGCTAAGCACACGCTGGGTCACAAATGACATGGCTCAGTTTTCTCACCAGCTTTCAGGAAGAGGTGAAAAATTCGAGTTTGGAACTTGGGAAACTGCTTCAGAACATGCTTAAACACAAGTAGCATCATTAATATCAACAAGTCAATGAGATGACAATGTCTGTATTTAAACAAAGGCTCACAATAAAAACAACAACAAAAAAAAGGCCAGACTAGAGGTAAAGTCCATTTTCATAAAAATATGTACATTTTCTTCTAAAGGTGCTTTCTTAAGTCACAGCTGGGATTGACGGGTAGGGAAACTTTCACTGCTATTGGCTCTACAGAGCATACTCTGCAACTAAAGAAGCAGCTGAATTTCCACCAATGATCCTGCAGAAAGCGTGTTCCCTCTTGGTTTTGTTTGCCTTCTAAATTTTCTGTGAACTTTGAAAACATCTCAGGACTGGCTGCCTGAACTTGTAATGGCAAGGGAAAGAATACAGGAGACTTACACAGTTAAGTGTGAGGGAGGAGCTGCCACTACACTGACAAGTCAAGAAGTGCATGCCTTTGTATTTATGTAAATCCATGCATACTTATGGACATCAACCAAGTGTGTCTCAAGGTAAAATAATTTCTGCCACTAAGATCAGAATAGCGGGACACCTGTGTAATTTTAAAAACAGTTTCAGCAGATTTAAAGACTGCCTTTTCACCAAAATACACATTCCTAAATAACTTCCAGGGACTATTTACTAAAATTATTAATAACATTCGTACACCTGGGCATTTCCTTTACATCATTGTCAAGACTAACACATCAGGCAACTGCTGTGCTTGCAACTTAGAAGCACTTGGGCATTTCATGCATGAACAGCACTAGGTCAGGAAGAGGTTAATGTGTGGAAACACAAAATGGATTTGGCAAGAAGGAAGAGGAGGAAACAGTGCACTTCAGCAGAAGAATATGACATTTCAGCACATGAGGATGTTAAAACATCAGCTATTTTCTTTCTAGGCAACAAGGGACGTGCACTACTATATGCTCCATATTTTGGTAAACTGAGTGAGTGTCAGAATTTTCAGAGAACATGGAAGGGAATAAGAGAATCATTTCTCAATACAGTGTGGGATTTGGATGTGCTGGTATCCACTAAGGATCTGGAAATGTCCTTTTTATCTCTCAGTTACAAAACAATTTGAAACATGGCAGGGAGGAAACAGTTATTCCCATCCTGTTCTGTAGCTGAACCTAAATCAAGACCTGAAGTGTCAATTTACCCTCTAGAATCTTTTGTTGCAGTTTAATTTACTTTTCCTCCAATGTAATACTGGTGTCACCTTACTGTTTAATATTGAAAGTTATTGACAAAGGAAATGCTGATTCATGAAAGTGAGATTTTGCTCTAATGTATTCATGTGAAAACAAATGAGCCTGTACTGCTACATGGTTCTTCCTCTTGCTCACATTTCATTTCAGCCCTGATAGAATTTCAGATGGGGTGAGTGAATCCTGCAGAAATGCTGCAGCAAGTTTTTCTCAGCTGTGGGCCAACAAACAGAGCAGAGCACTGGAACAAGATGCCCAGGGAGGTCACAGAGTCTCTCTCCCTGGAGACATTCCAAACCCACCTGGACACATTCCTGTGTCATCTGCTCCAGGTAACCCTGCCTTGGCAGGGGGGTTGGGCTGGATGATCTCCAGAGGTCCCTTCCAACCCAAACAGTTCTGTGATTCTGTGAACAAATTTGATTTCAAAGCCTCATATTCAGTGCAATAAGAATGCTCCTTGGAGTGTAAAAGGCCACGACCACTCACAGAGTGAAGCAGAGCTGTCTCAGAACTTACAGAATCTGTTTATCTAGCTTGTTCCCTATTCATACTGCACGTTCTGCTTCATAGATACATATTTGCTGGGGCTTAATCCTGATTAAGATTTATATTCTAATCCAGCAGTGCTTATCCTCACTATTCATAGCAGCTGCACTATTCATAACGCAGTGCTTTCATTGATACTGTTTTGCAGGAGGAAGCAGCACAAGCTCCTGTTGTGCAGCATGGTCAAACCTTAAAGGTCAACACCAACCAAGCTTCCTCTATGCCAGTGCTTCCAGGGCTTCTCCAAAACTGATTCCCATTTAACAGGATGCATTGAAAATAACCACTGTTTGCTCTGCCTGGGTGCTGAGATCCTCATTCTTTGCAGGTCTCTGGTGCCACACCATTCAATTCAGCTCAAGTACGAGATGATGCCACTGCAACATGGCCCTAGAAGGCCAGAGGATCATTCTGGAAGTCTAGTTATCCTCTGACAGCAGCGTGGCAAAAAGGCCCCTAAGCCTGAAAGAAGTACCTGAAAACATCTACATAAGAGCATTTTCAAAAATCTTCAAGGGGAGAAGGCCAAGCAATGTCAGCCTCAAAACCACAAGACATTTCCTGCAAGGTAAAGATCTCTGTCTCCAACCCAGAAACTCCTCTCTACACACCACCACTGCAAGGAGACACTCGCTAGCTGCCACCACCCTCAGCAACAAAGCCAGCATAAAATCTGGGAGGTTCTCCAGCCAGAATGGTCTCATTTCTGTTCCCAGCACTGATCAGGGATGACCATGGGAATGGACTGGGATGAACAGACTACGCTGACAGACAAAAGCATTTCAGGGAGTCATTCTGAAGCCACACTCCAAGGATTTGTGCAATGAGGAGCATCGGAGGAAACCAAGAAAGGGAAGCATTTTGCTAATTGTTTGGTAGCAGTTATTGACCACTCAAATGCATGAAACAAAGCAACATGGAAAATATCCTTAGGGTCCTCATCATGATGCAGAAAACAGGGGATTTTTAATTCTTTACAGTAATAAAACATTGTGGTGCCTTTCAGTGCCTTCACAGAACCATTTTGAATGGTGCTGGATGTGGGATGATTCAGAATTCCAAGAAACTGAAACAAGAGGAGGAAGACAGAGTATGGGAAAAGGATTTGGTTTCAATATTTGGAGTACAATGGGCAAAAATTTCTCTGGTAACTGGGAAGAAGGCTCACAAAACATGCTCAGTGCTCAATGTCTTGCCCTACTCTGCCACATACTCCCAGTGTAGACACGGACACTGCAAACAACTTAATTCCAGCATTGGAATCCCATCTCCCAAAGCCAACTAGCACTTTGGATACAGTAGCTATGCCCACCACATTAGGCTAAAATAGAGCAACAGCTACCTCCCAAGCCTCCATCACATCAGTTCCAGCAGTTATTCTGCCAGGAAAAAGTTAACCATGGACTGAAGCTGAATCAGGTGTACTCACATGATTATGAAGCTACTTGCACTGCTTACCTCATACACTGGGAGAAAAAAAGGATCTATGTACAGTGAAACCAGAGCAACTGCTGAAAACATCAGCTGTCACCACTGCTCTGCCAGCATCCCGCTTGCATGGATTCCCAAGTGCAACAGGGCTTTCCAGAAGGCTGAAAAACAGTGATGGAAGTCTCACGTTTTTTGTCTCTACACCCTGCTGTAAATGCAGAGCAGCCAGAGCAGAGGCAGCTCCTCCACTGGGGCTGGACACATGCCTTGACACCACCAGAATAAATTGAATCGAGGAGCACACTGAGCTGAAAGTATTTTTTATCACTGTACTGACAAGCTAAGAACATTTCTGCATGGGGGCTCAACAGGACAGGCAAGTTCTTCCACAGTGTGTTACAATGATTCCTGTAGCAGCTCAAACAGGAGCTCTGGAGAACACCTGAGAAGCCCCATCACCTGATCCAGAGCCACGCAGCACCAGGATGGATGCCGAGGCACAGGCACAAGCCTGGCACAGCTCGGGAATGTTGGTCCCACCACGTGTGCCCGGCTTGCCCAGTCATGCAGCCAGACCTACACCTGGTTATGGTGTCCTCTCTCCACACAGGACTGTCACAGGGTAGCCACAGGGAGGTTTGGCAGCTGGTGTGCTCCATTTCACCTTCCTGAAAAGCTTCCGAGGAAAACAGCAGCTTAAAAATGAAAAATGAGCTTTTACACAGGCGAGCAGCTTGGCTGTGCACAAAGCAGGCAAGCCCAAAATGGCACACACATTTTCCTCCTTTCCTCCCTGGATTTCTACTGATTCCAGTCAGTGTTTTATAAATACAAAAATTATAAATAAATATAAACCAAAGGATAAAGAACAACTTGGATCAATCTAGTTTTGATACGTGGAGGCACGCTTCATTTATTTTGGATGTTTTAATCATAGGGAGAGATATATCATGTGAAATGAGCATTTTCCTCGCTAGCGACCAGTATTTAAAGTTAGCAAAACAGAAGCCACTGAACATTTATTCAGGTGAACTCATGTATGTAATGGAGTTGCCTTCAGCAACTCTGCCTCACTCCTGGACCTCCTGTGATTCTGCTACCTACATTTATCTTCCTCTGATGATCACAGCTGGGCAGCATTTTCAAACTTTAAACCAGAAAGCCTTGAAGCCTGCGTTATGCACAGTGCTAACAGCCCAAAGAAAGAGGCAAGAGCAGCAAGAGGTTTATTGTAATACTGGTATTTTCCAAGCTCTCATCGAACAAAGCATTTAATCTAATGTATTACACTTAATGAAGAGTCAGGAACTTGTACTGCAAATAACAGATCAGATATAATTGGAGTTTGCTCCGCACCACTAGCCTACATATATCAATAAAAACAATAACCACATTGGATTTTGGGCTCACTTCATTTGCATTTCTTAATTTAGTGTTTAACTAATTTAACAATAGTAATGATTTAATTCAAATTACAATCTAAGGAAAATAATTTTTAAAAGCCATTAAAGATTTCATTAAGTTCCATCTAAATTAATATTAGCTTTCTTAATATTTTCAGTAAATGATTTTTTCTCTCACCACTGAAACAAACATGAAGTTTCCTCTGTGCAGTGAAGCTTTAGACAAACCTTGTTAGATTTATTGGTATTATTTCAAGCAATTAATTAATATACATTAGAGTTATTTAGAGGAAAAGCACAAAAAATGGCAGGAAAATGGATGAAGCTGTTTTTAAAACACTGCATTCAACTTAGATAATTGTTCTTTGAGCCTTTTATGTGGAGCTCTTAGGTACACACCATCCATTAGATCACTTTTTCTATACTCTTGTGGCATTGCTCCTAAGTATCAAATACACATGATTATTAAAGGAGTTACTACTTGCAATTAACTTATAAACACAATTCCGCATTTTCAAATGGATATGCCAGCAACTTCTTATTCTAATGTGTCATACTTAAAAACAATGGTTTCAGATGTTCACCTCCATTTCAGTGGGTGCCAGGCCTTTATGTTCACAACATTAAGTACCCAGTATGAGCTTTGTATCACTTTCTCTGCAGCAAAACTGTTCATTTGCAGGTAACCTTAAGTCATTTAGCTAGAAGTGCACTTAATTTGGAGAGATTAGTCAAGCAGCTCTTCATATGTACATTTGTATTACCACTATAATTAGAAATACTTCAAAACAACAAAAAGTTCATTTTTGACCAGAATAAACACAGAAAGGAAAAAAAAGATCAAGAGCACCTTAAGTGAAGAGAATGGATGTTTTTGAAAATATCCTTCAAAAACCCTCCGGCTCCATGACCAGTGACCACCTTCATTCCAATGCTACTCACAGGGCTGCTGCCACACAGGATAAAATATATGACATTTCTGTATGTTTTAAGCTGGCCACCAAGGAAATGGCTATGTGCAGATAAATTCTGACATCTACCCTGCTCAGTAACAGATATGGGCAGTGGAGAGGGAAGGAACTGAATGACCACTCCTGGAAACACAGAGAAGGCAGCCAGGGATGCGCTGGAGTGGAGTCCCCAGGAGCCTTCCTTCAGCACATGGATACCTCCAGGATACAAAGCCCTCTGCCAACAAAGCCCATATTTGAAATGCAACAGAAGTGATACTAAGCTGTTGAAAACAAGACATAAGAACACCCTGAAGGAAGCTGCTAAATGATGGAGTACATTTACAAGGCAGACAAGCATGCTGGAACTTTGGCTGCCAACTTTAGAAATTGAACGTGTTTACAAGTCAGTTCATCTGTTAGTGTTGCTGAAAAAGCAGAAATCAAAAAGATTGGTATTTGAGAAAGATGCAGCCAATTTCTACAACCAAGAGCTAATTGAACTTTCATCCACCAGAACTTCTGAAAATGTCTAATAAATACGCATTTCAGAAGAATCCACCAAGATAGGCACAACCAGAGGTGAAACATTAAGTGCTAAGCCACACTTCAGGAACATTGCAGATAAATATTGACAAGCGCAGTTATCTGCAGTAGAGATATCCTCTAAATAACTAATTCACTTTGAGACACTATGAAAAATAAAATAATCACAAACCCACCCTTTGCTTTGTATGTATATACATACTTCTATTTTTAATTTCAAATTTCCAGCTTTCAGAGATTTCTTGACATTTCTTTTTAAGCTTCAGATATTGTCAGATGGAACACAAATACTTTAAAACCAACAGAAGTGGTAGAGAAGTGGCTGTTTTTAAAATCACTTTCTACTTGAGTAGTAATTGATGTACAATGCTCAGCAAGTACTCCTGAGTTTAGTTTTACTTTGTCTGACGCTGTACAATCATTATAACTGCAGTCAGAAAAAGACAATTTCAGATTCAAGCAAACTTTTTTGTGTTCTTTTATCCATTCTGTGGATTTTCCAGCTAGGGAAAGTTACAGCACTGACGAGCTGGAGGTCACTGCAAGACACTGTCAAGTCCAGCGTTTTGAACATCAAAGAGAAAAATTATATCACTGTTCAGAAGCAGGGACCAGGAATTTCATGTCACCCACCACATCATCAAGGGACTTAATTCTGTAGATGCTCTAATCTCACTCTTCCACACACCCAGCTTTCTTCCTTGGGTCGGTCCTGTCACTGATCCTGAATCCCAGCCTCCAAGTGCAAAGGTAACACATTTCTGTTCTTTCCTCCGAGAGAGAACTGGAGAAGCACACACTGCACTTGAAGGTTGTTTTTCATTAACTTCCCACCCTTTGCCACCCTTTACACTGGACTAAACTGATGTTGTCAAAGCCTTGGGGCTGAGACCTGTCATTTTACATGCCCCACACACACCTGTGCTAGTGCCTAAGTTAGACACACAGGTTAAATAACATTATAGCTAAAAGAATACCCTTCATGTGTGTTCTTGAAAACCACGAGCCAGAAATAAGAAGAAAAAAAAAAGTTGCCCAAATTAATTCCTCATGTCTGAAGATAATTGAAGTTATGCAAGTAGAAAGCAAAATAACTCCTGTCCACAATTGTGTGAACTTTACTTGAGTTTAACTTAAACAAGAAATGTGGGAGGTGGTTGGCTATTTTTTTCTTGAGATAATCTGGGTAAGCACTGAGTAGCTGTCCTCTGGAAATCAAAGTCTGAATGGAAACAAAGCTTTAGATATGCAAAATTGTTTTTAAAATTTAGGCAGTAATCTCTTTTTAAGTAAGGGAAAATTGCCTTGCCTAATCTTGTGCAGCAAACAATCACAGCTAAAAATCACTGTATGTGCAGGCAAAAAGAGAAAGCAGGGAAAGAATGACTTGTCAAGCAGGAACCCCTGTTAACACTGAAAACCTCAAGTGTGGGTTGATGCAGCTGAAAGCATTGAGACACTCAATGCTCAGGAGTGATGCATAACCTGAGATGTGCAAAAAAAGCTGAATAATCTTAAACCAGAAAAAAAGGAAAAATTGCTGGAAGGACTAGGGAATCCTGGGAGAGCTGATTAGAGTTCACTAACAGGACTGTCACATTTGACCAACAAAAATGAAAATATAGGAACACACAGGAAGAAAGATTTTAAAGTAATAAATATGTAGCATTTCACTAAGTGTCAACTCAGGCAAATGTAGTATTTTACAAGCAGAATGACTGTGAAATCAGGGCATCATTTGCAGTGATACCAGAAGCTGCTCTGAGTATAAATGATTAATACACAGCAATGTTATATAGCTGTGAATCAGATGAACTTCCTAGCAATGGCATTTCTTACAGATTCCCATGTGGCCAAGACAGAATGGACAACTCTCATCTTTTAAACTCACTCTTCTATAACATAAATGATCTCTTTAGACCACAGCACCTGGTTTAAGGGAAAAAAGAAAAAAACCTTGTTCTTAAAACTGCCAGTGCTAAAGAATTCACTACACCACTGTCAATGGCTGCAGTCTGATTTCAGTTTCTGTTAAAAATCTGCACCTTGCTTGTCATTTGAGGTTTGCCTGCTTTCAGCTTCCAGTTATTGAACCATAATGTTTCTGTCTGTAAGGCTCAAGAGTCCTATACTATCAAGTTTCCTTTCCCCAAGAAGGTACTTATAGACTGCAGTCATATCATTCCCTTGCTAATCTAATTGGATTTAAAACTGTAGATCAGTCTCAAAAAACAAGCAATAAAAGGAGATTTAGTAGATAACCCAACTGATCTCCAGGTCCCCAGCTTCCAGAGATCCACAAAGCTCTAACAAACCCAGCAAACTGACAGCTTGACTATTTTTCTGAGTACTGCCTGAACAGTACATCCACTGACAGAGCCATAAACAATCTCTCCTAACATCAGGGCACAGGAATTGAACCATTTACATACTTGGTCTTTTGCTGACCAAACATTAAAAGCAATTGTTCAAACAATGACAACATTTTATCATTGTGTCAGAAAAGAAAGACAGATAGTACCCCTTCCAATCTTTTTATTAACTCTTCAGATTTTCTGTCTTCGTTGTGTTTCCTGTATATGTATGACAACAATAAAACAAAATAAAAGCAAGACAATAGCCACTGCATGAAAAATTCTAGAGCACGTAAGCAGCTTCCTTATAGCACATGAGGTCATTTCCTTCAGAGACATTTTATCTAACCCTTTAAAAAATTAGTTAAACTAATACTTTACTCTCCTGAGCCAAGTAATAATAAAAAGCCATTTTTTGTAAAATACTTGGTCAGGGAATTGGTAATGAGCTAACCAACCTTTCCAGATCACTGGCTTAAAACCAAGCCTTGCTTGATCGTGCCTTGAAGGCTCAGCTACGTGATAAAAGGCTGATGCTCTGTGAAAAATAAAAGGGGATAAAGTCAAGTTCTTGGCAAGCTATTGCCCATCTCACACTGGCACTCTTATCAGCCAGAAGTTTCATCAGAAAATACAAATATCCTCTGCAGCAGAATGACTGGCTTATCTGGGAAGATTCTGCCTCTGATGAATTTCAAAGTATTTCTTGAGCCAACACTCCCCCCTCAAAAATATAGGTTTAAGATGTAATGGCAAGGCATTTCTGAGGTCAGTTTGTACTGCATGCCAAGCAGCACACTCTGCCCCATCTCTGTTCCACATGTTCCAATCTGGCTGTTACCACTATTCACTCTATTGTTTCAAAAAGAAAACTTCAACCTGTCACCATCCTCTAACAATTTTTAAACTGTTTTCACAAGCTTGCTGAAGCAAAAGGCCCCTAACAAAGCCAGCACCCTCGTGCTGCTGAAACACCATCAGCACTCTCAGCAGCAAACAGCAAGAGACAAGCACGAAGCCAACACAACATTTTAGTATTGATTTCTCTAAGAAATTTAAATCCCGCAGGGCATAAACATCAATTTAATCTGTATGCAACTACAAAATGGCCTCACTCCCAGTGTTCCTTATTTCAGCCAAAACACTGCTACAACTGGAGAAAACACACACTTAGCAGTGCAGGCAAAGGCTGACAGAACAAGTATTCGCACGTTCCCAACAATTCGCAAGAGTTTTGGAGAGCACGATCACCAATACCAGACAGTCAAGGACAACCACCAGCAGGAGAATCTGTCTCATAGCCAGACACGAAGGCATCCCTGGAGCATCCCAAGGAGCAGTGGCACCCTGCCTTGCCAAGCAGGAGAGCCACTTCATCCTCCAGCAAACTCAGCACTTTGCTGTGGAGTAACAGCCTCAGGTCTCACCTTTGGGTTTCTGTGCCTCCACATGACAACAGGAACAACGAAACACAACTCCTCCATGCTGTACTAACTGATAGTTTGGAACAGGCTCCCCAGGGAGTGGTGCAGTCACTATCCCTGGAAGCATTCAAAAAACATGTAGGCGTGGCACTTCACGACATGTCTTAGTGGGCATGGTGGAATTAGGTCAAATGTTGGATGTGATGATCTTGGAGGTCTTTTCCAACCTTAATGATTCTTTGATTCTATTATCTGAGCATCCCTGACTCCATCAGACTGCCTTCCCTGAAGGCAAAATGCCACGTTACTGCTACCTCCAGCCTGCTGAGAAGAGCATCAGAAGAAAACACCACCAGAAGAAAATGGAAATTTGTCACCTTGGAGTTTGCCCTCATGTAATCATAAGCTGAGTTCTCCAGAAATGTAAGTTCCCCCTCTAATCACTGAGAAATCAAGCCCAGCATGCTCTGACATTCCCTTTTTTCTTCTTAGCACTGCTATTTTTTTTCAAGAATGCACCCCATGGAAAAAAATCAGCTCATTCTTACAGCAGTGCCAAGCCCCAGGCATGTCAGTGTCACCCCTGCCAGCACTTAAGCACCAATACAGTCACTAGAATTCAGGCACCAACATTATTTGTGAGTGATGGATTTATGTACGTAAGAAACTATAAATTACACAATAATCACAGACACAGGGGTTTATGGACAAAGCCTGCACTTGAAAAATGTGGCACCTTCTATCCACCTGGCCCTGCTGATGACAGTAGGTGGCAGAGTCAGATTTCTACATGTATAAAGGTGACAGAACAGCACATTGGGCACCTGGAGTATTATGGACTCACTGATAGGCACAAAAACATGAAGACAGAAAGCCCTGTCCCAAGTTAACAGCTTCAACACAGACCCGACCCCAAATAATCTGCCTTCCCACATGGCAGGATTTATTAATTGCTGCTGCAGTCCCACAAAAGCTTATTTAACACAACTCTAGCACACACCTGACCCAGTATGTACTGACTCAGGACTCAGATTACCATTGACATGAAGGCTTCTACACTGTAGAGCAGAATGTAATTTAAATATCTATTGACTACGTGTGTGATCAACACAGAACCCCTGCCTGTGTGCTGTGTTCCTTCAGCATGTGTAACATACATCATGGCAATATTTACTTCACCTATCAGAAAGGAGGGGGATGGATTTTGCTACCAAAATTAATCAGTTTTGTGGATCTTCACCAGGAGGGCCTCACTAGGTCCAAGCAAGGATCATGGCAACATTCTCCAGTCAGTGTCTGTTTTAGGATGAACTTTAGGATTGCTTGGTCAGGGATAGAAGCAACTCTGAAGTGATCATCAAGATTATTGAAGTATATACTGGCAGATCAGTCTGTACCACTGACAGCTTTATAGCTGCTGTGATCACCTGTGTCACTGAGCTGCAGACACTGTCATTTCTCCACACAGTTACCATGGTTTTGACTTCAGAGAGTCCCCAAAACCATGCAGCAAGAATGGCTGTAAGTCCAGCCTCTGAACTACAGTTGTGAGCTTGGCTTTCCAAGGGGGATGGCTGCAAGCAGTAAAAGGAAGCAACAAAACAGAAGGTGTTTATGATACAATCAAAATTCAGGAAAATAAAGGCAGAACAGCAAACCTTCACCTTATCTTCATGAATCTCTGAATGGGAGGATGTAAACAACAGGGACAGACCAAACTTCACTTGTTTGTTTCTAGATTCAACACTAAGTCCACTCCTTAAGCACATAAGCAAAACAGGATACAGGGTGTTACTGAATGATTTCCTCTGAAACCTGATTGAGAAAGATTAGAGCAATTAGAACAGAGTGACAACACTTTGAAAGCCCTTAAATCACAATTAATATAAGGTTTAACCTTTCTCCTAAGGATCATCTGGTGACTCGGTGCCTTTTTCAGAGCAAGGCTGACACGTCCCAGCCTCTGAGACAAAATTCATGAGACAGAATCCCCTGCCCTCTACTGGCACCAAACCCGCACTGAAATCTGAGCTCCTGTCACAGGCAGCACAAACAGCACCTGAGGAGCAGTTTTAAGGGGTATTTTAAACTATTATTTGTAATTTATATCAGATCTATAATGTGCTGGGCACATCCAACTGGGGACAAAACCTCACATATAAAAAGCTCTTTCAGCATCATTGCACTCCTTCCCACAGCACCAGCTAGACTGAGGATTCAAAATACTGCTCCTAGCAAGATAATACATTCATTAACTGGAAGCAAATTCTAAGGGATTATCAAATGTTTGTCATGTCCACAGTGCATAACGAAGAACTCTGTATGGAAGATTTTTATTTGTTTATTTTCACAAAATTCTCTCTCCCGTACGCTGTTGCTTTTCTGCCATCCAAACTGCCTTTGGCCCAAGAACAGAGAGGCAGGTTCATAGCTGCCAAAATCATTTCCCAGCACCTTGGTGCCAGAGCTAGGGAAATTCTTAGCCAGGTTTCTGACTCGTGTGCACCCCTGTGACGGCACCACACAAACCTCAGGGCACCACAGCAAGGCACTTGTTGTGACTGACCACGTCACACACATTTCTCTTACACATTGATTGAAAAGGTGTCATCATAGAACCTTCCAGATCTTGTGAGCACTTTTTACTGTATTCTCCCATTGGTGCAAACAACAGCAACAAAAAAAAAAAAAAAAAAGCCAAGATTTACTCTGCTGTGATTATATTTCTGAATGTAAATCAGCTTGATTCCTGGAAATATCAAAGTAAATCCCCCATGTAGGCAAGGCCTAAAAGGAATTGAATAAACACAAGGGTCCTGACTGCATATTTCATCCAAAAAATAAATAAGCTTTTAAATCACATTAAAAGGAAGAAAAAAAAGAAAAGGCAGCCTGAAAAACAGCAGCTATTAAACAAGAGAAAGTCTGGCAATGCTGGAGTAATTCCCACAATGCTCATCCATACCCCGAAACACATTCAGAAACACACCCTGTTTTCAGAGCTGTCACACAACAAATGCAGATGTGAGCCTGCCATCACCACACAAACAACAGAGTATGACATTTAAATAATACCACTAAGGAGAAGTGGGAGATGCACACAGCCTACACTATGTACAGCAGTTCTTTTTTAAAGCAACTCATCTGTTAAGTTACCAAATAGCTAAAAGGCCCTGGGGATGCTACAGAACAAAAGTATACGAGATTCCAAGGAATCTATAGGACTACAATCCAATCACACCTGTCTCCTTTCCATTGCAGGCATCTACAGCATTTTAAAAAATACTAATGAAGAATTCTTAAATCTTAGTAAGCCACACCCTACGTAGATTTTTGGCTGCCCTACTCAGCCTAAATGTATTCACAGATAATTTGTCCCCATTTGTTCCTGTGTCAGGGTTGTCTGATACCTCAAATAGCTCTTCTCACACTCTGGTGCTTGTCTAATCCCTGACATTTAAAGAGAGCAAAAGTGTCCTCAGCCAGGAGCCTTCTAGGCTATATAAGCCAAGATTTTGGTGCAGCAGAATCTGAGAATGAAGGATAAACAGGTATTTTAAACAGTCTATTTGAAACTCTGCCTGTCTCCATAAATAACCTCCACAAATAAATATAGTTTCAACTGTATAAGAAAATATATAACACAAAAACCTTTACAGCGTAAATTTATGAGGTGGTGTTGTCAAGCCTTGTGATTTGTTCCAGTATCTCTGCATTTTCTCAACTTTCAGCTCCTGGAGTTCTCTCTTAAAAATAAACAATAAAAATATTCTGTCCTTCATGATTATTGATAAAAGCCTGGGGGCAGGAGTCAAGAAATGCCTTGTGAAGAAGGAGGTCAGGATGTAAATAAAAATAATACGATTTTAAAAAATAAAATATTTATTTAAAACCCTCCAGATGAGTTAATTCAGTATTTTTAAGATGCCACTGGCTGATACACTGACAGCAAACGCCAATAAAAATCCTACAGACTTGCCTGTATTATTTTTGTAGAATTATACACCTAGTAATGATCTGATCCCACTTCTCTAGGTAAAATACTTGCTGACTTTGTTGTTCCAATGTGCTAAAAACTATTCATATCATAAATTCTAGGAAGCAGGATCTCTCACTTTCTAAATCACAAGACAGAGAAAAGGCTTCTGCCTCATTAACAGAAAACTGAGGTAAAGAGGTGCATGACCAGCTTATGGCAGATCCAGGAACTGAACATAGATTTCAGATTTTCTGAGTTACAGTCCTGTGCTCAAGGCAGAAGGCTGGTCTTCTTTTCACTTAACAAGCTATTGAAGCCCAAACTCTTATTTAAAAATGGACAGTGCAGCTCAGAAACAATGAAACAGCAAGAACACTTGAAAAAGAAGTCTTCCTTAAGTTAAACCATTGGTCCTTCTACTGTTAACATCTGCAAAACTTGCCCCCAACGTGCCATCAATAATTTTTCCAAGAGACCAAATTCAGAACTCATACCAGTTTCTGCATCCATCAGGCAGGACAAGAATCACTGCAGACTGCCTTTGGTCTCTAGTGCCAGTAGTCCTGCAGCTTCTCATCATACTTACAGACTTTGTATCCCAGCTTTTCAGCATGAATCCTCTTGGCCATGAACTGCCCTTCAATCAATGCTCGTATTTCTACTTCCTTTGGAAAGCTTGAAACCTGTACCAAAGAGGGAATGAATTAACACCTTACCCAGCAGACAATGCCAAGCTGCAGAGTGGTTAAAAACACAAGACAGGTTTATACTTGATTATCCTTGTCTTCACCCTGAAGTCTGCTCTCATCTAGGCCCAGTTCTTCACTCATACACACAAGATGGACCTAAAGAGTCATGACAGAGAGCACAACCCATAACCTCAGTGCTGCTGGTAAATACATTGAACTTGATGCACAATGGGAAGAAGTTTAGGGCAAGTTCTAAACTTTTCCCTATGCATTTCCCATCACCAAGAGCTGCTTAAGAATCAATACCTCAAAAGTATAAAATTAAAGCAATTAGATAAAATTCAGATGAATTAAGCAGTGTCACGGAACTTTAAATCTATTTCAGTTGGCACAAAAGTGAAATCATGTAATCTTTTCATTTATTTATTTAGTTTCTATCTATAACATTTTTCTGTCCTTTCATCAATGAAACAGGCAACAGAAGCAGGAGAATACTGAACTGCAAACAAATACAGGGAATCCTTCACATGAAGTTGAGTTTCTCCATGCACTGCAGTAAGTGCCCACATTTGTGTAACAGCCAGAAGTGATTAAGCATTCATTTAACAGCCAACACTTAAGAGAGTAGAGCTGCACTGCAAACACCAGATAGCATCAATCTCTGTTCACCTACGTGAGGCCTAATCGACTGGGAGTCATGACTGATCAAAGACATCTCTCGAGTTTCAGTACCACCCAGAGAGCCAAGCATTTAAATAACATCCATTCCTCAAAAAGAAAAAGAAAAAAAAAAGGAAAAAGATACAAAGAACTTCCCATAACTGAATTTCTCTTTCATTCCACTTGGACTTGAGCCTGTGCTTACTTACATACCATTATGTGGCTTGTAGGTTACTCCAAGTCATCCAGGACAACAAAATGAGGTCTTTAGTTTACACACACATAGACAAAATATTACAGCCCAAAGTTTCAACACACCCTTATCTATGTGTCTGAAACTTAAAAAATAAGGACTAAGTCACGTACGTGTACTAAGTTCTCAGTAAACTTAAAGTTAATCCTGTCTCAAAGACAGTGTTGGTTTCAGTAAATCCACATTTTCCAGTAAAGAAAGTATATCATAAAAAAACTACCATATAAGTTCTAGTTCAGACATTGCTCTGTAGATGCTCTCAAGCTGCAGACCAAATAGCTCCTCATGAAAATCATCTCAGGGATATGCATCAATAAATGAAACTGGAAAGCAAATATTTCAGACAGAAAGAAAAAAAAAAAAAGACAATGGCAAAGATTTGAAGCCTTGTCAGCACTCCTTCAAAGTTTGAGACATTAACTAGATTATTACTACCTTTTGGTTCTCTCTGTTGAATCTGTGAATCCCAACTGCTTCAGGTGTAATTTCCTTCACATCAAAGTAGAAACCTGCATCAAGGAACATCAAAGAGTGTCATGTTTGTTCCAAAGTTGGAACCTTATTTCTGCACACAGCTAAAATGATAATAGATATTTATCATGTATTGGACATTCGAGTCACCACACAGCCTTTTTCTTTACTAATTTCAGTCCTCACATCAACTTCTTAGCAATGCTCTGAGCTACATGGTGGGATCCCTGGGGCTCTCCTGCACAGAGCCAGGAGCTAGACTTCAATGATCCCAATGGGTCCCTTCCAATTCGGGATATTCTGTAATTCTATGATTCTTTCAGTTTACAAAATGTGGAGCTTAAACATGCCAAACAACATGATAAACAACAAGCCTACAAAAGAGGACACATCCACCACAATACACACATTTGCAAGTAATACAGATAATACATAACACATACTAGAAATAGTGTGAGTAGATCATATGCAAGGGTGAAAGAAGAAAAGAAACACACACACACACAGAAAAAGTGGCAAGTTGGTAAGAAGAGTACAGGAATATTGGAACATTTCATATCCTGGATTAGATTTCATGAGCTTATTAGAGTACATCAGATATTTTAAGTCACGAAGCAGAGCTCGTCTCTGAATAGTTTTGATGAGATCTGAGGAAATGCTGTAATGCTTTGTAGACAGCTAGACAAAAACTGTGAAAAAGATTTCTTTGGGTTGGTCAGAAAAGATATTCAAGGAAGGAGACCAGAAAAAATGAGGACAGAAAAACTGAACAGAATAGCTAAGAAACTAAGGAGAGTTTCTGAGGTTTGGACCTTGGAATAAAACTGTGCTGCCCTATGAGACCTGTGATTACTGGCAAAATAAAACCAAAAATAATACTGCACTTTAGCATACATAACCTTTTTGGTTAAACATTCTGCAAACTTGCCAGTAAGCAACTCTGTGTGTCACAGATCTGCAGGCCCTGTCAGGGGATGCACATCCCAACATTCCAATTCTGACCTCCAAACCTCTGCAGAGGCACCTTCTCACACAGCAGGGAGTGCAGGGAGCAAGGAATAAAAGTGGGGGTATTTAACCAGCTATGTCTTTGCTTTGCTTCCTCCAGGCACTCAAATTATGGAGATTACTGCATTTTTACAGGTATATCCAGAGGTTATTCTAGCATGTAGGTTATTGAGGATGACTTCCATGAAACACTCATTTTATAGAGGAGTGAGATATTCAAGTGAATATACTATAACACAGATTTTAAAACTTTAAGGCACTGTCCTGGTTCTGTAACAGTATTTTCATCAACTTCCAATTTTTTTAATATTGTCTAAACTGGCTGACTTTGGGATTTTAGAATAATTTCTTCCCATTTTCTAAAACACCTGAATTGATTTGTCTTCTAGTGAAAAGAGATTCCCAGTCATTTTAATACCCTACAGAGACTGGATTTGACAGACAACATAACAGAGCTTCTAAAAATGAAAAATCTAATCTCACAGTGTCAAGAGGCTCTATCTTAAATTCACTTTGCTAAGGAGTGAAGTCTTCTATAGCTTAAATATCTACACTTAAAAACTTTGCTGCCTATAATCTTTACATTAATTTTACTCATATCAATTCACACCTGAGATGATAGTGATGATTTCAAACCCTGCTCTGCAATGGGTCCATTTTAATCTTGATTAGACATGTGCTCACCTTTCAACAGCTAATTTCAGAGCTATATATTAGACTTGTAAAATGTTAAACTGTGGGAAAGAAAATAATATAAAACTTCAAATCCATGGGTTTAATTGTATTTTTAAAATATTTCCATCATCATAATTTTGTTACATTTCATTCACTAACCATAACATGGGGGGAAAAAACAGGGATGAAATTATTCTGTGACACACATTGGGGAAAATGCAGGAAATCTGGGCATCCCTTGACATCATTGCTTTGTACACATGCATGAGCAAGATTCTAGAGTAACAACTGAGAAAGAAATTATATGGAGCTACTTAATTCACTTGGCTTGAGTCTTCAGAAAAAGAAATAAATTTTAATGAAAGCCTCCTTCAGAAATTACTAGTTTTAAACATTCTACAGCTAAGATGTTACTAACACCCTTCCAATGACCAAAGGAGATCCATAAATATAAGTTTCTTAGTCAGTGAATATTGAAGGAAAACACTGTGATGTCACTTAGGCTGTCAACAGAGCATTTCCAAGTATACATTAGGCATTTTCCGTGCTCAATTCTTTACCTTTATCACAACCCAAGTAAAAAGCAGGTACAACACTGACTGCAGGATGTGTCTAGGCAAACCCTCAAAGTCCCAGCCCTGGTAAGGTTCATACCCAAGTTTCCATTGTTTCCAGCAACAGTTGATGATAAGGCTTTGGAGAATTCATCCCAGGAGCCTGAAGCACAGTCATCTCTGATCCTCTCTCTCATCAGAGAACCATTCTTAAAACTGAAACAGACAAACACACCATATGCATTTTCCAAAACATTTAGCTCCAGATTTTTAAAGCATTTTGTCCCTTTACCTCATTTTGTTGTTTAGTTTATCAGCTGAATAAAGCTGGGCAAGTTAAAAGATACAATCATTTCATTATGGAAAGATGGAGAAGGAAAAGCGAGATAAGAGAAAACAACTTTTACAGGAGGTGCTGAAGAACACGGTGCAGAGATGGTGATACACATTTCTCCAGTGAGTGAGGTTGGATCCAGGCTGGCAGGCCATGCTAAACCCAGGCTAGCTCTGAACAGCTGAGACACCTCCTCAGAGAAGTGCCCTGACACCACTCACTCTGAGGTGACCCTGCAAGGAGCAGCAGGTCTCCACACTGCATTTATCATTTCAGGAGCATGGTACCTGTATGGAACCAGCTCGGGTCCAACAAGGCTTGTGATTCTCTGTGCCAGGATCTGGCAAAGGAAAGCACCACAGCCAGTAAACAAACCATGCAGTAAAATATTCATCTCTTGATTTTTTATGGTCTTCGCACACTTTACGCTGTCACCTTCTTTGTGAATATCACACTCCTGCAAAATACTGCAGCATTGGACCCGTATCCAGGGGAAAGCAGCTTGAACACTCTCCAGCACAGAGTTATCAGAGCAACTCAGCAGGAGAGGCACAGAAATATCAAAAAATGAGGGCAAGGAAATCACTAAACTTGCTCAGTAGCACCAGCTGAAGTTATTTGAGTTTTCTATACAAATACTCTGCCTGGTAGCCCAGGCATTCTTTTTCTACTGAGAGTCCCCTATTAACTCTAAGATTCTAGAAATAAAGAGGCATTGGTGCCAAAGGGGCAGTGTCAGGTCAGAAATGACTACAGAGGAGGAACAGGAAGGATTAACTCAGCACTGCCAAGGCCACCACCAAAACACACGTTAAGCTGCAGTGAAAGAACAGCATTGTAACATTTATTCAGAAAAATGCCTCAGTATCTGCTTTCCTGTTACAAACAGGTTGTTTATATAGCTCTTTTACACAGCAAAAGTAAAGAAAACATTGGGTAGAAGAAAAATTTGAATACAAATTAAAAACAAAGCAAGCAAACAAACAAACAAAAATCCACACACAACAAAACAAAACAAAACAAAACAAAACAAACAACAAAACCTGCTAGGAAATCACACAATAAAACTCAGAAACTTGCAACTGACATCTTATTTTTGAACTCAACTTCATGAACACTGTTCCCACTGTCATCTACTACTGTACAGGTGGGACTCAGCACTACAGCTCCAGGGCAGACTTGAGCTTTGCTGAAGTTTTGAGTTTCAAGCATCTACAATCCAGGGGATTGAGACACAAAATTTATCTGTATATTACTTGCAAATATTTGCCAAAACACTATGACCTGGATTGGAAGTTTTAATCCAGAATACAGTGGTTCAGTGAGGGCAAACACAGTTCCAGACCACCTTTCCACCTACTTGGCTGGCAAGGGGCCAAACAACTCCCAAATCACAGCAGCCAAAACTACCAAGAGGGTCGTTTTCTCAGCTGGGTTTCTTGAGAACTCAATATTTTCCTCAAGCACAGCCCTAATACATCCCTGAACAGCACTGATCATGCTCCTCTCTGGAGAGGGAATCTTCACCTACTCCGTTATGACCCCGCTGGACCACTAGAGGAGCAGAGAAGTTACACAGCCTGGTCAGGCTTCACACATTTCACATTCTACCCCAGCAGATTTGTTACTCCTGTACATTAAATGTATTACCTGAGATACACAGTGAACTGGCTCTAGCCGTATGCCGAAATAATTTCAGCTTTTTATTGCCATGAGAATTTATCCTCCACAACTCTGCAGCTTCAGTTCCTCAAATTAAACAATAGGAATGCTATAACGTTGATGGAAATGTTTCAGCAGTAGATTGCCATATACCGTAGAGAATGCTGAATGTTCTATTCATTATCATTTCACAAAAGAAATAAAAAGCACTAACACAGAGAAAGAAATATATGTTATTGATCCCAGATGTACAAAAAATAAATGATATTACCATAAAAGTGCCATATATGTTTGAGAATCAACAGGATTGCAGAGGATATGACCTTCTAAGGCAGGAGTTGGCTCTTGGATCCACAGAAACAATGTGTCACTTGTGCCAAGGCTAATCTGGAGGGGGAAAAAAATAATTGAAGCCTTATCACAATGTGCATGGAAAGCAATACAGAAATTAAATTAAAACCATTTGTTATTACCACTAATTGTTTTTAAATTACACATTAAGTCAATTGGATTCGTGTTGAAGCTAGCTCTGACTTAGGCTGTCATGCCAGTGAAATACATACTAGATGGAGACTTGGGTTTTAATGTTTGGAGCATTAGTTAAAAACAGCCACAAGAGTTTACTTAAAATCTTTCAGGCAGCTTACAGATTGATAGAAATAGAACAAGCATAAATCCAATAAACAGCAAATCAACACTAGCAGGTATATTTAATTGACAACCTGCAGCTATTTACATTTCAAGTATTTCAAGTATCCAAGGACACGGACAGTTTTCAGGAGTGTGTTTTGACTTACTGCAATGTCTCCTTCTTGAAGTCTCATCCCTGCCAGCGATGCTGAAAGCAAAAAGAATACCAGGTACAAAGGTAGTTCTTTGACTCAGTTACAGCCTGTTGTCTGAGACATCATAGGACAGGACAAGCACCATCTCAAAGTACAATATAAATGGCAAATATGCTCCTGATGGCCTTGGGCTATCCACCATAACAGATGGGCAAAGCTTTTGGGTGAGGGAGTGATTTTTAATAAAATCAAAATGCTCAAGACAAAAGACTACAGAACAGCATTATTATCTGATGGCTTATGTATTCAGGTTTTAAATACAGTGGACCCTTGATTAACAACGCACTTTAAAGGAGGAACATTCCCACTTCCATCAGATTAATCACATATTTATTGGATTAAGTTGAATTTGGGTCTCTAGAAGAAAAAATTTGACTTTCGGGAAATGCTGAGTTTACCCAGCTCCCAGAATAAGAATGTAAAATATACCATGAGGAAGCTTCTATCATGACTCAAACCTGCACAAGCTACTGTAATATGGGTAAGTATTTTATTTTCACAGTCTTGAGGAACAGAAAATTTTGCTTTACACTGAAACAGTCTCCAGGATTCAAAAAACTGACTCCAAATTAACAACTTCCCTTAGAAAATATGAGATCTATCAGTCTGACTAAAGGATAGCTCTAGTTTTTAAAGAAAGCAAACAAGGTCCATCTCCACCTCTTTGCTTGAATAGATACAAGAGCATTTTTTAAATTCATATTTTCTAAGCCAAAATGTTAGCAGTTTATAGCAGGGATAGTTTCTCGTAGGCAGCCAAACAAAAACTGAAGTTATCAAGAGGCAAATGAATTCACCTCTGATGGCTTGGCAAAAGAGAATTAATTTGTCATATACAGCTTATCCAGGATATCTCAATCTCAGAAGAATCAGTGATGGAAGGGTGTTGGAAAGACAAATTAATGCTGATAAAAACAATATTCTTTCATTTTATAGGCAGCATCTGAGAACCAGCAAGATTGATTTAGAATTTCAGTACATACATAATCATATCCACTGAATCTTGCACAGTTAATCATCTCACCTGGATTGTCTCCTGTAAATGCTACTATTTTACAGTCTGGGCTAAACCCATAACGCTGACTGTAATATGGAGAAATGGGCCCCTAAGGAAAGAAAGAAAGAGAAGAAAAAAAGCTCAAAAAAAATGGAATGTAATCTTGCAATACATGATAAAATGTATTGTAACATAGAACTGAAAAACCCTAGAGCAGCTGCAAGAATAATTTCTGAGCATTTAAGGTATAAATGAATATTTTAAAAAATTTTAATGCACTTTTTCTCATTGTTGTTGTCGAGAATCCCACAGAAATACCCTCAAATTAGTTAGATTTTGAAATAGGCTAGTAAATAGCAGCATTTTAGCTTTGGGTCTTTCTTCAGTTATTCACATCAAGTAACATAAACACATCTATCTGTTTTGCACATATACATGAATATTAATAGATAGAAATTAGAAATTCAATGCAAACATAAGAGGAAACACAACATTAATATACATCACAGCATCAAATGCTGGAATATGACCCCTACTATTTTAGAGGTCAAGAACCGTATTCTTTTAAGCCACATTTGATAGCCATAGAGAAAAAACAGAAGAAAACTATCCATATAAAATACAAGGACATCTATAAGGATTCTTTTTATATGTTCCTCTCCATTACAGATCAGCAGTGAATTCAGAGGGCTCAGGTGATGGGTGTCTCCACTGTCTCACATGTGCACCAGCTGAAGAATAGCTGGTTTTGTGCTGGTAGTAAGACTAAACTCATTTACTCAGGAGATGTGAGGCTTGATTTGATTTCACCATTACGCTACGTGAACTGAGGAGCTTTAAATACCCCAAATTATTCTCAAAGATTACCTCATTAACTCTACAAACAGCTTAAAACAAGATCTGTGTCAGGAAATGCAAATGTTGGGTTCTGTTTCTGCAGCGATAAACGCCCGTGCACAGCTCTGCAGTGACCAGGTGCTTTGGGGCATAGGAGAGGACCCCAAAGATTCTTATCATTGGAGCATCTACCAAAGAGTCTCTCATACAGCCCAGGGCATGCAAGAATCCAAGGAGAGCAAAGCTATGATGGGTGCCAGCCAACAGTTTCCAAAAATGTCTGCATTTGCTCTGAAAAACACCTTCACAGCTGGAAATATTAAATCAGCAGCATTGCACACACAAATACACTCCAACTGCCATTAGCAGAACTCCCAACAAAGCCCCAGTTGTTGCTTAGAACTCTTCTAGACAGGCACATACCAGGACTGAGTGGGATGGTACAGGGCATCCCAGTCTCTCCTCTAATCCAGGGGCACAAGCATCAAGGCAGGACTTTGACCATGCCTTTTCCCAAATCTGCAGCAAGTTCATACCAGAACCTACAAGACAGATCAAAACAGGAAGTGCACAGGATTAAGGAAAGACCAGAAAATTCCAACAACAGAAAACTTACAGGTGTATGTTTTACATTTAAAGAGAATGGTTTCAGCCCTTCTAAGAATAAAGGATACTGATAATTCAGCCTCTGGAGAGCTTTCACCTGCAAAAGTAGCAGAAAATGCCTCTCTGATGTGCAGTGCACTAGGCAATTCAGTCATTCACAAATTATGAGTAAAAACAAGAATATCGATGCCTCCCCCATCAGCTCCCCCCCAAATCTTCCACCTTAGACAAGAACTTCACTACAATTAAGTAAAGGTGATGGAGCAATGTCCCTTGAAGATGTGTTGTGCTCTCCAGAGACCTAAAAGTGAAGAAATTCTCCCCTGGGTGGGATGGCTTTACACTACTCCTACCTTTGAGCAGAGTATCCTACAAGCATCTAAATCCATGCTGACTAATCCTCCTCCATATCAATGTTTTTCCCTTTTCAGTTTTTCAAATAAAACCTCTAATTTTGAGGATAACTTGGTATCCAGTTTTGAATACCAAAGCCATGATTTTCAGGAACGCTGAGCAGCCCAACTGAAATCTGCAACACCTGCAAGTGTGAAAACCTCTAAAGGCCAGATTCTGTGAGCTGATTTAGAGGATGCCAAAAACCTAAATAACTGATTTGGTCACCTATTTCCTCACCAGAACTATCACTAGATCTGAGAAAGGCCTGTGCAGTTTTGGTTTGGTTTCTCATTGCTCTTTCCTCACTGTTTTATTGTTGGTTTAAAAGTTAATTGAAGTTGGTTATTGGCCAAATCTATATAACATACTGAGCACTCCACACCCCTGGCTTATGATTCTAAGATGCCTTTAATTGCACATTTCGTTAGACTTGGAAATCTGTATGTGTTTCTGGTTAGTGCTGCTCAGGGACACAGTAGTCCTATTCTAGATTAATACCATTTTCATTTCAAAGACTGCTTAGCTCGCCACTTATTTATCTCAGAAACACAGCCACATCCTCAGTTGAGCACAGTGCAAAACCTGGTATTTCCTTCCATTCAGTACATCTTCAAGCTTTTTAAATCATAAAGATGGTGAAGTTGATGCCACATGCAGTGCCTGTGGGACAAGACTTTGCTTGCAGTGCTGGGATGCAGAGGAAGAAAAGGATTCAACCCCCATCTCAGACAGCACATCACAAGACTCCAGCAGTGCTTCTACTCTGAGAAAGGGCTTGCAACAAACTCCACACACACTCTGCTGCTGGTTACATAAACACAAATGACCCCACTTTATCAACTCCCAGCAGACTCTTTCATACAGGCTTAAAAATGGGTTTAATAGCATTTGTAAACAAACTTTATATTTATCAGTCCAATCCTAAGCACCACCAGCGTGGTCTGGACCTAGTGCTCCACACAGTGCTGTAAACAGAAAGTGCTGCACACTCGAGTTGAGACACTGGAATAACACAAGCCAAACAGCAGTATATTTGATTATACTTAATAAAAATAGAATTAATTTTATCCAAATCGATCAATCCCATTTCAGGCAAGTTAAACAGATTTAACATATTTGGCCTATGATGCAACAGCAGGAATTTGACAGAGCACAAAGTGCAACAACCCTCCCACAGGCAAAGGATGCAAATAACTTTTCTGCCATCAAAATCATTACTACACACACAGAAAAGGAAAGATGGCAAGATTGACTCCAGCTTCTCTCAGTTCTCTATGGGAGATCACTCTTGAATCCTGCAATCCCCTCCTTCCCAGGGTAAACTGTGTCCTGACCAGGTAAACTCAGCCCAGAGTCACCATCTGCACTTTTCAGAGGTAGAGGGTGTGAACAGCCACGTGTCCCATGCTCTCAGGCCTAACAGGGCTTTCTACAAGGAAATACACAAATCCATACATTTTCCTGGAAAAGTCCATGATGTAAAAAGCCAAGAACACCTTCACCAAACTAAATTAATCAGTGAGGAACAGAATCTTTAAATAAATAGGAATTTTCTACAGAAAAGTTAGCTGTTGTTGTTTTCTTTGGATTTTTTTTAAATCCTTCTCGCTCCACACCCCACAAGCCCAAACAAACATTTCACCAGTATCCTCCAATGCAATTTTGCAAGACATTAGGGCAGCCTC
This sequence comes from Edolisoma coerulescens, assembly GCA_013397115.1. Lineage (NCBI taxonomy): Eukaryota > Metazoa > Chordata > Aves > Passeriformes > Campephagidae > Edolisoma > Edolisoma coerulescens. The sequence goes on along the minus strand of VWZW01001851.1, from coordinate 1,169,882 downwards.
CAATCTTTCCTGCATAAAGCAGAAAAGCCTCTCATCTTTACAACTGAATATTTACATTATACGGAACCAACACTTCAGTTTATTGACTGGTAGGTGCAGTGGCACAAAGACTTTTATACACCCTGAGAAAAGAGAGACGAGGTAATTTGCCCCAACCTCAGAAACTCATTTAAAAAATGTGAAACAACTGTTTTAGAAGAACTGTTAAATGCTGGGCTGGATTCATCCTATCCAGCTGTTGGCATGGGAATCTCTAGTCAGTGGAAAACAGAGCTGAATGCTCCTCTGATTGTACAAGGAGTGATGCACACTGAGTTTCTAACTCTAGCACCTCTGCTCATGACCTACACCACAAAGTTCAACACTTAAAATCAGCAATAATCTGAGAAGTAAGGGGAGAAAACAAACAAAACTCAAAGGCAGCCCTTTGACTTGTCACCCCATCAGCAGTGAAGGTCAACAGCCAAGGCCATGGCACAGCAAGAACTGAGGAAAGGGTCAATACCTGGATGAATAGATTTCCATATTTCACTGCAAACATCACTCACTTTTAGCACAGAGTGACCCGGAGCACAGCCAGGATTTGCTAATATTTACTACATATACAAAAGTGTAAGTGCTTGAGCACTTGGGGGAAAGGGGAGAATACAAACACCTTCATTACAATGACCCAACAATGAAGACTAACTAGTTTTATTAATCAACAAAGTAAAGATCAATATTTGCATACCTTTATAAGCAGTTAAGTGCATCTATTTCTGCATTACAGCCCTCTGGATTGCCTTTTCAGTGAGCTAAAGCCATGAGCAGTGTTAACTGCTGACACCACACAAGCTACAGGAGGAGTAAATTCAGCCCACCACACTCCTTTTGAAAAGGCTTCAGTCCAACACATCCTTTTTCGATAGAACAACAAAAACCAAGTATGCTAAGCTACAATTTTCCTAAGGCTCTTAGAAAAGCATTTCAAAAGATAAAGCTTCTCTAGGTCAAGAGCTGAATTGCTGCTCTTTAAGGTGTCTTCTAAAAGAAACAATGCCCCAAGTGTTCAAGTTGTTTAGGTCCCAGATGTATCTTACTTTTAACGTCTGCAAAATATAAATGAAAATCATTCTTCATTCCACTAGAAGGTAATTTCATTTTTTTTAAATCAATCACTCAGGGTGCTCAGCCATTCACAAGTGATTTGAACCTTACAAGATTGGACCTTTAAAAAGAAAAGGAAAAAATCCTGAAACTGAATAGCACATTTCCCACAATAACCTGCAAATTTAGAGAGATAAGTTATTGTGTAGAGCTAAACAATTTGACATGGTATTTTAAAGACAATATGACCTGAAGTTAAACCTACAGAAATGAAGAATCAGTCTATTATCTGAATATTATTTTGAGAGATGCATTTTAAACTACAATACACAGGTGCAAAGTAAAAGATCAAGTGAATTGCAAGAAATTGTAAATGACAAGTAAACAAGATTTTCAGCTGCATCCAAATAACTACTGCACCCACTATACTTATATTTTATTACTGGAATTAGAATTCTCTCTCATTATATTAACAAAAGAAAGGAATGAATTAGGCAAAATATAGCTTATAATGCCAAAAAATCTTTTGTCTTGTAAAGAGAGCTGTAACATCCTGCTTAGTTCTCTTATCTTTTTTCACACAAAGATTTAATAATCACACATGCTCTGAACAGCACATAACATTTATTCAAGTTCTGTAAATATCCATAGGTGTAACAGAACAGGCTCTCCTGGAGCTGTTTGAAAAATGTGACCCATTTTATAAGAAAATTTTCCAATTAAGGAAATTTTAATTTTCTTTACTTTAAAATATTTTGTTTTCCAACAAATTTTCATGTTCTGAAATTGGAGAAGCACAGCTTTTCTTCACTTGCTTTCAAGCAGAAAAAGAAAAGTAACATTATCAAAAAATAAAAAAACAAACCCAAACCCAAGATATTTTTAATGCTTATAATTTTAAACATTCTAATCAAAATTAACACTTCACTCTCATTGAAAAATAAAAAATCAATATATTTCTTCATCAGAAAAAGCACCTAGAGATCTCACTGTCTCTCTTTGAAATACAGTGGGTGGCTGAGCAGCTCAAGTGCTCAGTATTTGGACCTGCTGAGGAGCAAAGTGCAAATCTCCAAAGAGTTATTTTTGCCAATAATACACAAAAAAATAAAATTGAGCTGTGAAATACTCGGCTAAAAGGACAGGACCAGAAAACAGATATAATAATCTCACGAGTGTTATAAAATAAGCATGGATTGCCTTGCCATTTCTGAGGTCTCGAGTATAACTGATAGCAAGTAAGTTGTCCATTAGCTAAAATTGAGGTGTCTTGTCTTTTCCTGTAAGATTTGATGGAAGAACAAAGGAGAAAAAATGAATTGGTCTTAACACATGGGTGTCAACCACATCTCTATTATCCAAAAATTCTGGAGAGAGCCTTGTTATCTAACCTTTCAGCTCTGAAATATATCTTCTCTTAGTTTCAGAGCAGAAATCAGAAATGCTATTTAGAAATAACAGCACAGCTCCCAGGAAAATGCTCTCTTTGCAATTGCCATTTAAAATTGCCATTTAAAAGCTGGATAACTGAGATAACACACAACAGAAAAGAGAGACAGTAGTCTTGTCACTTTTTTGTCTTTGTTATGATGAACAGAGAGATTTGGAAGTTTTTTTTTTTTAACTGGGTTTAGTACTTTTTTGCTTTATTTATGCTTTTTTTCTGGTTCATTTTGAAAATATACTTCTGTTGTAGATCCATACTCCAGTTAGGTGGGGAAAAAATTATCACAATATACATCATGTTCACATCCTGTGCACCTCTGAGCTAAACCAGCAAAACCAAAGAACAAATACCAGAATTCTGAAGTTTAGTTCAAGATTCCACAGCTTTCTGATGCTTCTAAAAGATCTTTCACCACTCATTTATACATCACAAAATAATGAAAAAAGCTATAATTGCATTTAAGAATCTTTTCTGTGGATCCATTTGATAGACGTGGGAATCAGTAGGATGGGGATAGATAAGCACAGCCAACAACAAACTGAAAGGAGTAATTTAGCTTAAAATCTAATATACTTGTCATTAAAATTTAAAGACTGAAAAGGTATGCCAGAGACCTTGTGCCCCATTTATGTAAAGCGGGGATGGAAAGGAAAATTTTCTTGTTAAATTGTTACCATGAAAAACGCCCACACTTACCATCACTGTAATCAATGGGTGCATAAGTTCCTAGGAAAAGGGAAGCTGCAAAGCTACTGACCAAAGAGATTCTCTGCAAAAAAAAGGAGTGAGAAATAGTGAGTCCCATCAGTATTCACTTCAAAGACAGTAAGTGGAAAGCAAAGAAATTAATTGGTAGCAGCAAATGTTAAGAGATGCTTAAGGTTAGGCCCAGAAGGCACACAAAAATATACCTAGAAGGATTGTTCAGTTCTGACCACCACAGTAATATAGTATATATCAATCTAAAAGTAACCCCATGATAAAAGCTGTTAATAGCTCTGCCTTCTGAAACATGCAAAACACACATATGTTAGCATATTCTGTGTTAGCATGAATCCACAACTTTGGTCTATCACAGAAACTCATTTAAAAAAAACCCACTTTCTAAGGAAAAAAAACCAACAAAAACCCTCCCACACACACAAAAAACCCCCACACAAAACCACCTGTGTGTTGATGACAGGGGAAATTCCCAGAACCATGCTCTGCCCCACCCAGAGCACAGGTCTGTAAGCTTTTAGAAGCTCTGGCAAGGCTCTTCGAGCACTTTTGGCACCTCTGTGTGACCCCTCGCCTTCCTTCCAGCTGAGACCCCAGCCCTGGCAGCAGTTACTCCCAGGAGCTGGTAATAACCAGCTTTGAACTGAGCACTGCCTGCAGCTCTGCCTCAGGGCATGCTCCACCTGCATGAAATCCAGCTGTAGGGCTGGCCACAAAATGCCCCACACAACACAAGGCACTGATCCACCACGAACCTGCTTCCTCCTCACATCTGCTCTGTGAACTACCAAGTTAACCAGCCACCACCAGGCTTTCTGCACGATCAACTATTGTCTGTTCCCAAGAAGCTGGCACAAAAGCAGACAAATTCCTCATTCTGTGCTGCGACTCGCTATGAAGAAATATGGTTGTCACCCAATAACTAAACAGAATCAAACCTCTGCTGGTGGAGTGAGGCAGAAATGACAGGTTTTTTTATTAATGATCACAAAACCACTGCTTCACACAGCATTCAAGGACAGCCTATAGCCAGAGCTCTAAGAGGTGGTTGTAATGGCCAGGAAATTTAATAATGCACTTGCTCTTCGTGCATCTCTCCCCAAGAATATATCACATTGTGCTCAGATAACAAAGGCCTACCTTCTGTGGTGCCCCAGCGGGCACTAGCTGCCTGAAATGGAAGGAAAAAAGGATGAAGTTAAACTGTGAATCAGCCAGCCAGTTTAGCAAGCTGACCTACAGAAGCAAAACCATCCACCTTCCACATGTCATTGAGACTGCCAAGCTGTTAAGTGCTCCTTGAGGGTCCCCAAGAGCAGCTCTGGCAGAGAGATATTTTGTGCTTGAACACATCTTGCATAAGCTTTACTGCTATAAGTTGCCATCAGTTCAAACAGCCCTCAAAGTCTGAAATTGGTCTGACCAGTTCTCACTTCCACGGACCCACTTCCCCCCATTAACATATCTTTCTCTAAATTTAGTCTTAAGCTTATGATAAGACCCTATTAGTGCTCTGTTTCATCTCATACCTTACTAGTTACAATGAGAATGTAAAAGAAAAGATGGAAATAAAATTAAAAATTAAGCATTCTCCCACAAAACACAGAGTCAACTTTGCAATTCACTTTCTCATGAAATGAACTGCTTCATACAGCGTGAGATTTACAAAAAACCCACAAAAATAATATGATTAATGCTATTAAGAACTGAAGTAATGCAAAACCAGGAGCATCCTGGCTTCATGGATCTGGATGTTTGGCATATTCTAATCACAGGACAGGAATCCTTCTCTCATTCACATGATTTTTTCATGGAGTTTTCACCTTGCTTCAAACCATGGCATTTCAGTCAAAGCTAGATGCAGAGACAACAAGCTGAAATAGTAATGGAATTGCAAGTTGATTTCTGAAAACTAAAAATCAGGAGGAAATCAACAAACAAAATGCAATTAAAATGTAATAATAGAATCGAAGTAACTCCTTAGTGGAAAATGGAAGCCACTTGGCCGTGTTGAAGCTCACGAGGTTCACGCAGCCCCACTTCTCCAGCCTGCCCAGCTCCCTCTGCATGGTGTCCCTTCTCTTCAGCATCAACTGTCCCACACAGCTTGGTGTCACTGGCAAACTTGCTGAGGGTGCCCTCAACCCCACTGCCCGCGTTGTGACCAAGATGTTTAACAGCACCAGTCCCGATTCCGACCCCTGAGGAACAACACTCATCACTGGCCTCCACCTGGACATCGAGCCACTGACCCCAACTCTTTGAGTGCAGCCATCAAGCCAATTCCTAATCCATGGAGTGCTCCACCTGTCAAATCCACTTCTCCCCAGTTTAGAGACAAGGATACTCTGTTGGACAGTGTTGAACACTTTGCACAAGTCCAGGCAGGTGACATCAGTTGTTCTTCCTCCACAAACTCTGTAACCCCATCACAGCAGGCACCAGATTTTTCAGGCACTGTTTGCCCTCAGTGAAGTCATAGTGTCTGTCACCATCACCTCCTTATGTCCCATGTGTCTCAGCACAGTTTCCAGGAGGATCTGCTCCATGACCTTGCCAGGCACAGAGGTGAGACTGACTGGCCTGTGGCTCCCCAGGTCTTCCTTATTTCCCTTTGTAAAAATGGGGTCTGTGTTTCTCCTTTTCCAGTCAGTGGGAACTTCACCAGACTGCCAGAGCTTCTCAAATATGATGGAGAGTGGCTTAGCCACTTCATTCACCAGTTCCCTCAGCACTCATGGATGTATCTCATCAGGTCCCATGGACTTGGGCACCTTCAGGTTCCTTAGATGGTCTTTAATGTGATCTTCTCCTACGCTGGGTGGTTTTTCATTGTCCCAGTCCCTGCCTTTGCCTGCTGTGACTCAGACGATCTGGCTGGAGCTCCTGCCAGTGAAGGCCAAGGCAAAAAAGTCATTGGATACCTGGCCTTCTTCATAGCCTGGGTAACCAGGTCTCCCTTTTGGAGAGGGCCTACATTTTTCAAAGTCTTCCTTTTATCACCGACGTACCTATAAGCACTTTTCTTGTTGCCCTTGATGTCCCTGGCCAGATTTAATTTTGTCAGGGCTTTAGCTTCCCTAACCTGATCCTTGACTGCTCAGACAACCTCTCTGTATTCCTGCCAGGCTACTGCCCTTACTTCCACCTTCTGTAGGCTTCCTTTTTGTGTTTGAGTTTGTCCAAGAGCAATTTGTTCATCCACACAGGCCTCCTGGTGTTTTTGCCTGACTTAATCTTTGTTGGGATGCATCACTTCAGAGCTTGGAGGAGGTGATCCTTGAATATTAACCAGCTTAGGAGACCCTGTATCCTTCCATTCCAACACTCCAGGAGGCATGATGTGCACTTCCCACCATGTCTCCATGATACCAAATGGATCGTGACCCTCTAACTCCTGTTTATTCCCCGTGCCACGTGTGTTTGCCCAGACATTTAAGCTGGGCCCCCAATGAAGGTGAGTTTACTGGCTGCTGCTGTCCTTCAGATGCTCTCCTGCTGACCTGACATCCCTCTCCAGGCTCTGGGTATCTCCTTCTGGCACTGGCACCAAACCAGTATGAGTGGGATGGATTGAGGTTCACCTCCCCCAGCAAACTCAGTTTAAAACTCTATTCACCAGATTGAGAAATATAAAACTCAAAATAGAACTGATGCCTGATTTTTATCTGCCTAACTACTAATAATTTAACAAAATTAAAAAATAAAATAATGAAATTTTCTATTTTCATCCTAAATTCAAACACAAGAATCAAAATTATCTTTAGCAAAAAGGGCGGTAAAAACATCTACACAAAATTAATTTGAAAAGATTTTCAACCATGTTTTCCAATAAGGGAATTGAAGATAAGCCAACCTCAGTTTGCTTGTAGACCTCAGGATTCTGGCTGTAAATCTTTGCTATCTGGTTTCCTGTAAAACGCTGAGAAAGAAATGCAAATGCTTAGAAACACAAACCCTAAATGGAGTCAATAATCATTAACTCTGTATAATGAGTTCAGAACATTGCACTTTGGATATTTAATTTGCCTGATGCATGATGAAAGTCAGTGCACAGCAGGCAATCTGCACTAAACAGGGTATAACACATAGTCTCATTATGAGAATTTTGTTCACCTTTTGAAAAAAAGGCATGTGGAAAAGCATTACTATCCATAATTTACATTTCAGAAATGACAGTTCAATGGAATGAATCACACTTATTCTGTGCACAGGAACCAGCACAATTCAAATGCTGCCTTCAAATCCTTGAAAAGGTTTAAGCTACACAATCTGTGTACCTGCCTGTGAGGCAGGTGAATTGAAATTAAAGCAGGAAGTTTCATACCCAAAGCTGAAACTCCAGCAGAGGCTAAAAACAGCTGTAAGAACATTTATTTTTCATCCAGGTACTATGTCAAATAATCACAAAAACCTTCTAACACTGAAACCTTAACATTTAACAAGTAAAAAATAAACTGTTCGTGGTATGCAAAGTCTGATTTCAACATTGCCTGTAAACCTTGCATGATGATTCAAAATCAGAAACATCAGTTTGGGAGGTTAAAGCCTTATTCTGTTGAACCAAAACAACGAATAGCCAGGTGCTGAGATGCCTGGAGGGCATCACCCTGCTCCCACTCCATAACTCATTGTCACAGTTACAAGGAGGGAAGAGTCAGGAAGAGGAGACAAGTGATAATGCATCTCTGACAGTGTCCCAAACTTCTGAAGCACTTCTCGTAGGTCAACAGCTGCTTGTTAGCCTCCAGGGAATATTAAAAGGCCAATCTTTTAATTGCAGGAGTAACCTAGAGCAGTGATCCACAAATAGGTGGATGGATTTCCCCTAAATAAACCTCTAACACAGGCTGGGTTTCCATCCCCACAGAAATGTGGCTACACAAGATGCTCCCAGGGGACAACCAGGCCCTGAGACTTTAAGCATGGCCACCAAACCCTGTATTTGGGAACCACTGGCCAAATGCTCACTCCAACTGCCTCCTGCAGCAAAAATTCCAGTGTTTGGTTCATTTCACTGTAAAATTTCCATCTCTTCCTTTGTGACACTAATGCAAAGCACAGTATGGTCGGAGTTTCTTAAAAAGCTCTGTCTTTCATAGTTAATGGCTGATGGTTACCTGCTGCAGTTCCCTGTGCTGACAGAATTGTTTCTGTCACAGGATTCTGCTGGGAATGTTCTCCCCATCCATTCCTTACCTCATAGGCCCGGGAGCCAGTGACACTCGCCAGGTGCTGGGCTCCCCCCACGGCTTTCTCCAGCGCTCTGCACTGGGAGGCTGTGCTGGAATCCATCCAGATGGGACTGTCACTGACTGAAAAACAGCCCTGTAATGAGCAACACCCGTTATTAGGAAGTCTGATCTCTGAGAAGTCCCTGCTAGAGTAATAAAAACACAGCAGCTGTATGTATCAGCTCACAGCTCAGTTCTCTGACGTGCCTTCTGCCCTTCTCTCAACAATTACAGAAAGCAGATATTGGGCAGAATGTTGGCCTGTGATGAAGGGTTCAACCCAAATTTTGCATCAGAGGGAAGCAACACTCTTTTTCTGCTGTCACTTTACAGACCCTGCAGCGCGATGTCTCAGTACATCCTCTGGTAGCCAAAGCCCCATCCCCTTTGAGAACTCCTCTGCAAACCATCAGATTATCTTCCCACAGTTCTAGTAACACATTTCTCTTTAATGCATGGTATGACCATTTGGAAATACAATTGAGGCTTAGTACACCATTTATTCCAGCATTTTAATGCCATTTCCGTGAGTTTTGCACAGATGAGAGTTCCAAAACTAATGATTTAACACATCAGTTACACAAAAGTGTCCCTTTCAACATCCATCTGTCCTTTCTGACCCTGAAATAAGCAAGGGTCTTCCAGAGGAAAGCTGATTCCTCCCTATTTTTCTTTTTAAATAAAAGCTTGTCAAGTCTGTGTTCAAAGCTTGCCAATCACACACATACAAAATGTTGAGGTTCGACAAGGTACTTGGTTAGGACTTTAGGTCCACACAGCATTACACATCCATCCCTTCAGAGGTAAGTGTAAACTGGTCTTTTTTTAACAGATATATTTTCTTATGAAATCATTTGCACATCCCGCAAGGAAACTCGGGTACAACTGTCTTTTTCACTACAATTTTTTGTTAATACAAATATATTAAAGAATTTAAAACATTTACAGATTGTTTACAAAAATATTACATTTTCTAGAAGAACAAACAGGCTGTTACTCTGACACAGAAAGATTCTGGGACACCCACTGGCACCTGTAAGCTTTTAAAGCAGCACATACTGTCATTCAGGAGAAAATGAAATGTCAAAAGCCCTGCAACTGAAGGAATAACTACTGCATTCCATTTATGCTGCAGGGGCTTGCAACCTGGCCAAAGAAGAGGAAGGAGAAAAGCAATGTGTAAGGATCAGAAAAAGGACAGTGTAGCTCTCCCTTCATGGCTTTTGTGCCCCTTACCTTCAGTGATTGATGTAAAGGCAGTTCAGATGATGCATTCTTTAAAATCTGGATGCTCCCTTTTTTCCAGTACACACTCCCATGTTGCTGTAGGAAATACAGAAACAGGAGCTGGAGATGCCCTCCTGAGAGTCAAAGTTTGTATTCTGATCCTACACTCTAAGGAACAAAAGAACTCTCCAAACTAGCACCCAAAAATGCTCCTTTTCAAATCTAGGGTCTCACAAAAAAATTTTTAAGACTGAGTAAAGCAGACACTAAACCAGAATATTATTTTGAACTACAGAATCTTCTAGTGGGAACTATTATTATACTGCTGATGGCATTAGATCCTTATTTGAGGGCTTTTTGATCTGTAGCCGGGGCTCCACAGTCAAGATTTAGTTCTGTGCTATTTCAGCACAGCCCCCTGATCCCTCAGTTACAAGTCTGCCCACCTTGCTGGAGGGTGGGCAAAATAAAGGGAATATGGCAGTCTGGAAATGCACTCCCTTTTTTCACTTGAGTAAGGTGGGGTTACTTGGCAGTCCCCAGCTTCTGCTCCACTGAAGAACTCAGAGCCTTGATACCAGCTCTGATTTTCAGACACTTTGCTCAGACTTTCAATTGCAATCAATGAAACATGGAGATAAAAACAAGGGTTTTGATTAATTAGCCCCAGATACATCAAGATGAATAACCTAAACCTCGCATGTCAGAATTAGCTATTGCTTTGGTGCTGTCCTCACCCTGAATATCATCTCTGAAAGTTATAAAAGCCTTTGTTGATTCATTGGAGTTCGAGGAGGAGACTGGCTAACTGACTAAATGTCAGGGTGGGTTTTATAAATCTCAAAAAAAAGGCATTATGCACCACAGGCTAAATCATGGCAGTATTTTTGTTACTTCTGCATCAAAGACTCCCATCATTTGGGTTTTGTTGTTTCTGGGCAGATCCCTGTCCTAGCCAAAAAAGCCTGCTCAGTGGGGTGTTACTGTGCTTTTAGCAAACTGTGCTCCTCGCTGTTTTTTCTACCCCATTTTCCACAAGCACCTGGATCTGCTGAAATTCAAAATGAACAAAAAATTAAGACAACGGGAAGCCAAGCAGTTCTGCACTATGCTGATCTAAACAACTGCACTGCAAACCTCATCCTCCACTCCCACTATCTTCTAGTGATTGCTTTGTGTGCTCCAGGTGTCAAGCTCCCCTGCAGAATGTCTATGGATGCTTATATAAAAATTTAGGTCTTATTTTATGCCATTACAGTCTTCTGCCATACAATTATTCAAATTTATCACTCTACCTTATACTCTATCAAAGAAATGCATTAAAAGTGAACTTTTCTTTATGAACTAACCTGGCCAGCGCCAGACAAAGCTCTGACTTGAGAGAAGTTAAAGCCTGAAGACTTCATCTTTTCCAAGATCATATCCAGAGCCTACGACAACAAACAGAACCAAAAATGACAGTAACGAGCTACCAAATTATGCATACTCACAATCTGGAATTAAACAGTAAATTCATGTCATCACTGATAAGAGTTCATTGGCAGATAATGAAAAATTAGCTAATGACTATGGACTTCTCAAAAATCTGCATAAATTAATTTATTAATGAGAGTCCATAAAAGAAAAGTTGAGTCACACAGGAGAAAAATAAGATCTTTAAAGAAGCTGAATCACAAAGATCCGTCCTTTGAATCCTAAATAAGAGGCAAAAATTAAAGAATTCCAATTCATTAAAAAGCACTTTTAAGAGTGCTAGACACAAAGCAAGATTATCTTTTTCTGTTCTTATTTTTGAAAATCTATGAAATCTTAATGGGGTACACCCTGCACCCATCCTACAAGACATTAGGTAACCTCAATACCAGTGCCCCCAGTGTCAGCAAATTCATAGAGTCTTTAACAGAAGGCTAATTCAAGTGATTTTAGCACTTCAAGTACATAGGTAAATTTTGTTCTTGACACATTCTTCTGAAGTTTAAAAATTAATCTATCTTTAAATAGTTTAATTTAGATCAGCAATTCCCAGACTCTTTTGACAAATGGACCACTGCAAGACTTCCAAAGAAACATCATATATACCTATATCATCATACTATTAATTTAATAATTACAACTGTTCCTCTTCATTATGGTTCAAAAAAACAACTGCAAGCAAATTTACCAAACCTTTGTCAGTTACTGGGGATTATCAGCTGGGGGTTCTGTGACATTTCATATATTTTAGCTATTCAAATCCCTCAAGTAAGACAAATTTACATAGTACCATGTGAGAGTAAGTGTTGCAGAATCTGCACAGAAGAAAGGAAGGCCTTATTTAAAAACAGAAAAAATGCTGTACTTCAAAATAAACATCAGTCAAAGTTACTGGGAATCAGAGAATAAATTGCCCTTTCACCATTTACGAGTTGCAACATCAATTGGTAAGCAAAGCTTATTCTAAAAAAAAATAGTTTAAGTAACCTGGATGCTACAAAAACACCATTTTTTGATTTAAGCAAGGCAAAGTGACAGCTGCCCCATTTGTGTATGAGGGGAAAAAACACCAATAGTCTTTTTTTCAAATGAGGGAAAGTCAGGAAGGAAATTCTCACACACAGAATGCTGTAATTGTAGAGAGTGAAGAAACAAACAAAAAAACCCATCAAAATGTTAGCAACTTCTACTATGTTTGTTGATAGCATTACTATTTGCATACCAAAGACACAGAACAACACTTCAAAGAAACAGAATGTAAGCAAAAGGACTATATTGATTTGAGTGATGAGCTCCTCTATCGCTCAGAATAAACTTTCATTTCGGTAACAGTAAGGAAAAAGTTCAACCATATAAAGTTTGTTCATACCTTGACCCACATAAGCACTGGTGAAGTGACTGTCAGTCTGTCACTGTGAATATAGACTCCACCTTGAGTCCTACAGAAAAACAGGATTTTCTCTTGGTAAATTCAGCAATTTTTTTTTCCCTGCCAAGCAGAGTTCTTCAAGTTTATTAATGACCAAAGAGAATTTGCAATGCTTTTATGTTAAGAGCAAGGATTGGTGTTTGAAACATGAAAAAGTAAAAGCCAGCTCCTAGGAGGTGACATGTTTGACCCAATTGCAAAGTAAGTAATTTTCAAGGAAAGGCCCTGATCCTGAAGTAAGATCTGTGATAGAATCCATTGCTGATACTGCTCATTGTCTCCACATAATTCATAGTTATTTCTGTCACAATTAGTGACTTGAACCCCGAAGATGAAGTTCGATTTTTGCTGTTAAACCATCAAGTAAATAAGTGTATTTTATTGAAACTTGTGACTGGAGGGTGACATTTATCAATTCTAGTCTATTGTTTAGGTAAACAAATACTGTCATTCTACATCTTATTGTGAGATTTGAACAACTGAATTTGTCTCCAAATGCCTTTTAGATGTTCCTCTCATGTAATTTACTTGCTGTTCCGAGAGCATCCCACCCAGTCATGTCCACAAGTCTGAAGCCACAAAAGAAAAAAAAATTGTTTATTTATATATAACATTTTGGGGTATATTTTCTTAATTTATTTCCTGTTGGGAGCTCTTGTCATATTGACATGCAAGGAAGGCAAGAGCATATACTACGCTTGCCAAGTAGGAAACATGACCATGGCATGACCTTTTTCCATGCCTCCACACATATCCATGAGACCAAATAGGGCAACAGCCCCCTCACCCCAATCTCCAAAGCTTTATATTACATTATCCAAGTAAAATATAAAATATAAAAAGCCTTACTTAAATTCCGGAAGGTCCTTATCAAAATGAACATTATCCTCATAAATGACCCTCAGCTGTTCATCAATAGCAATGACTTTCAACTAGAAGATATAAAACAGGAAGTTAACAAAATCTTGCAATAATTGAATAGCACTCACAGCTCATTTATAATAATTTAATTCCCACAGACAAAATGGTGAAAAAAAAAAAAGATCACCCCAAGGCATACAACTCACTGAAAGCAGGGGCATAATTTTACATTAAACAAGTTATTATGTGTATTTCCAGCATGTCACCAATTCAGCAACATCTAGTTTTGTTTGTATTTCCTCTCCCCATTTTCTTTCTCCTCTAATACACAAGATCGAGCTAAAGAACAGCAAACATATTACCATGTTCATTGCTTGCAACATAGTAGCCAGCTGTTCCAACTTCTTCTCCAAAGAATACAGTATCTTAGATTAAAGATGCCTTCTTTTTTTTTCACCTCCTTTTTTTTTGTCCCATCCTACCAGCGAAGCTTACAGACCCTTTAGGGTACCTTGAACACCTTCTCTGCTCCCCAGATGGTGAATAAATCAAACTCTACCCATTTGGCAAAGCTCAGAGGGCATTATGTAAGTGAATTTTGAGCTTCTGCAACATATAGAAAGGAATATCCCCAACCCCATAAAGCTGAGCCTTCTTATAAGCACGAATTAGAAGGGTACCACAACCTTTCCTCATCTATCTTCACTTAAGTTCACCTAGTTCTGAAGAAAGACAGTAAGAGCTGAGAAGAAAAGCAAGAGCTTAGCTCACATTCTGTGCCTATTTCAACCAAGGAGAGAGTGCAAACTGCTGCTAAAGGAACAGATTTTAAAAAATCCCTACAAAGACTGTCATCTCAAGGAGCTGCATTCAAATAACAAGGCCATCCCCATTTTTACCACAGTAGTGTAGGGCCATTATCTATGCCCTGGCACAACTCATTACCAACCTGCACTAGCTTAAAAATGGCTCTGACCCACTGCAGCCTAATTGGCTCTCTGCTTGCAGCATGTCCCCTTAAAAACACTTGATTGACCTAACCTGGATGTGTCTTTTCAAGCTCCCAAACTTCAGCACAACCATAATGGTGATTTATGCCCGAACACTTATTTTTAACATATTCACGCCTCTGCACAACTTGGGCACAGTTTCTATTTGCAGTGCAGCAATCCCCGGCTGTGCCAACAAATCAGAATTTCAAGCAGCAACCTGAGGATCCAAGTTCACAGCCTTGATTCACACAAGGACACTGGGAAGCTGGGTTTGGGTGCAAATCCCAGCTCCTATAGCAGCAGGCAGAGGGGTCTTCATGCAGCCTGCATATAGAGAAGGGCCATAGCACTCGTTTCCAGGATTTAACTCATCCCTGGCAGGATGGGGAAGCAGGACACATTCGGACACACAACCCACTGCTTCATATGGGGCAAGCAGAAAGGGATGAAGGGTGCATTTATGCAGCTGAAGGGGATATGAGAACAACCAGGTACATGCACTGTCTGCTGGCCACGGACATCTTAAAACACACAAAGTGCTGGGAATTATTATGGCCATAAACTAAAACACAGGAAGTTCCACTTCAAAAAGAGGAAGAATTTTGTTACATTGATGGTGGCAAAGCACTGGAACAGGATGCCCAGGGAGGACGTGGAGTCGCCCTCTTTGGACACATTCCAAACCCACATGGATGTGGTCCTGTGTCACCTGATCCAGGTGACCCTGCCTTGGCAGGGGGTTTGAACTGGGTGATCTCCAGATGTCCCTTCCACAGAGTCACAGGATCGGTCAGGTTGGAAGGACCACAGTGGATCATCCGGTCCAAGCTCCCTGCTTTAGTAGGTTCGTCCCANCCCCCGCGCTCCGGGCCCGCGTTCGGAGCCGTCCCGGGCAGCGCAGCCCCGCAGCGGGCAGGGCCCGGAGCGGCCAGGGCGGCCCCCGGCCCCGCCGCCCGGCCGAGGGAGGGGAGAGGAGGGGCGGGGAGGCGGCGCGGTACCTGCTGCGTGCTGAAATCCCAGCCCAGGTAGCAAGGAGCGGCCATGGCACGGCACGGCACGGCACGGCACGGCACGGCACGGCACAGCAC